>CM029597.1:77019266-77196818 GCA_017311375.1 Mytilus coruscus | reverse complement strand
ATTCCTTTAATGGCAAATGTAAAACAATTCAAACATTTGAATTATAGTCAGTTTATTTAAAAATAAAATCGCTTTAAACACCAACCTGCCTATACAATTTTTTCACCCAGGGACAGGAGACAAGTTTATTACTTATTGACCTAAAAAATAGGGTTGTTCATGTTGTTTGGTCACAATTTTTCCTTGTTATTTTTGTCCATGTCGGATCCTGATTTTATAACCTATGGATTCAAACTTTCACAATTTCCAATGGTTTGAGCAATATGTCGTATTTTCAATGTAAGGAGTAGGGCAATATTAATACATGTAATAAGGGCAAATATTAGTGCAAATTGAAAAGTTACCATATAAAATATAGAAGATGTAGTATGATTTCCAATGGCACAACTCTCCACAAGAGACTAAATGACACAAAATTAACAACTATAGTTCACGAACGGTCTTCAACAATGAGCAAAACCCATACCACATAGTCAGCTATAAAAGGCCCTGAAACGACAAATGTAAAACAATTCAAACAAAAACTAAAGGCCTAATTTATGTACAAAATTATGAGCGTAAAACAAATATGATACACAGCAACAAGCGATAACAACTGAATTACAGACTCCTGACTTGGGACAGGCACATACAGAGAATGGTAAAGGTTTTAAGTAATTTGTGGTAACGAAATCCTTCAAATTCATAATTGATAGAATGATAGAGTCCTTGTCAAAACAGAAAACCTTGAAACGATCAAGTTTTCAGTGTTTACAGGGAGGTAATTTTGACACTCAATTTCCACTGCTTGGGAATTTTGAATTAACTACTGTATCTTCAAGACAGGAAACCTGTTTCTTCTTTTTATACGACCGCAAAAAATTTTGTGGTCGTATATTGGTATAACGTTAGCGTCGTCGTCGTCGTCGTCGTCGTCGCCGTCGTCGTCCGGCGTCGTCGTCGTCGTCCAAGACGCATTGGTTTTCGCCTCTAACTTTAGTTTAAGTGAATGGATCTCTATGAAATTTTACCATAAGGTTCAATATCACAAAAGGAAGGTTGGGATTGATTTTGGGGTTATGGTACCAACAGTTAAGGAATTAGGGGCCAAAAGGGGCCAAAATAAGCATTTTTGTAACTTCCAGACATAACTTGTGTGTTACTGTATGGATCTCTCTGACTTTGTACCAGAAGGTTCCATATCACAAAGGGAATGCTGGGATTGGTTTTTGGGGGTAATTGCCTCAAAATTTTAGGAACTAGGGGCCAAAAAAGGGGCAAAAAACAAGCATTTTTCTAGTTTCATGACAATAACTTGTGTGTAAGTGTATGGATCTTTCTGAAATTGTACTACAAGGTTCCATATCACAAAGGGAAAGCTGGAATTGAGTTTGGGGGTAATTGCCTGAAACGTTTAGGAATTAGGGGCCAAAAAGGGGCCAAAAATAAGCATTTTTCTAGTTTCCAGACAATAACTTGTGTTCAAGTGTATGGATCTCTCTGAAATTGTACTGCAAAGTACCATACCTCAAAGGGAAGGCTGGGTTTGAGTTTGGGGTGATGAATCATAAGGGGTTCAAAAATTTGGGGGATTTTTTTTTCATTTTTTCCTTTTTTTTTCTTTAAAATTTTCCATTTTAAGTTGGTTATTTCTGATTTATATTTAAAAGCAAATAATAATGATATGGCAGGAGATACACACCAAACAGGATGTGTAAATTATTATATAATAAGTATTGTGCAATAGCAAGAAATTTTCAATTGCACAGTATTGCGCAATAGCAAGAAATCTTCAATTGCACAGTATTGCGCAATAGCAAGAAATATCAATAGCACAATATTGCACAATAGCAAGAAATTGTCAATTGTACAATATTGCGCAATAGCAAGAAATATTCAATTGCACAGTATTGCGCAATTGCAAGAAATATTCAATTGCACAGTATTGTGCAAAAGAAGATACCTTGTATAAATTGCTTATTTCTTGACCAATTTCAATGGGGTTTTATTCTTGAACTCTTGGGGTTCTTTAATATGCTGAATCTAACCGTGTATTAAGTTTTTGGATTTTGGGCCCCTTTTAAATTGGTCCACATTGAGGTCCAAAGGGTCCAAAATTAAACTTTGTTTGATTTCATCAAAATTGAATTATTGGGGTTATTTGATATGCGAATCTAACCGTGTATTTAGATTCTTAATTTTGGTCCCGTTTTCAAATTGGTCTACATTAAGGTCCAAAGGGTCCAAAATTAAACTTAGTTTGATTTTAACAAAAATTGAATTCTTAGGGTTCTTTGATATGCTGAATCTAAACATGTATTTAGATTTTTGATTATGGGCCCAGTTTTCAAGTTGGTCCAAATCGGGGTCCAAAATTAAACTTTGTTTGATTTCAACAAAAATTGAATATATGGGGTTCTTTGATATGCTGAATCTAACCATGTATTTAGATTTTTGATTTTTGGACCCCGTTATCAACTTTGTCCACATTGAGGTCAAAAGGGTCCAAAATTAAACTTTGTTTGATTTCATCAAAAATTGAATTATTGGGGTTCTTTGATATGCCGAATCTAACCGTGTATTTAGATTCTTAATTTTGGTCCCGTTTTCAAATTGGTCTACATTAAGGTCCAAAGGGTCCAAAATTAAACTTAGTTTGATTTTAACAAAATTGAATTCTTAGGGTTCTTTGATATGCTGAATCTAAACATGTATTGAGATTTTGATTATGGGCCCAGTTTTCAAGTTGGTCCAAATCGGGGTCCAAAATTAAACTTTGTTTGATTTCAACAAAATTGAATATATGGGGTTCTTTGATATGCTGAATCTAACCATGTATTTAGATTTTTGATTTTGGGCCCCATTATCAACTTTGTCCATATTGAGGTCCAAAGGGTCCAAAATTAAACTTTGTTTGATTTCATCAAAATTGAATTATTGGGGTTCTTTGATATGCGAATCTAACCGTGTATTTAGATTCTTAATTTTTGGTCCCGTTTTCAAATTGGTCTACATTAAGGTCCAAAGGGTCCAAAATTAAACTTTGTTTGATTTCATCAAAATTGAACTCTTGGGGTTCTTTGGTATGCTGAATCTAACCATGTATTTAGATTTTGGATATTGGACCATAATAGGTGAATGTCCAATTTAAAATTTTAAGTTCTTAGACCACATTCATTCTGTGTCAGAAACCTAAGCTGTGTCAAATATTAAATCACAATCCAAATTCAGAGCTGTATCAAGCTTGAATGTTGTGTCCATACTTGCCCCAACTATTCAGGGTTCGACCTCTGCGGTCGTATCAAGCTGCGCCCTCATGGAGCATTTTATTATTTTAGAATAATAAACTTTATGTTTCATGTTAAGATCTGCGTGGTCATGGTTGTATTATAAAATGAAAAGTTGATTTATATTTTTTTGCAGGAATCATAAATTCTAAAAGAAGAAATGACACTATATTGTGTTAACGATTCATTCAGCTCCAAAATTCAAGATGCCATCTTGTCTGTTTGTGCAGAAAACTACTCATCACAGGGTATAGAGGTAGATGGTATTGTGTGTGTCACTTTCAGAAACCCTGCCACCAATTGTGTTGTCAGGATACACGAAAGTCTTGGAAAAGAGCCAAATTATGTTCAGCAACCAAAAGACAGGATTTTACCAGGATGAAAAATTAAATAAGCAAGTGACACAAAATACAGTAAATGAAATTAGACTTGATGACCAGAATGAACATAATGAACAAATGTATTTATATGAACATGGTGAAGATAATGATCTTCATGATTCTTCTGAGCGTTTACGATGACAGAATGCATTTAATAGCTAGATTCCCAAGAAGTCATGTGCAATATTTTGAATCAACTCAAATTGAAAACTCAGAAAGCGAAAGAGTTCAAGATATAATTTCTCAATCTTCAAATTCGGACACATTTACCAATTCGGAAAAACCTATAAGTGGCCTTGCATGCCACACAGATAAATACAATCATACGATTAAGATTGAGAAGGAAGATTGGAATGGGTCAAACAAATCTAGCATCATTAATAAGAAAAGTAATTTAGAGACGATCATTAACAGGTTCACCAATGAAAATAATGCCATAGTTAGGGATACCATGGATACAGACGAAGAACATGCTGATCAGGGACAGCATTTTGAATCTGATAATGATATGTACTTTGTTGAGCATGACAATCAGGAATCAAACATGAATTACCATGAAGATGAGTCTGAAAGTGAAAGCAGCAGGGCTGCCAAATATGGTAATCCTGTTTGTATAGACCTCAGTGAAACTGATCCAGATTTAGTTGAAGTTCGTTCAGAAATAGAATCTCGTTTAAAGGCAGAAATAAACAGGACACATGGAAAATTTAAAATATATGACAATATGCAGACATCATTTGAGACAAACAGAACAAGTTCCTCCTCTTGTACCTCTCAACAGACACAACATACCTCTAATTTAGAAAACCCAAACAGAACAAACACAAAATCTCTCTCTCAAATAAAGCAATCTTTAAAGGGATGTTTTGGGAAATCGAGATATCGACATCATGGAAATAAGTCAATGCCCTTGTTGTCATTTGAACAAAAGAAAGTGTACTGTAAATTCTGTGGCGTAGGATTCACAAATTCTGGAAATAAAAATCGCCATGAGCGTTCAACATGTGGTGCTGTGAAGTACAAATGTGAGTTTTGTGATTCTTTGTTCAGTCGTTCTGATAGCAGAGCAAGACACATGCTTTATTGCCATGGTCTTGCAATCAAAGACAGATTATCAAATATATCACCAAAGAAATCTGGTGGCTCATCTAAGGATATCAAATTAGGATTATCGTCTACTTTAGCTACAGAAAGTCTGCCAAATTTTAAGAATTTTTCAGATGCCGATGTTCACTTTAATTCATCAAAAGATATTCAGAACTCTGAATCTCTGTTAGTAGTAGAATGATATCATTTTATGCCACTATAGAATAGAAATTGTCATTAAAAATAAAAAGCAATGTATTTTATTTGGATTTACAGTAAAACCTTGCAGTGAAGGACCATATTAAGGGAACCTTCATACATCTTCCCTTCAAACGTTTTGATCAACATGTTCAATCATCAGTGCACTATCTCTCTGGGCCCTTTGAGCTAGTTTGAGCTTTTCTTGTTTCTTGGCCTCTATTGTTGGTTGTCTATCAATTACTGTCAAAATATTTATAGGAAACATATCTGCAGTTCTCTATATATCAAACTTGGAAATGTACAATCATCATTGAGACGTCTGTTTCAAAAATCTTCAAAACATGTCTGCCAAATTAACATGGCTTGCTGTAACTAAAATAGGACAGAGTGAAAGGGAATTTGTACAAAATTCTATTAAAAAGATACTCTCATGAGCCTAAATCGATCACCACGCAAACATATGCATCATCAAAACTTTAGCAAAAGTTTAAGCTATCTGTCACATACTAAGTAAAACATGTGCAGGTTCGATCCAGAACCACTTGGAGAACATTCAATACAATGTAATTGGCTCAAAATGTGATGAGATAAGCCTGGACAATAATCCATCTATCGATTTTCTTGTAGATTTGTCTCTCTTATCATTTTCCAAGTTCACCCTCTTTTATATAGTTTTCAAGGTAATTGTAAAAATTGGCAATTTAAGAAGTTAGTTAGCGATTTCGCATGTTCGACATGGTACTGGCATGAAAAAAACAGATATTGTGTGATTAAAATTTGCTGTTAAAAAATTTTGAAAATTATTTTGAATTAAGGAATATACCTCACTCATGCACAGCTCTGATGCCTGGCTTTGGCTATACTTGTCCTTTTTGGTTTATAAGCTCTTCATTTTTAATAAGTGAGCTGCGTTGGATAGAAATCGACCTTCTGCAAGTGCACGTATACATGTACATGTATCAGACTTTGATTGATTTTGGAACATTCAAATACGAAATAAAAGATGAAGTTTGGTCTATTTTGTGTAGGGTTCTTGTAACAACTTAATTTTCAAACAGTTACAGACTTTGCATAGAGGTTTTTTCAACCCGAAATAGGTTAACAGATGTATTGATAATCATTTGCATAAGGTCGATTTCTATCCGAAGTAGCTTAAGTTTTGGATTTTCAAATAATTTGGCCTCGAGCATCACTGATTGATTGATTGATGTTTAAAGCCACATTCAACACTATTGTGCTATTTCGTGGAGGAAACTGTGGTGCCCGGAAAGAAGCACCGACCTACGACAGGAACACTGACAATATCTAAGTAAATTAAGATTGGAGTCGAGCGCACCTGTCACGTGCGGAATTTAAACTTACAACCTCAGTTATGACCGGCTGGTGATACAGTAGTTGGTGCACTTATAGTCCACTCTGCTACCGAGGCCCTGAGCATCACTGAAGAGAGTTTTATTGTTAAAATGCACTAGTGGTGCAGAACAATTTGTACCGTACGTTAATGTTATTCGGTCATACTGACTATAAATCACGTGCAGTGCAGCAAATACCAACTGACCTCAATTTTATGGTTGCGTGACTGTTTAAAACTATTTGTTTTAATCGTTTGAGTTTCTCACTTTATGTGTGTAACAGGACGATAATACTTGAAATATGCGCAACCGTTCAAAGTCTGTCAGACAGGGTTCACATGACCTTGGCCTCATTTCATGGAAAAATGATAAAGGTTAAAATTATGTGATGCCTTCCGAAGGTCTACTATATCTGGATATATTTTAAGGTGTACATGTCTGTCTGGCAGGTTTCATCTGACATTGGCCCAATTTCCATTCTTCTTTAACGAAGGACATTTTTTTTTATTGTATTTGTGTGTTATTTAGATACTATAACTTGTAAAAGCAATAGATGCACTATATTTGGTGTATGGAACGATTATAAATGTGCAGGTCTGTCATGCAGATATCATCTTACCTTGACCATTTTCATGTTTTATTGGTCGAAGTTAAGATTTTATGGTTTGAATTTTCTGTTGAAAATTGATCTTTTATGAAAACGAGATTAGCAAAACTAATCGAAATATTTTACAAATTGTCCAAATTTGGAAGTCGATTTCCAGGCGGCTTCATTTAACTCTAAGATCTATCCAAGAGGTCATAGGAAGCAGAGTTGACATGGAAACGCCCGAGAGTCTGAACATTTAAAAAAACCAACTGGAATACAAATGTTTAGTTTTATGATTTAACTTGCAGCAAAGTATTGTTTCGTGTATATTCATTAATATATTGTTTAAAAAGAGGTTAAAGATGCTAAGGGGACATACAAAACTCACAAGTCGAAGAGGAACTGACTACGCCATGGCAAACAAGACGAAAAAAACAAACACTACAAAAAATTAAAAGATGTGGTATGATTACCAATGAAACAGCTTTCCACCAAAATAACGTTGAAGGAACCAACTGTAGGTCTCGATACGATCTTCAACAATGAGCAAAGCCAATAACGCATATCAAGCTATAAAAGGACCCGACATGACAAATTTAAAACAAATCAAAGGAGAAAAAAAAAATCTCCCAATTTATGTAAGTACACAAAACAATACAGAGGAAACTACAAAATATAAAGACTGTACAGAATGTAACTTTCTCTGCAAGTTTTCCGCACTTTTTTCGTCGTGCTTGTAGATATTGATTTGATATTTGGTATATAGTTTGATCATGACCAGTTTCAGATCAAGTTTGCATTTTGTTCAGGTCGAATGAATTGCGAGCCGGTAGGGGACGATGTAGTAGAATGTAATACTCTCAGAATGCTTGTTTTGATTGCTATTAATTAAAAAAAACAACTATAAACACCTTCAGAATAATTCGTGACAACAGAATTATTTTATTTTCAAAACATAAGACAAATGGCCGGGTCCACCTTTTGAAGTAAATAACATGTGACACCAAGGTCACACCGTTTTTATTGCACCATAATACTTCAGTTAACATCAAAAACTATTCATGTACAAAGTTTATACAATGCAATCACTTTTCGCAAGTCTTTTCCTGAATGTTATGTTTTATTTTACCTGTATCATATTTTGCTAAAGTTATATACAAGTATACAATTTATTGCATAGCTTCTCAAAGTTTCTGTTTTTTGGGGGCGGGATTGGGGGCATGGGTTAAGGGTTAATGGGTCATAAAACAAATCACTATTGTGGTCACAATAATACCTCTCCATCCACTATTATTTTACGATATGAGTAACCTTTATACAGTGACCACCCGTCTAACCTGACAAGTCCAATGATTGTGTTTCCTAAAACAGTCACTCTTGCCTTTTAGTTTCCCTTTTTTGGATTGAAATTTAGTAAAAACCTGCTATTTTCTTTTTAAAGCAATTATAAATTTTGCACCTGTAAGGGGCATGTTTTTTTTTTCCTTATATGATTGAATTTCTTTTCTACTTTTATAATTACTGATTGATTATTAGTTCATGTAACAATTGCTGTCGGTATCTATCAAATTGTGTTTTATGTTTATGTATGAATATTATTTTATACTCTTCCATCTATACCAAACCGAAAATCTAAAAACTACTCTTCTAATATAACCTGTATTGACAAGTCATCTTCTTCGTGTCCCACTGTCGTAATACATATGCATTTTAAACATCAATTCAAAGGTCAATTTTTTTATAACGTCAGTTTTGTTTTATCCAGAGGGTTACCTTTGTATACAGGGTTGCCTGTATTCCCTATTATAGTGTTGTGTGATCATGTTTAATGATAGTGAATTCTCAATATATTGTTATATTGAGTTTGAAAACTGATTGTATCATTACGTGAATTATTCTTATTAGCGTTGTCCATTGTTGTCGAAAGTATACGTCTTTCAAAACGAAAATCTTGAATATTTAAATTTTGTAAAAAAATATTGTTATCGCACAACTGCACGCAGATTTACCTGAGACGAATATAAAACTATAATTTCTATATCTTCAACTTTAAAAACGTACTTGAACTTTGAATTTCCTTAAATAAAATACCTGGAATTATAAATTTAACATTCCTGGAAAAAAGTGTCGATCAGTATTACGATGAATATTTTACTTCATACTGACTAGACACTATTTGCGAAGTTTTCCATGTAATTTTCATTTATATATACTTTAGAATATTAAACAAAAAGTAGAAATGTGGTGTATAAAAATTTTCGATACTGTATTACTTGATATAATTTATATCTTTATATATAAATATATATTTAGTATCCTCAAATTTTCACATATCAATGTGACTCACAGTGCTGTCCACCCCCTTTTTAAAACTTAAGCGTCTAATGTTTAAAATTGTAATTGGATTAATGATTGACAGATCTTCCACAAACAGCGTCATACAATTTTGATCAGGTGACAAATATGGAAGCATAGTTTGCACATAGTTAAACCATTTACAAATGTGGAAAAAAGCATTTTTATCCTACAATCCTACTTTCTTACTTGGTCAATTTGAAGACACTACAAATGACCCATATTAGGTTCAAATCATGTAAGGAAAATCGGCGTTCCTCTTATGTATACTATTTCACACCCTTTTATCCTCTCTCTCTCTCTATTTCCTTCTGTATGTTTATCCATGCATATTGTTACATGAATGCAGTCCATCTATTTCTATTGTGCGTACATTATTTGTCTCCAAGTAAACTAATAAAGATATAAGTGTAATCAGTGTTCTTCTGAATGGTACTTTTGTACCTCTATTTGAAAAAAATTAAATGTTCGAGCTAATTATGGCATCATTTGTTTGTTTGTAATAAGCTGTCATTTGTTAATATTACTCTATGATATAGTACTCTCGGTATCAGTATTTAATGCAGACGTGTAGCGTTTCAACATCTAGCAAAACATTCCGCTGCACTGGCGATTGAACGTTTACAAATTGTAGTAAATTTTAATTATTTATCTGTGTGTAAAGATTCACTAAGACTGATATTGAGAACAGCAATTAAAGGAAACAGTTATACACTATCCACATCCCTTACAAAAAGTGTAGCAAAAATTACCGAACTCGCGCATTGTAACGTAAATTAAAAAAGGGGGAAGTCCATAAGAAAATTCAGAAGAAAAATGGTAGTTAGACCTGGTTTAATAGCTAGCTAAACATTCCACTTGTATGAAAGTTGTATACAAACACACACTGACCTGTACACTTTCAGGAAAATAACAATTTGACAACTAATAACTACCAATCTTTCAGAATTACACAAAATCAAGAACTGGAAAAGTTTAATCATATATATTTATATAAAACTTCGAATAAAGAGCTCAATATACACTCACGATCATTACGCTTAATTCTTTGTTAATGAAAATTACAATGTATGACATGGCGCGTCCGAACCGCTTTTCTTGATTTACCTTTATCATGAACGCTAAAAAGTTTTAATTTGCCAAGGATGTATAGGTACTTAGGTACGTAAGAAGTTATGTGACCAAAGGGGACATATAAATGTAAAACATATTGAGTTGAAAAAAAATATTTTAAGCCGACTGAACAACACAAAATGTTTCAGCATATAATACTCTGAAAGTTCAAAAAGTTTTGTATAGTTTAAAACTTGTTAAGATCAAATTATATTTCACAATAAGCCGTGTTTCAGTAGGATATATTTTTAAACTAGACGATTTGCTGTGTATTGTAGATATTTAATAAAGTTATTGTTCAGTAGATGTTTGGATTCATTCTTGCGTTAAGTTTAAATAATAATGAAAAGAATTCATTATAATAAAATATTACGATATGATTTCTTGGAATCAACAATAAAAAAAAAGATTGGGAGTGGGATTCTCGGTATTAACTGAGTCTGGTTTTGAAAATGGTAGGAAATTGTACTGTTTTAATCAAATGATCATTATTTCGGGGCAACATTATACAAACCATGGCACAAGCTGTGATCATACCTGCAGGTGCTCAGACTTCAGTAATCAAATGTAAGTTATGTGAGAATAGCGGAGAGTTTTTCTGTAAAGAATGTCCGTCTGCGTTGTGTAAACCATGTCGGGATAAACACGATAAACTGTTAGTTGGGCATTCAGTGGTTAGCATAAACTGCATTCAGTATCAGCTGTAATTCCCAATGCAGCAAACACAAACAACAGTTTAAACTCTTCTGTAGTCAGTGTAACTTGCTGATTTGCATCGCATGTGTTCCGGAAGAGCATAATGGCCATAGCACTTCTCTTATCGAAAAAATTGTGGAAAAAATGCGAGAATCTGCTGCTGGAAATGTATCTCTAATGACAGAGAGAATAGAAAAATTATCCGAAGTACTTGAGAAAACTAATTCTGAGAAATTGCCCAAACTCAAAGTCGATTTGCAGGCAGCTAGTAGAGACATAGATTCAACATTAAAATCTATCCAGCAAGTTATAGAAGACAAAAAGGATATAAAAACGACAGAATATGAAGATTATAAGAAACTGCAAGACATGGATATAAAAAGGGAATTAAAGCGACGGGAAAATGTCCTGACTGAGTACCGCAACCTTTACAATAGCATTGAAAAAATGCTAGCAGAGGACCATGCAGTTACATTTTACATTTCATATAACAATTTACGAAAGGATATTGATGATTTTGACGAAGAAATACTTAAAGATATTGATCTTCCACACGTGCCAGAATTCGAGTCTGAAAGTTTCGTAGAGGAAATTGTACACGCGATAAGTGCGAAGTTTGAGCTGAGGTAAGTATTTGATTTTTTAAATTTCCTTTCTTTACAATTAATGCTCATTTGTTGGCTCGTATTCTTGAAAGGACAAAATATGAGATATATTAATCTTACGGGTTTACCCTGTATTTTGCCTCTTTTTACCAATAAGATATAGACGGTGTTCAAAAATGATTAGCTGTATATAACAGGGATCTCCATGACCTGTGTTATTGTAGCGTACCGCCATCATTAAATTATCTTCCGCCATCGTCAAATGATCCCCGCCATTCCTAAATAACTGCTCTATGTGTGAAAGGTGTAGTCTCGCTAGCCGCCGCCATTTTGTTAGCAATTATAATAAATTGCATGTAATTGTAATTGCATAACCCTATTGTATTATAAGCCAATGGATCCTTCTGGTTACTGTTTGAAAAACCTGAGGGATATTCGGATAAAGATCGCTTATCACTTGTACAGGTAGTTCGAGTCATGCACCTGACAGGAGAACATTTCATCAAGAGAGACAATGATTTGCATTATTTAATACTTTTCAGCAAATGCCGATGAACATTTAGAAGAAAAAATAAAATTTAAATAAAATTACGAAGAAAAAAGTTTAACAAGTAGAACATGTGCTTTTATTGATTTACGCAATCAGCAGCCCCCTTTTTAAACGAATACAAGTGTTATACTCTAAATCGTAAAACAGACATAATTTCGTGTCAATTATCGCGATCATAATGAATCAATTTTAGGAGTTTAAAGATAAATTCTCCAATATTAACAGCAACTTGATAATATGAAGAAATGTAGTATCGTAATTCCGAAATCTCACTTCGTAGTTTACAATAAAATTAATACATCCGGTTTACATTCAGAATCGAAAGATGCATGTTAATTGGTCGATTACTGAGGAATGTCCAATTTAAAGTCATTAAAACATTTTAGCTTTAAACTTTTGCCCTCCACAAATATGTATTCAACGTTTTACAAAAACGGGCACGAAACATCTTGTTGTTAATGCTGCAAATCATCGATCCCGGTTCTTGACTTTGACACTACTACTACGGGGGTGTTTGACAGTGAGAAAAACGATCCCTATTTTTAAGTCCTAACAGAATTACCAAAATAGTGAGAAAACGATTATGGAAACCGTTTGACAGGAAAACACTTTTTATCATAAAAAACGCAAGGCATCTTTATCGATCGCTTATTAATGCAGAGAGATAAGTATATCTCATTACAAAACAGTGATATACAAATATTTTCACCCCGTCACTCTTTAAACAATTATATTACGGTTTGTATTAAAGTATAACTGTACCAGAAGCGTTGGAATTTTAAAATACGGTGATATAGGTATTATACATATACACCCGAGGGTGTGATCCCGATTGGATATATCTATCTTACAATATGATAAACTCATCAGATAGTATGGTTACTTTGTTAATGCAAAATCAAAGTTTTAAAAAATTCTGAAAAGGATACTTCAAGGAATTGACTCTATCTTATGAAAAAGTATGATACACGTAGGATCTCCAATTAAAATCATTTGAATTGACACCTTGTTTTAATACGTACTTAAGTATTGTACGTTGTCGAGATTTGAAATTGCTTATGACACAAACATATGACAGTCCTAAATCTCAAGCAGATTTATAAAAGAATTATAAGAGATTTAAAACGTTTGTATGATTGCTAGTATACAGACTCTTACCTAAAACCGAGTTAACGAGAAATTGAATTTTATTTCACACATGTTAGTTGAATACAATTTGTATTTTTTGTATTTTTTGGGTTCTTTTTGTTGTTATGTAAACCATTGTACAAGCCAGGTTTCTTAATTGATTTGGCCCTGTTTTGATATATGTGTTTGTGATTATTAAATTCGTCTGTCATAAAATGAGACTAATTTAAAGTGAACGCCAAGAAAGTATGTTTCTTTTTCTAGATTACCACGCAAGGAAGACACAGAAGAGGACAAACGAAGGATAGTTAAATCAATGGACGAAAATGTTACTCTTCAACAGAACATACGGAATTGAAAACTATGTAAATATGTTAATTTACGTTTTGATTGAGTTAAGCCTTCCAATTGATGTTTTATCGTGTGTTTTCTATGTTGTGATGTTATACTATTGTTTCAGAAAAAGGAGAAGGTTTGGTACCATTAAAACGTTTAATCCCGCTGCAAATGTTTGCACCTGTCCTAAGTCAGGAATCTGATGTACAGTAGTTGTCGTTTGTTTATGTAATTTATACGTGTTTCTCGTTTCTCGTTTTTTATATATACTAGACCGTTGGTTTTACCGTTTGAATAGTTTTACACTAGTACTTTTGGGGCCCTTTATAGCTTGTTGTTCGGTGTGAGCCAAGGCTCCGTGTTGAAGGCCGTACATTGACCTATAATGGTTTACTTTTATAAATTGTTATTTGGATGGAGAGTTGTCTCATTGGCACTCACACCACATCTTCCTATATCTATCTTCTTAGGAATAATTTTTCAATTGCATATATTCACAAAGCAATTTTATAACTTGCTGAAAAAAGACAGGTGTTTTGTATCTGTAATAATTCATAATATAGCATAATTCTTATCAAAGCGACATTAGCTGCCGACATATAAGCATCCCACTAACCATCAACACACAAAGATTGTCGATCTGCATGTAACCCAAAAATAGATAGATATGAATAGCATATGCAATAGTATAATGAGAATTTTCCCCGTTCCCATTGATTTCACGTATTATAAAACGATTTTTTATAGGACGAATCAGTTAACGAAATTTGTTTTCTAGTTTAACTTTTATAGCCGACTTTCTTTCAATAACTGAACATGCCCAACGCATGTGTAGTCGAACTCCAAATGAGATAACAGCTAAGGCGGCTTGCTTATGTGTTTGAAGGTTGTCGATTGATCGTCTTGCATCAAACGATCGCCTTATGTCACTTGAAGCAGCCAAAATTATAAAACGCACAGTTTTTTATGTTGCTTCTCTACAATTCTTAAACATTTCTCGAGTTTTGAATTCTTTATGGCTATAACTATAAAGCACAATATATTTCTTTGTGGTTTAAGGAATGCAAGGTCATGTCTCAAGAGCTGGATTCCATACAAAGGTTGATCCAAACCATTTAGAAGTAATTAGAGATTTCAGAAAACATATGTTTAACATGTTAAAATGAAACTGGATTTAGCTCTTTAACAACAAATAATAAGCGTTTCAGTAAATTATCAACATAAAAGTAATCAAATCAACAGTATAATTTCTCATGTATATTTTCAATAACAGTTTAAGAAGAAATCGAATCATAATCGATTACGTAAAAAAGACAGTAACACATCTAAACAAACAAAAGGTAGTCCTGAAACAGAAAAGAAAAATACTAACAGAAAACAAACATGAGCATGTACAATTTGATATTTTAATAAATCACTCAAAACATTTCACACACTTGAACCAAAATACGTGTAATAATATACATGTTTAAATTATGAAATAAAATCCAGATAATATCGTTTTTAGTAGTAGTTTATCACTTAATCAAATAGTTTTAATTTCCGTTTTTTATGCCCCACCTACGATAGTAGAAGGGGCATTATGTTTTCTGGTTTGTGCGTCCGTTCGTCCGTCCGTCCGTCTGTCCCGCTTCAGGTTAAAGATTTTGGTCAAGGTAGTTTTTGATGAAGTTAAAGTCCAATTAACTTAAAACTTAGTACACATGTTCCCTATGATATGATCTTTCTAATTTTAATGTCAAACTAGAGTTTTGACCCCAATTTCACGGTCCACTGAACATAGAAAATGATAGTGCGAGTGGGGCATCCGTGTACTATGGACACATTCCTGTTTACTTTTAAAATAACAACCAATATCGAATTTTGCTTTATGACATCTTTAAGTTGAACACAATGGAGATTATGTGAGATTCACATAGTCAAATTATATATACTGTTTTACATTATGTGCATTGGGTTTGCAGTCTGCAAGCAAAATGATCGTTTATTTGAAAATTTATCTTTAACAATATATTAACAGGGTTTCAAGTACTTCCAATTCACAACAACAAGAAGTTCGTCAACTGAAACTGGAACTTAATAACATAAGGTATTGTTTAATTTAAGCTTAATATTCCGGTTATGGAGTTAAAATAGGAAATATAAAACTTGTACAATCTACACAAACAGCCTAACAACACACAAACTAACTTGATATACTTTGGTATCTTTAACATCTCTTTTACTGAACATTAAAACGTCTTTGTTAGGCCGTTAGTTTTATCGTTTGAATTGATTCACATTTTTCATGTCAGGACATTTAATAGCCGGGTATACGGTATGTGTTTTTCTCGTTGTTGAAGGCCGTACGATGAGCTATAATTGCTTACATCCACTTCATCTGAACTCTGGTGGATATTTGTCTCATTGGCACATCTCCTTACTTTTTGTTAGTAAACACACGAAAAGTAAAACACATCTAACCATATCCTGCCTATTTCGTAGATATAAAAAAAAGGAAAGTAGGAATCAACAAGACTTTTTAGTGTTTAAACATATAAAAATAACATCAGGGTTCACTAATCTTTATGTGTTGGAACGTGTTAGTACCAGTTTTATAGATAATTTTCATTGGTCAATCTGAAAGGTCTTTATAGGCACGATATCTTTATTTCTTAATGCCTAAATTCTTTAACGTTTTCTCTGTTCTGTATATTTTAGCACCACGCAATTCTTTATTCTTTATCTTTATGAAGATTTTTATATATTCTTTATTTTTTGGTCACATTATCTCTATTTTATAAACCCCATCTAGACCCTAAAATATTAATTGGAAAATATAATTTTATGGGTTATGTTGCAAATACCTCGTTTGTCCGTTTGCAAGTCTATTCGTCTGTCCGTCGGTCCACAATATATATTCTTCATGTACCGCAAAACAGAATGACCTAGATGTTGGACAATTAATGGTGGTAAGTGATAAGCTTGATGATGCTAGCTTTTTAGATCAGTCAAACATCTACTTCCTCTTTGTCGATACTCAAAGTTTCAATATTTATGTTGAATGATCCAAATATTTTCGTCACACACCCCATAGTATTTTGGAACAGAACTCAATATCAAGTCTCTAGCTTGTGATGTTTAACCGGTTTTGGGATACGTCCGACACTTACTTCCTGCTTGCCGACGTTTTGATTTACGAGTGACAACTTGTGCCTGAATAAAGGAATATTTACATATCCGTTGGAATGGAACGACAGGCATTGTTTTGCATTAACATGATTAATTTCATATTTAAACTTTCCCCTACTCTATTACAGTATATAGAAAACAACAATTCCAAGTAAATGATTTCTTGAGCAAATCATGCATTACTTTCTAAGAGTGACGAAAGGGACGAAAAGAAATCTTGCCTCATATACTAATAAATATTTATCGTTCACATAAAAGATCAACATGAAAACAAAGATGTGTATAATATTTAAATTATCGTGCTATAATTCAAACATCAACTTACTGAACTAGTATACATTATTGTTAATGGGCCAGCTGAAGCCCGCCTCCGGGTGCGGATTTTTCCTGCTGTGTTGAAGACCCATTCGTGGCCTTGGGCTGTGTTCTGCTCTTTGGTCGGGTTGTTGTCTCTTTGACGCATTCCCCGTTTCATTTCTCAGTTTTATTAAAAGGAAATCAAATCATACTGTCATAATCGATTACAGATCAAAAGAAAATTCAAATATATCAGAACTGAATCAGCAAAAGGAAGGCCTGACCAAAACAATAGGAAATCTTGAAAAGCAAATAGAAGACCTGAACAATAGGTATATATAATCTAACTTTATAAAATATCACCCAAAGTTCATTTTTGTATCTCTCATATTACACGTTGTCTTATATCTATATCCGTCTCACACAAACACACTCACTCATAATATATTTATATCGCTGTAACATTAATGATATATAAGGAATTGCCACATATTATCAGAATTGGTATCCTACTCCTCAACTGTTTCGGTTCTTATACATACTTGGCTTCAAAATAATCGACTTTGAGCGTTCCTGATGAAAGTAAATCCAGAATAACGTTCGGACGACGGAAACAATTTATAAAACGTTGTTTTATTTGTTTGTAGTTATATATATCATATTTCATTCAACTTTTATATAATATTTGTGATTTGTCTCCGTTCTTCATGCAGCTGATGACTTTTGTAAGGGTTTTCAAAATCCAGATATAGATAGCCTAAGTCAGGTTTGGTACAACATGTAAATAGATATATAAAATTGTAGGGTTGCTATGCTCAACACCTTTGTGTTTAAAGTATATTATTCCAACTATTTTGATACAGGCCGCACCGATGAGTCTCATGTAGACGAAACGCGATTTTTTGCGTACTAAATTTAAAGTCTGTTATCTTTCATGAATTTTCAAAACAACTGGGTAGATGCCATTGGTGGTGAACGTTCGGCTCCAGGATTATCAGCACCCCAATAGCCGTTTTATAGTTGTAAGTCTATAACATGTTGATTTCATTTTGCATTCCAACTGTTTTGAATCAAATGCCACTAATGAGTCTTATGTAGATGAACGCGCATTTGGCGTACATGATTATAAGCCCGGAATCTTTTATGATTGCTTTTTTAATAACAGTCAAATAATCACAAGCTTACAGGTTTTTTAAAACCTACCCTATGCATATCAAGTGACAATTTTCGTTATTCAAAAGCAAAAACGTGAGATTTACAAATTGACTTTATGTTTAGATTACTGCAAATAATTAACTGTAGATCTTAATTTCATATAACTGTAGACAATTTAAACACAATTATATCTTCACATATGTTATCAGGCTTTCTACAAATACAGTTGAACATCAACAAGAAATTCGTCAGCTGAAACATGAATATACTAGCAAAAGGTATTGGTGTGTCTTTTCCATATCACATCATATTCAAATTTATTCAAATTTCCACATATTTTATATCATTATAAAGTGTCGTTTGTTTTTAAAAGATATAGTTTATAAGATATAAAATTCAACATGCTCAATTCACAATTATTGAGATATCTAATAAAATGTATCGGATACAATGTAAGTAAAATTATATGAGAAATCTTATGCATTATATAAGAAATCTTATAAATTATATAAGATATCTCATAAATTTTATAATATACTTCCTATATTAGATAAGATATCTTATATATTATATAAAATATCTTATAAATCATCTAAAAATATCATAAAATATATAAATTATTATCTAAAGTATATAAGGGATCTCAAAAACTTTATAAGATATCTTTTAGATTTATTAGATATGATCATAGAAAGTTAATGGAGATTTCTTATAAAATTTTTATTATCAGATTTCTCTTTGAAAGCATCATATTTTGTATTATAAAGCATAGATTATAAAGTTGAAAATATATTATCTGATATCGTATTAATCACAAAGGATGTCTCATATAGTATATTAGATATCTTATTAATTTAAACTATTTTATTATAAAACTTTATTAGATATACCATATTATGTATATAACTACAATCTTTATGAATAGATAACGTATTCACTTGTACAATGTTGTATATATATCATTCATGTATACATTGTTTATAAATATCGTAATACAACAATGATCGCTCCTTCAAATACGGCATCAAGTAACCTGTCATAATTTGTCCTTATATTCGCTTGGAATCTATAAATTCGCAACTTTCCAGCGTAATTAAGTTTATAAGATATCTTTGTTTTCGTTTAAGATATCTTTGACCATTAAGCAGTTAAGGGAAAAAGAAAAATTCATTGAGGAATCGATATTATAAAAAATATCCAAAAACTCATAAAATATATAAGATATCGTATAAATTATATGAATTATCGTATAATATTTATAAAATATTTTATACAGATTTCAAGATTTCTTATAGAGAACAATCTTCTTATTATAAGAGACACATAAGAAACTTTATAAGATATTTTATAAATTCTAAAATTTACTAATTAAAAATACGAGATATAAAGTATATTGAAAAATAAAGATACGATGTGCCATACTTTGCCGTATTATGGCGTATAGTATAAAAATGAGGAGATGTGGTATGATTACCAATGAGACAACTATAACCAAAGTTCAAAAGAAGTGGATGTAAGCAATTATAGGCCACCGTACGGCCTTCAACAATGAGAAAAACCCATACCGTATGGTCGGCTATAAAAGGTCCCGACATGAAAAATATGAAACAATTTAATTGAGAAAACTAACGGCATAATTTATAACAAAACAATTTACGAAAAACAAATACGACAGACATGAACCAACGACAACCACTGAATTACCGGCCCCTGACTTTGGACAGGCACATAACGAATGTGGCGGGGTTAAACATGTTTGTGAGCGCTCAACCCTCCCCTAACCTGGGACAGTGGTGTTACAGTACAACATAAGAGCAAACTATAAAAATCAGTGGAAAAAGGCTTAACTCATCAGAGGGATACAAATAGAAATACATCTAACAAAAACAAAGAGTGGACGTGGACAGGTATTTATACATCCACACAACAAAAAGACACCAAGTACAGATCTGAGAGTACTCGTAGTTACTGACAGCTAGTTTAAAGCCAATAACAACTAATAAAAAAATCATGTATCTAAGACTAAAATATCAATCAGTATACACCCAACTTCCAATGGATTTAGTATAAAGACGTCATTAACAGTATGTTTATAAAAGTGGACTTGTACATATTGTCATTCCACACAATACAATTCAATGTAAATGTAAACATTTACATTATTTAAGCTGTACAGTGCAATTAAGGGAACAAAAAGACAAATATTATGTATGTCTCGAATTGTTCTGTACCTTTACAACCTCATTGGATATGTAAGAACACATTTATTTGTTAGTGATACATTATCAGTTAAGACTGCACATATTTTGTATGTCCATTGTTCGAACACATGAAGGTTAGAAGTAAAAATCATTTCATATTGATAGATAAATGCAAATCGTACATTTCTGTCGGATATTCACTTAAAATATGGGGCTCTCGGATGTCTGAGAGTATTCAATATAGTGCAGTGTATAAAATACAAAATAATGCAACAAGCTGGTTCGATTAAAAATGCGCCGTTTCATTTAAAGAGTAAAGAAGAGGTTGTGCAGGCTTTGTGTATAATTTTATATAGAAAATGTTTTACCAAGTAATAAATAATAAATAATGACCGATTACT
The DNA here is from genome assembly GCA_017311375.1 of Mytilus coruscus. Lineage (NCBI taxonomy): Eukaryota > Metazoa > Mollusca > Bivalvia > Mytilida > Mytilidae > Mytilus > Mytilus coruscus. The sequence continues at coordinate 77,175,936 of CM029597.1, read as the reverse complement.
AAGACGATAAATATGGAAACATCAAAATAGTTTTAAATGTACATTATTGTTTCTTATTAACAAAATGATTAAAAAGAACAACATATGAATCTGAAATCAAATCATAATTTTTACAGATCAAAAGAAAATGCACAAATGTCAGAATTAAAAGAAAAACAAAACGAATTTCGAGAACAGAAAATAAGAAAGCTTGAAGAGCAAGTACAAGACCTCAATAAAAGGTATATTGTTGAACAGTAGTTTGGTAATGTAATATTATTTTTCTATAGTGTTCTCTTTTATTATTATTTATATTACAACATCTCCATCTCCCTTATAAAAAAAAGTGTCATATATTTTAAAAATTGTTGTATTAATCTCATATCATATGCACCCTTTTATGTAAAAAAAAAAAAAAAAAATTGAAGCGGTTTCTTCAAGTTCTGTGCAGTAAATGCATGTTTATCAAAAGTCGTTGTATAACTATTCACTATAAATCAATTAATCGAACTTTTATCTTCACACATGTGTTACCAGGCTTTCAAATAATACAGATGGACATCAACAGGAAATTCGTCAACTGAACCAAGAATTTAGTAGCACTAGGTATTGTATAGTTTTATCATTTCATATATTATGCTAACAAAGGAAAATTAAAAGGACTTGGTCTACCCATAAAAATATCTAAATAACGCGTACTAAATATGAAAGCGGCACTGTTATAACCAAATCAAATACAGTCATTAATAATTATTTATTACATTGATTTTACTAATCGAACTCAAGACCTTAAGCATATGAAGCCACAGGTCATACCTCTACACCAGGACGTCTGGTTCCATACTCACTGTTAATTTAACATATTTAAACATTGTATCCGGGGCTCATAAAGGGTATATACGGTATAGTAATATACAAATTATATTATAATTATTATATGGTATTCTGAACTAGATGTTATGAAGCGTAAATGTTTTTTTTGATATAGTCTAGAAGAGCTGGTATATAAAATAGTGATCCCACTCGGACTTGGTGTGTCAGTGTAAGATCACTCTCCGGCCTCCGGCCATCGGGGTGATCTTACACTGACACACCGCGTCCTAATGGGATAACTATTAAATACTTTTGGATTACAATTGAAATTTTACTGCATGGATTCGACCTACCACTCCCAAATGTTTCTTTATCTTATATATGCTTTACATTCTTTAGATTTATTAGTATTTTATTTCATTTTACAAATCTATGAAATTAGTTTTAGCATTTGGAATTCACATCTTAGATATTGCTTAATATAAATAAATATTTGTTTTTCGTAAATTGTTATGTTATAAATTAGACCGTTAGTTTTCTCAATTGAATTGTTTCATATTTTTCATGTCGGGGCTTTTATAGCCGACTTTATGGTATGAGTTTTTCTCATTGTTGAAGGCCGTACGTTTGCTAATAGTTGCTTACAGCCACTTCATTTGAACTTTGTTGGATTGTTGTCTCATTGGCAATCACACCGCATCTTCTTATTTTTAAATTGTTTCGTTAGAGACATTTTTTCAATTGTTCATCAAATCATTGGCCATTAAAATGTTCCGTATATAAGATGTATTTGTTAAAAGAAATTATTACCTACTATCAAAATGTTCATTGTTTATATTATATAAACATGAAAAAGTCAACCTGTTCTTTTATTTTTAAATGTCTTTAATCTTTCAAAAATGGTGGCTTTTATTCAAGCAAAGGGGTTCAAAAATTTGATCCAATTAATTTGCTTCCACTAATTGTTTAAAATCTTTGATTTCAAATGAACTAGCAACTGAGATAGTGACAGCCATTCAAACATTTAAAAGTTACTAATCTAAAAAAATTGTCCCGCTAAAACTTGTATATAAAGAGAAAAATATCGTATTCTAATTCAGGGATAAACGCAAATTGATTATAAGCTTAAGGAGTGGAAAATCTTAATCTTCTACCAAAAACTGATGATCCACCAATAAACCGATCAACTTTAAAAATAGATTTAAAATTCAATAAAGATACCAGGCTGATATATACAGTATTATGTTTCATATCAATTTAAAACAATATGTTTATAAAGAATAATATCATAATCGATTACAGAGTAAAGATAGTTCACATATCAGAACTAACAAAACAAAAGGAAGTTCTGGAACAGAAAACACGAAAGCTTGAAGAGGAAGTTCAAGACCTCAAAAACAGGTACACTGTACAATATAGTACTCTTTACTATTAAGGATGACATTGCACAATATATTTTGACGATGTTATACATCAAAGTTGACTCAAATGTCTCTTGTTTACATTATAACTATTATATTACAAAGTATCTTTTTTCCTTTTTGTACCTTTATGTCATACATGAACTCTATATCTCCCTCACGCACATTACTATAACTAAAATATTCCAGTTATAGATGAAGAGTCTCGTACTGTTAAAACTGCTAAAATATCATATATTATTTCGTTTAATATACCTTTCTAAGCAGGTCCTAACCATTTTATTGTTCTTTAAACTGGTTTTTATTACAAATTAAATTTTTTTTCTTGTCCTAAGCAAAGTATAGCAATGTAAATGACAGTTTGTTTTATAATTTCGTTATAACAAATACAACATGAAAGACCGTAACAATTACAGAGTCATTACATATATACCCTTCTCTTATACAAACATTGTATATATCCCTTGCTGTTAATTATTTTATTTAAACTTATCTTAAACAATGTATTTTAAGGCTTTCAGATAATACAGTTGGACATCTACAAGAAATTCATCAGCTGAAACAAGAATTAAGTAGCACTAGGTATTGTATAGATTTTACCGTTACACTTGTATTTAAAATCGAAAATGAAAAAATTCTGTACCCACAACATAAAACATTTGAATTATACTGTAATCTAAGTACCTACTATTTAAACGTTACAATACAATCATAGTTTTCTCAATTGAATTGTTTCATATTTTTCATGTGGGGGCCTTTTATAGCCGACAATACGGTACGGGATTTTCTCATTGTTGAAGGCCGTACGGTTGCCTTTAATTGCTTGCATTAACTTCATTTGAACTTTGGTGGATAGTTATCTCATTGGCAATCATACCACATCTCCTTATTTTTATATAGGGAAAAGTACATGATGAATAAGAACAAGTAAAATCTTATGTTCGTTACATTAGTTTGTTGCACAATCATGTATAGTTAAATCAAGCCTCCTTTTCTGTTCATACTGTATAAGAAATGATATGCAAAGGACTTGATAACAGATAATCGCTCAAACAGTGTCAAACACAAGACACATGGTTAAGTCATATGAAACAATGAAATGACGCTTCAAATTGCCTAAATATTAAAAAAAGAATGGATGATAGAAAGGAAAGAAGTTGAGGCATGCAATAATCTAATAATATTTTTATAAAGATTACAATTGAAATGATTGCAGGTATTTGAACAAATAAAATAAATATTAAGTGTTCATTCGTTATCATATTCAAATTGAGGTATGAAGGCAAATTCTACGTATCCGTTGGAAAATTACACCACAAAATTGTGTTTTCACATGTTTTATGCATAACATTACCTCAAACTATGCAAACAAGATGACAGGATCACAAAATAAATAGGAAAATTTGACACGATTCTCAATCATATCAATGATGACCGCTCCCTCAAACATTCAGCATACAAAACAAAGAAATCTATATAAGTAATACATGTTTGGTTTTATTTTTGTTTTTGGGTTATATAATGATATTGAACAACATATTACTAAGTAATCAAATCGAATCAATTACAGAACAAATGCAAAGGGACATGTTTCACAACTGCAAAGCCAAAAGGACGATTTAGAACAGAAAACAAGAAACCTAGAAAAGGAAGCACAAGACCTCAAAAATAGGTACAATCATAATTGATTTTGTAACAGATTATTAAAAATATTTCTTCTTGTTTGATTTTAGAGTAAACATTTAATGACATATCTCGCCATGGGTCTATAATCTTTCTTTCTTTGACTGTCAGACGCTGACATATAATTTACGTATAATGGCACAATAAAGTTATAAACGGGAGTGTCATATATTTGCGAAACGGTTATAATAATCTCATAATTTAGTCTTCCTTTTGTGTACCAATATACATTGATTTGTCTGTTTTATGTTTTTGTAATTGTCACTACAGGATTTAAACCCTATTTTTTATTCCGTATACAAATGTCACAACTTGCTCTTTGACTTTTTTTATGACAATAACAAAACAGAAGGACATAGGATTGTCAGAGGCAATCAACTTTTTTTAGGTCTGCTTTAATTGATTATATGAATTGGCTATGGTTTTGAAATATTAACTCGAAACGCAAATGTATCTTTAATTTTAATTATGTTCAACCAGGCTTTCAGGCACAGCAAGCACTCACCAACAGGAAGTAAATCGGCTGACACAAGAACTTACTGACACTCGGTAATATTTAGTTTCAGCTTCACGCATCCTATCTTACATTTCAGATGTTAATAAAAGGCAAACGAAAAAAGGCTTTGTCTACATTATCGCATCGCACAAAACAAGTGAATGACACTTCACACGTTTTGAAAATTAAACTTGTGTAAATAAAAGACACCTCATATTTGATTAATCCAGATATATTGGCAAATGAAGAATGAAATAAAAAAATTGATAATCTTGATAAAATTGACGCGATTACGTATGGATTAACACATAAAACAATTCTTTTATACCATTTCCAATGCCCAGTTTGATTTTTCATTGGTTAAACTCCTTTTGAAACATGGCATGCAACACCAAAATGTGAAATTAAGTGATTTATAAGAGGTTCATTTGTTCCTTTTTAATGCAATAAAGGAGGAGGTACTATAAAGAACCGATATGACACCGAATTTAAATGTTCTTTAACATGTCTCTTATTTGCAGAATTAACTGTTGAATATTTGCTTTAATACAACATTGCAACTATAATTATATAAGAAACTATCTTTTATTGGTAATACAGCTAAATAATGGCTGCAGATGTTCATCAAAACGGTGAAACTACGCTAAATCGTGACTGTTTGATTTGTGTTTTCAAGTCTTCGGTGAGAGTGTCATTATCAAAGAGCCTTATTTCTACGGTTTAAAAAATTGATAAGTAAATATATTGTATAATTCTTGAAATTTCCAGCACAGTCCCAAAAAAGTAAAATCACAAAAATACAAATGCTCCTTTGATCTTATTCTTGTAAGTTAAAAAAACAACATGCAAATCACCAAATTATTTATTATATTCATTATTATCTCTTTAATATTGTTAAAATGCAAACAGTACAAACGTTATAAAAATATAAATCAAAGTATTTACAATTACAGAGGAGAATTAAGTGCAAAATTATTTGAGCTTACAAACCAAAATAAAGGCATGGAGCAGACAGCAAAGGAACGTGAAGAACAGAACCTCAATAACAGGTAAGCGTGATAGTTAAGTTATAGAACCAAATGTTTCATATATTTAAAAATTTGTTATACATCTCAAAGCTTAATTCCAAGTTTCCTTGTACATATATAAGCATTTTGTCTTTGTCAAGGTGAAGGTTTTCTGAAAAAAATCGTTTAAGAATGTTCGCTCCTCTTTTTCAAAATAACAAGCTTTTTAAAAGAATGTTATTAATTGATAGTATATGAATAACGGAACGTAAAATGTAGAAACAAAATGAAATGTCTGTGTCCTTGGTTTTGAAGTAGAAGTAATTGAAAAATTGGTTGGGAATGATTCTCTCTAGATTTTCACATTGACACCTTTTTCTTAAAAAAAAAAACTATGAAAAAACTAGGATTTTAGAATTGGCTTTTTAAGCTATAGGTAACAAAACGATTAAAAGAAAAGAAAGGGTTAAATGGCAACAGTTTTATTGGCATTATATGGATAAAAGTAGAAGATTCCGAATATCTGACAAAAGTCAAAATCAAGAGTAAAGAACATACACAACAGTTGCAATTTTTCTAACATTTTAAATTAGTAACAAGATTGCACTTTGTGTTTTTGATTTTGTTATTGTTGTGGTTATTGTAGGATCTTCGTTTATTGTGTAAACATAGTAAAAATGTAATGCATTATTTACCATTTTGGAATCTTGTGGATTATAAGGTTCTTAATGTACCGTTCGCTGGGTAAACATTGGTTAGGTCTTAATATAATACTATTGATACATTACCTCAATCACTGTTGGCTGTTGAATCTCTATTTTGTTCACTCGTTCAACTTCGACGATTTTCCGAATTTTTAATATGATTTTCCTTTTTCAAAAATTAATTTCAGAATTAAAAGAAGGTGATTTGTTAATTTGTCCTCGTTGATTGTAAAACTTTTGGAAATGGGAAACACATACTTGGTTTTGTATGGTCCTCTAACTCTACCATGTCTACTGATGAATAAATATTTTCGAATCAATAACTTTAAAGTCCGAACTTCAAAATCGTACAAGATAACAATTATTGTTTTGATAAGATGAAAATAAATTGATGTGATCATGTCAGTTATTTGTCTTTATGAATATTACTGTAAAGTCTGTTTCTGTTAATATCCATTTGACACGACACTGTAATTATACATCCCATCATTGTGTTATTGTTCTATGATAATTTTTGTATTTTTGTCTTTCATTGTGATTTGTCTCTATAGCCTTTTGTGTTTCTTTGATAAATATGACGTGGCTCTGTTCTTTTACATCCCGTCATTGTGTTTTTGTGCTATTGTAAAAAAAAATTGTATTTCTTGTCTTTCAATTTTGTTAATGTGCTTTGTCTATATGCGTTGTTGTGTTTCATTGATACATATGACGTGTGTACTTATACATCCCGTCATTGTGTTATTGTGCTACGGTAAATTGTTGTATTCTTGTCTTTAATGTTTGCTATTGTGCTTTGTCTATATGCGTTTTTGTACTTTTTTGTTACATATTTGTTTGTTTTTATAGTTATTAAGATTATTATACAATGTTGACTGCTGTACCCCTATTGTTGAGTCGCCTAGATTAAGCAGGGATTATTTACCACTAGATGTTAAGTAAGCAGGTTTAATCCACCATTTTCTAATTAAGAAAATGCCTGTACCAAGTCAGGAATATGACAGTTGTTATCCATTCGTTTGATGTGTTTTAGCATTTGATTTTGCATTTGATCAGGGACTTTCCGTTTTGAATTTTCCTCGGAGTTCACTATTTTTGTGATTTTACTTTTTATATATATGTGATCAAGACAGTTTTTCCTAAATAAAAAAGACCCAGCATGCTTTGTTAAAAAGAAAGAAACATTTACATTTTAATGACTCAACCATTTTTGGGATATGGTCATATTGGATACTGTACAGCTAAACTGATTGAAAAAAGGGATTGGATCGATTGTCATATCTGTGTAATTAGAAAAGTGCACTTTAATACTAAACAATTGCATTATCCTGTTATTTACTACTAGTTTATTACATTTACCAGATAACATGTGACTAATACCATACATGACATATACAAAATTAAGCGTTTGCATACGGAATATATATCTCCCAATTGATACGATAATCTCGTGCTTGTATTTCCTATCATGATTTCTCTGATAGAGAGTTGCTGCTCACAAGGAAGCTATTAAACAAAGAGTTCCAAATGATAAAGTTGAAATCAGCCCTTCGTAAATTTTACGGACGCCATCATGAGTTGGTTGACCGTTATGGAATATCCGTTTTACAGATGATAACGGATATGTTCCTTATGTCGTTACTACAATCCCGTTCCCTTTTCATGAATGTGACCGACCGAATTAGACTATTTACCGGGTTTGTAATAACACGAGCAACACGACGGGTGCCACATGTGGATTAGGATCTGCTTACCCTTCCGGAGCACCTGAGATCAACCCCAGTTTTGGTGGGGTTCGTGTTGCTTAGTCTTTAGTTTTCTATGTTGCGTCTTGTGTACTATTATTTGTCTGTTTTTCTTTTTTCTTTTTAGCCATGGCGTTGTCACTTTATTTTAGATCTATGAGTTTAGATGTCCCTCTGGTATCTTTCGCCCCTCTTTTATATAATAGGATTTACTGGGTTGAACAAATTCCATTATCCAGTTAAATACTACTAGTATATTACTTTAAACAGATAAAATGTGACTAATAGCATACATGTCATATACAAAATTATATAATAGGATTTACTGGGCTGAACAGTCACAAACAGAGGCACACAGACAAATAGAAGGTTATAAGCAAGAAGCTTCGAAGGCTAACACAACGATACAAACTTATCAGCAGCAGATTACAGGTTATAAGGAAGAAGCGTCGAAAGCTAACACAACGATACAAACTTATCAGCAGCAGATTGAAGGTTATTGTAGGCAAGTATTGCCCTTTATCATACTTCAAAGTGGTTCTACGAATAAAATACTGTTAAACCTCTACTGATAAACTGAAGGACCAATGCGTGGATAATGTCAGAACATGAACAAAACGTGTCAGAGTTTCTTATAGCTTTAATGTTATCTATAAAATCGAAATGAAAAAAACCTTATTTGGTCATTAATACCCGTGTTACATTTATTCCATGACAACAAATTCTGTTAAATGACTGTCCTACCTCCATAAAAACTATTTTGTTTTCCTTTCAAACAACAAACAAATCCAAATGTAATTTTAACTTACTCAATTTACCTCATATATCTACTAGATACCGGTACAAAGATACCGGTACCGGTATTTGATAATATAATAGAATGCCCACCTGAAAACTGATCACGTAATCATATGAAAGTTGTTTAAAGAGAAATATTGAACAAATCAAGGGTAGTTTTATTACGTTTATAGTCCTTTGGAATTTCAGCCAAGTTAAGATACAAAATGAACATAAAATTGAGAATGGAAATGGGGAATGTGTCAAAGAAACAACAACCCGACCACAGAACAGACAACAACAGAAGGTCACCAATAGGTCTTCAATGCAGCGAGAACCTTTCTTAACTCTTATCATTACTTACATTTAATCAACTGTTATTTCATTCATCTTTGCAAACTTTTAAAATACGCCATTTCTGTTGTCAATCTGAGTGGCAAATCATGTGTCATATCAATTCATGACAAAGTATCCCAAGAAGGACGTAAAGAAAACGAAATTAAATAAACAGCGATTTTAATTTTTTTCTCATCTAAGAATCACAGGCCTTGCACTCAGAGAACACAATTGCAAGATCTTTCGATTCAGGGTTTACTTTCGTTACCCACTGTTTTGTTTTTCTATGGTGTTCTTTTACTCTGATAACAATTTATTCAAGTTTTGTAAGGGTCACACAAGAAGAATAAAAAAAACCCCAGCTATCATCATCATTCATCTACACATTTCTCTGTTGTGATTTTTCCTGAATAATTCACTATAAAAAATGATATACATGTAGTTATGTCTGCTTAATATCTTTATTCATAGAAATATTATCTTTTTGACAGATATGATTTTAATTTTTCCATTATGAAGTCTCTATTACTATGAAGCATCATTCCATCAGTTACGTCCTATGGAGTATCTATTTTCCAGTATCATGTGTTAATGACCCAAAAAAAGGTTTTATGGACTCGTTCATGGTTTAATTGACCGTATGGATATACATATAGTCACTGATGACCTAATACATGCTGCACCGGGCCGTCATTTTCCCCTTAATATCTGATGCTGCTTATAACAGGACTTTTCCTCCTATGAGCAGTAAGTGGGATGCTTTTATATGATTAAAAACTAGTGTCCCTTTCGGAGCGAAAGAATACAACCTGGGGTTCAGATGCTCAATATTCTGATTTAAATGCAGGCCTCTGTTTCCTATTGTTTGTGTGTTGTTCTTGCTTTGTTTTAGTCATGGTCAAAGTTAAGGGAGCATAGCATAATCGCAGTGTTCTTCCGTCTATCCGTCTGTTCCTCCGTTCTAGTGTCCGAAACAAATTGTTTTCTGATGACAACTTTGATGTTCCTTGCTTAATAAGACTGAAAAATTTACAGACTGAAAATACAAGAATTGGAAACATATTTGTTAAGAACAACAACATGAAACTTTCGAGGCATCGATTCTTAAAGCAATAGATAGATAAATAGTACTTAAATACTAAAACTGTATTTTAATTCTACTTTTTTTGTATTTTCAGACCGTTTGTATGTAAATATATGTGCCCTAAATGCTGGTAGGTTTTAAAAAGACAACTTCTTTTATTATCTATTTAATCCAGTAACATTCTGACAACATTGGGAATCTAAATTACAGGTTATTTGAATAAAGACTGACATGTTATTTGTAACATATCACTAGATTTAATTTTAATATAATACGATGCCGTTGTGTGCGATAGTTAAATTTTCGTTGATTATTATGTATCCAATTTCAATTTCATACCCTATAGTCGAACGTAAATCAATTAATATATGATATCATTTTACTTTTGACAACACGATTATAATATATTATTTGAGAATTATAAGAACTATATACATATTTAGGAGAAATTCTTCTGTTTATGAAAGTGTGGTTTAGTCTTAAAAGATAATAATATAATTACAAATAGGGTACGAATAAACGCAAAAGTAGTTTCAAAATTCTTAATTCAAAGACAATCAAACAAAATCAAAATTGTTGTTCTTCTTACTTCACAACGTAATACCACAGATGACTGTTTTTATAGTTATTCATTTCCTTATTTCAGCAACATGATGACTTCAAAGTAAGTTTTGTAGTAGCCAAAGAGGATTATCTCCCTAACCAACCTAAACATGGTTTTTTGTTCATATTAGGCTGTCAATTGGCATATAAGTTGATACTGACTGTGCTTATCATTGTCGAAGCCTTAAAAACGTCTTACGTGACGATGAAGGAAAATTGCAATTGGTTCCAATTTTGGTTTATACATTAAGTAAAATGTGTCTAGAAATAAACCTTAAAGTTTTTTACAAATTTTCTATTTCGTAAACTGAAAACTTTTAAGCCATATAAGTTGAATTCAATCAATTCCTTTTGGGTGAATTTTCAAACAGCTATATTATATGTATTCGTTGCTTTGCACATGGTTATAAATAACCATGACCACATATTCCAAACATATATCTTAGGGATCTTAAACATGTTAAAGTACACCTCAATAAATGTCTGATCATCATTGAATTTATTCCAGACATATGTTGAAATGACCGAAAAACATTACATCACCAAACAATTGTATGGTTTTTCAAAGATAGGTTTAAAAACATGCCCTTTAAATGCTTGACAAAAAACAGAAATAAGACAATTCCGTTGGTTGATAAAGTTGAGTGTTAAATTTTGGATTTCCCCATTTTTGAATTTACCGTGGTATTTTTATAACACTTTTTAAGCATGTTTTAGTTAAACGGATAGTAGCTACGATTTTCATAAAATAATTTTTTAATCTATATGCCGGATTTTGTGCAAAAAAAAAAAGAAAAGTATAAAACCATCACTGTTTACTTTCCATTTAGTATTTAGAAGCTTGTTAACGTTTTACACCTGAATTTAATTTTTTGTCCACCAGACAAAAATTCGATGTTAAGCCAACCCTTATTCATTTGACCTCAGCAGTCATCAATGCGCAATCGCACGTTGTCCCTTGAAGAAAAAAATGGTCGAACAGAGGAATTTTTCTTGTTGGAAAGGAACGTGTATTTTCAGTGTCTATGAGAGGAACAGAAAAGAGGTGCAGCCCAGTTATTGTAAATTGAATAAAAAAGATCACGGCAATGAGATCGGTCATTAGTATCACTTATAAACCCTGTCACGCAGGCAAAGTCACACAAAAGTAGTCGAAAGTACGACGGTTTGCGAAAGATTTACTATTACAGATCACATGAAAAGAATTAGCGAAGTGTTCAAATCGTAATTATCCAAAATATGTTTATAAATTTACGGGCATTAATCTTCCAACTTGTCAGAAATTGAGAATCAACTTCTTTCAATTTAGTATTATTCAACCGGTGTATCCTTCTTGATGGTTCCAATTAAATTCAACATCACGTGTATACATTATCGGTATTGTTTTGGCATACAAATGTAAAGAGATGCATAATTAATGAGATGAACAGGCACGAAACATGATTTTTATTATCAATTATTAACACTTCTGTAGTTTATGTAAACATTCAAACGATCTTATTGTTAATTTTTAGTAAAATGTACATAGCTCGTTTTCTGGAATTGAATCATGGAATTGATAATGTTTTCAGATTGTTTTTCAATCTAATTATATTAATATAAAAATGAAAATAGATAACAATTATAAGCAGGTGAGGTATAGTTGTCAAAAAATACAACTATCTACTAATGAACACCGGAGAAGGCTTTACAGAACCAAAGGTAGCAAAAATGATTTAACTTGTCATGTCACATGAGACATATGTATACACAATAAGATTAAATTGTTTCCTATTACATATTACACGTTATATATTTGAATACCATGGACTTTATTGCATTTATGTTTTAAGATGGGTCAACATAATTTAAAACGGATAAACTTACCAGTAGAATTAATTTGAAAGTTAATCCATTCATTAGATCAGCTTTGTTAAGTCAAAGGTAAGTACTCCATCCAAGGGATATCTGGCCTTTTTTATTACTAGGGCGATGAACGTCATCAAAATGTTAACCCCTTTATCCCATTTGTGGTAATTAAATTATCATGTATATTTGAAATCAAGGCTGTTGATGATTTAAGATAATTATTTTGTTTTGATTTGTAATATAAATCTATTGTTTGCTAGTTAGAAAGACATATTTGGAGATTTTCAAGATTATTGATTAGAGAATCATGTTTCTTAGCATACACTCTGTTTGTGAGAAATCACAGCAAAGCATCTGTTAAATTGGAAATTGTAGCCCCATTAACTATTATCGGTTAACATTTACTGTATTAAATTATGCAGTGATTTACCTTTTATATAAAAAAATAAATAAATACATGACTATTTATTTTATATTGCAATTGACAACAGATAAAATGTGAATATAGATATTATGTCATTCTGTTTTGTAGCCCATTTTCATTTTGAATCGAGTGAAATGAGATTTTTAACAAATTAAAATTAATGATTCAATACAGGCTTAGCATTAAAAAAAAAACCTTCATTTATGATGTATTTGAACCCAGCTGTATACTCTCATGAATTAAGAAATCGATAGTAGATATGAATAGTTGATACCAGACGATAAATAGTTATGTATCATTAAGAACATTAGAAGTGATGTTTCCTAACGATATAGTTCTGTAACATATTTGTTGTTTGTCAATTTCAGCGTTTCTCAAGGGATGCCACCATCACCGTAAGTACTATTAGATATATCATTCTAATTAAACAAAAACAGTGATATATTTAATTAAAGTTTACTAGTTTGGAGTACATTTGAATGTCTTCACCAACGTAATTATATCTTCTGATAAATCATTTTGAATAAGAATTTAATCGTTATGGTTAATTTTCTGACCAATGAAGCTTTATGTTACTTTAAATTGAGTTTCACGAATAACCAATGTAACGTCTGATTTGGATGATACGATTTTTTTCTTAAAATCTTCGTCTTAATCTCTATTGTCAGTTTACCGAGTCACCTCGGCATAAATGATAAAATAATACTTTGTAAAATATTTGATTGTAACGAACATATACGTTTCTTTGAAATCCGTAAAAAAAGATACTACATTTTTGTACTATGCCCCTTCAGGTTAACCTTTTCAACATCAAATTAATCGACTCATTTTGCAAAGTGGTATGTATCATGCACATGTGGTTATTAATCTAGCAGTTAAAATTGTTTCCCTTAGTATACAAATTTCGAGATATGCATCTCCCTTATGTAGTAAATACTTTGTTCAAAATCAGCAAAAAATAAATCTTAACCTCAATAAACCAAAAACAATTTTTTATCAAAACCAGTAAAATCACAATACATCGTTAAATTGGTAGATAACAACTGACATTCTCTTTGTTTGTTTTAGGCAAATTATGGGGTAAGTTTTGTTTCTTAATTAAAGCAAAAAAAAAAAAAAAAAAAATGATGAATAGAATAAAATGAAAATGATTTAAAGATATCTATGTATATATTGCACATATGGCATAATAATCAAATGCATGCACGAGAAATCATACAGGTCAGCATTTAGTCATTATTTTTACTTCATTATATAGAAATCATATTGGAATATGCGCGTTTTGCAATTTCATTTTGGACCTCACTGAACTTAACAGTTCATCAGTTTATAAATAGGGATGCATACATCATATGGAAGATACATATTTGAATATAGTATTATATATTAATAAGTTGTAAATTGGTAGGCCTTCAAATGTCTGGTATACTAAGTACATCAACGTCATGCACAACTACATACATGTACTGGTATCGAAACCTTCTTAATCAATGGCCTTAGATAAATACACTAATTGTCCAGACCGAAAACGAAAAAATGTGTCATGTTTGCAAATTGAAATAACAGAATTTACATAAGTACTCGAAAGAATCGAAACAGGTTAAAATGTGAATGGCGGTACCATTCGTTACCACACATTGTTTTGATGTTCTAATCAACATGTACTTATTATTTCAGGATGTGTATGTGTGGGTAAGTGACTACAGTATCATTTATTAATTTTAAATGTGTATTATTTAAACACTAAATGGGGCAAAATTCAGGGATGTGTTCCCCTAATTGAAAGACTTGATTTCTTTTCCGGGTTTGGCTTTATGTTTGGTACTTTTTGGTTTCATGAGCTCTCCAACGCTTACATTTTTTTTTCGGATTTGAAATAGTTTGGCCTCGAGCATTACTGATGAGACATTATCTGTCGAAATGTGCATCTAGCCCAATATAATTGATACCGTTAATGTTAGTAGTTTGTATTTTACATTTGAAGAACATTTCACTTACTAAATTTGAAAATGTATATTTATACGATTCCAAAAGCTTGATTTTAATTTAAAATCATATAATTATAGATAATCGATGATTTTTCAAACTAAAGGTTGTTTCTCAGGTACAATTTTATCTAAGGGCAACAGACGTGAGTTGAATTGTGGCCGAGAAACATCCTCTAGCTTGAAAGACCATTGATAATCTGTTGATCGCTGTTTTCTCCATGGTGTCGTTGATGCTTACATTGACAACGATACGCGGACCACTAGTTTCTGTTGATAATTTTCTATTTGAAGCCAGTAGCATGAAATGGAAAACTATCACAAAAAGATCAATGGAAAAATATGCAAAATAGAGATAACAAATATAAAAGAGAGACAAAAGATGCCAGAGGGACAGTCAAACTCATAGATCGAAAACAAACTGACAACGCCATGGCCAAAAATAAAAAGACAAACAGACAAATAATAGTACAGATGACACAACATAGAAAACTAAAGACTAAGCAACACAAACCCCACCAAAACTGGGGGTGATCTCAGGTGCTCCGGAAGGGTAAGCAGATCCTGCTCCACATGTGGCACCCGTCGTGTTGCTTAAGTTATCACAAATTATACGCATTGTTTAGTATAAACCAAGAAGCATTCGAAATACAATGTAGATTCTACATTTTCATATGCGCTGCAATATAGGCAAGGTCGACTCTGCATTTTTTGTGGAAACGCTATATCTGAGACACCTGTCTCTGTTTCAACTCAATAACATGCCATAGACACAATATCTTACATCTGAAGTAAGTATTAGCTGAATCGTATCAAATGCCATTAGCTGCTGACATAAAAAAGAAAAATATTTTTTGTACGCAAACAACCAAGTTGTTTAAATTCACGGGTTTTTCTTCCTACATACAGGTTTACACAGCCTGTATATGGATAACTTTTTTGAAATGTCAAATTTATCGATAGGATACACATTCACCGATATAGTATATTAATTGGTAGAGATGCATATGTCAATAGGTCATGCTCATCTCCTGTTAAGATGTCTGTAAACATGTGTTCTGACCTTTGTATCTTATAATATGATTCACGGATCCCATGTGGTAATCATTCCTGAAATAAGATGTCTTGATAGTTTTGAAATATATATGGGTTGTGAATTCGTAGAACGAACATATGAATATGACTGACGTCTGAACCCAAATTTGTAGTATTATAACCCCCACCCCCGTGTTCAATTTCAACTTAGATAAAACGTATTGCAACAAAAAAGTATTATCTTAAATTCTTTTAGTTATATTTATGTCTGTTATGTTTTTCTGTTAAAAGAGCGTTTTGTTTTTTTCAGAGTCGGTCTCCATATATACTGTGGTTCTTCAATGTAAAGAAGACGGAGTAGCAAAAGGAAAGCTATATTACGAAGTTTTTGAACTATTCATACCTAACAATAATAATTTCTATTGCGCATCTTATATATTTAGTCTGTATTTGATATTTTAACCATTTCAACAGAAAATAATAGTAGTGTGCAGAATCTCTACAATAACATTTAATAAATTAACTGTACAAATTTTGAGGCAGGACACAAACATTGAGACATAAATGATCCTATTATCTAATGAAATTTCATCCTTTTTCCATCTTGCATTTTAAATAATAGAAATGTAGTTGAAATATTATTTCATGTGTAATCCATATTAAATATCTGGTTCGTTCATAATGAAATAAATGAGAGTAATATAACACCTTTGATAGCCAAGTTGTAAATATAACCAAAATTGTGGTAACGATACTCCATGTTATTTGTCATAAATTGTCACCAATTCATGAATTACGATATGACAGGATATTGATATACAATTCATTTCTTATTTTGCATTTCGTTTACGGTCTAGTATATTTCTCCGTATAATTTATATACAACAATACATTATTATCTTTACATGCACTCATTTGTTATCTTGATGTATCACAAATGCCTTTTTCAATTCTTTACCTGCTGCATGATCCGCTTAACATGTTTAACTAAGTCATTATGAGGTTATTGTAGATTATATTCTGAGATATATTTTTAACAATTAAGTGCAGTATTTTATTGACTCGTCAATTTCAATTTTAATACTTTAACAAAACTGAATGAACATTTATCTATCTAGAAAATAAAGCTTGATTGATTTTTTTGAATTTGTTTTCAGCACTTATAGTTGCTTTTTTCAAATAAAAACATTATTGTTTGTTTATGAATCAATCGAACAAATTACGTATTTCGTTTGTAATAAAAAGAAATTGAAGTTTGCATTTACCATATCAATTATAGAAATCCTCGAACTAATGTAGTCCATAAAAGTTCTTCGTTCATAATAGTGCAAACAATGTGTTTAATTTATTTTACTGAACAAAAGCTATTGGTTGTAATATTGCCCTGACAGCGTTAATTTGTGTATTTTCCTTTCTTTTTTTTTTGGCAAAAACAAGGGAGCACAATTATATTCATAGTGTAAAAATATGAACATTGAGAATACCGAACAACAAAATAAACACGAATACTTTACCATTAAGGACAGTAAGAAATAATGAAAGTGAATTGTTGAAGTTACTACCTTAGTAGGCAAGACGCTAGTGCTCATATAGATGCTGTAATTTTATGTATTTCATGTAATGTAAAGATATGTACATACATATAAAGATGATCCCTTTTTCATGTTTTAGTGAAGGTACTGAAACATGAATTTCCTAAAAAATTAAGTTATCAGCTGTGTACTGAAATATATTCCAGAATGCATAATAACTGTTATACACTCGAAATTGTCTCTTCGAAAGTTTAACTGAAAAAAGTAAAATAAGAAAAAAAAAGGAAAATTCAAAATTGAAAGTCCCTCATCAAATGGCAAAATCAAAAGCTCAAACACATCAACCGAATGGATACCAACTGTCATTTTCCTAACTTGGTACAGGCATTTTGCTAATGTAGAAAATGGTGGAGTCATCGTTTTTTTATATCCTTTGTGTTCAGTTATGATGGTTTATGTATTCTAGATCCAGTCATAACTGTCAATACTGGACGCAGGAGACTTCTCAGAGACATGTTTTGTTTTTTAGTTAGTCTGAAACAGGAGAAATTTTATTGAACTTTGTTCACTCTGTTTATCAGATAAACGTATTACATTGTATTAATGCTGTTTGTAAAGAAAAGGGTCTGCATCAGCCCAAAAATAAATCAATTATTTAATGTGGTATGGGTGTCTTTTGCCAACTTGGATTGTTTGATTATTAATTTTTTTAAATAGGCTTTAAAGGGGAGGTAACTTTGAATAGTGTATTTTCTGAAGGAATCTACATGGAATTTTTCTATTTTGTATTTTAGCCGGAAAAAGAAAGGTGACCCCATATTTTCTTTTGATATTCTCAAAGTACTTTTTAAAAGCTATCTTCTCGTATTTTATTTTACAATTCTATCATTTAGTTTAGCTTCTAATCACATAATGATGTTTTTTTCCTTTAGAATCCATACAAAATGGGTTATTTTGTCACAACCTGTAACTTGAGAAAATGCACGGTGACTTATGGAGACAGGATACAAACATTTAGACAACAAAATCATATTTTCAAAAGTATTCTATCATCCTCCTTTTAGAGAAGCTACTGAATCGTGAATTACTATGAGTCTCTTGTTCCAAGATTGGATTTAAAATATTTTAAAAGTCACCATCTGTGTACTGAAATATATTCCAGAATTCATGATACATGTAATACAATCGAAGATATCTCTTTCAAAAGTTTAACTGAAGTTATCATTATTTTGTTATCCTTTGTGTACTCAGATGATGATTTATATATTCTAGATCTAGTCATAACTGTCAATACTGGGAACAGGAGACTCTTCAGAGACATGTTTTGGTTAAGTAAGTCTCCAACGTAGGTAATGCAATTGAACTTAAAGACTGATATACTTGTGTCTTTCTTTCAAAACTTTCATAAAAACAGTACGTCTTGTACCTATAAGTATTACCCTGTTAAGGTTTTTGGAAATACGAGGATTTACAACGATCATACTTCCCCCTTCTATAGAATTAACTGATCTGCCGTTAGTATGTTTATTCAATCTTTATAAGATATATTAAAATTATTTCAACAAGGATTCAAAGAAAAGTGCAAATATATTGGTCATGATCACTACGGCTTATATGTTGGTGATTATGGACTTTTGACAATTATAAAACATATCCTGATGTTAAAATTCCTTTTTTAAATCTCTGATTTAAAGATATTTATTTTTCCTTGAAAACTTATCTAACAACTGTTGTGATTATTTATTTCTATTCTCCCCACAATGTAATGGCCTCTTTGAAAACTAACCTTCGTATAGCTAACAATCATTTTACCATTTGTATTTCAAATCTCGGATGATTTTTTATTCATTTATTTTACGTATTTTTGCAATTCAAAATTTTCGTATGTAAACACAAACAAGGTTCTTGTGACTTATATAACAAATCAATGTCCTTTTTCATTAAATCTTTATCAACAAATAATGCGATGCAGTTTTGTGCACATTACTTTTATACTCAGACATACACATATATTTAAGCTATCAGTTCAATGACGCAGATAATTTGTATAATTTGTGATAATATGCACCATAAAGACTTAACGATTCTTCGTAGCAAGGTTAAAATCCACTTAAGTTTTCTGATAAACTTCCCAGAATCATTTGCCAATTCGATCAGACAGAGAGACGCAGTTTGGCTATCTAGTAAGTATTTTAAACATTGGTAAGTACGGTTTTGTTATATTTTTATATAGCTCTTACATATTTATTAGTTTTATTAGTCTGGTGTTTAAAAAAAAAAACGTTTTTTTTTTCTACAAACAAATTAATAATTTTCACAACGAGTATTTATAAAGGTGTTGTTTTCATTACACCAAGTCTATTTTATTTGAATGCTTATTGTATAAATTACTCATTATATGTTATTTAATGTAATTTATTCCATTGGCGTAAAACTTTCTTAACCTTCTAGTATATAGAAATAAGTGTTAATTATCTGTTTCTTCTATCAAATCTATGGCAAATGTGGCGTCATGCCATCCCAAATCTATGGCAGATTTTTAACAAACCTAATCTATGGCAAGTTTTGTAATTTCCTAATCTATGGCGGATTTTTGTTGTTTCAAAATCTTTGGCAAATTTTAAGCAAATGGAAAACAATGCAGTACATATACGATCAATGACTAGTCTTAAACAAGTGGAAATGTTCGACAACGGGAGCATGTCTATTAACATTTGTGAAATAAACATTCCATAACGGTTAACTTAAATCGTAAATGATGAATTCATATACCTTAATACAGGCCGGCTTCGAGATCGAAATGATGTGCCCGTAAAAATAAACATTTTCTAATTTGTGGATTGTACCTGTTTAACTCATTCATTAAACCAACTAGCTATAATATATATATTAAGTCCCTTGACAAACAAGGATAAAAGAAATAATGAAAATGAACAGTTTGAATTTTCACATAATATTTATTTCATCGCTGATACATCTTTTTTATTGATGACGATTTAAATCAAATTTGTATCCGGTAATGTTAATCATTCACTTAAAACTTTGTCAGCCGTAGACAGTAAAATAAATGGTACTGAAGACAGCGATTCCCTTATTCATCGCAGGCTTCGACAGTAACAGCACATTTTGTCCCTCTTTCGGTTAATATGTCATATCTTCCTTAAAACTATTCGCAAATTGTGGTCAAGGGAAATACCTTCATCTTGAGTGGTGTTCAAATCTATGGGTTCCGCCATCGTCCGTAGCGGCGGCGAGATAATATGGCGTTATTGTGACGTTTTATAGTTACTCTTTTTACCGGAAAGTTACACAATTTAAAGATCTGCCATAGCTTTGGAGAAAACAAAAAATCTGCCATAGGTTTGGAGAAAACAAAAATCTGCCATAGATTTGAGGAAAACAAAAATCTGCCATAGATAATATGTGTAACGTTTGTAACGCCTGTGTTGACATAGATTAGAAATCTGCCATACATTTGGAACATGCCATAGATTTGAGTCCTACATATATAACAAACTTATGTAAAACAAACTCACTAAAACCCTTCTAAATTTCATTTAAGTGATTGATGCAAACACTGACCGCTATCTTGATGATATTTTTTCGTTAAAAAATCAACAATCCTCTAAATATACTGCAGAAATTTTCCCAAAGGAACATACTTTAAATAAAGCAAATATTATCCTATACTAGATCAAACTATTTCAGTTTTATACGATAAACTCTATGCAAGCTTTACCTCAAAAGGTAGGATTCTTCTTTTACTATAGTAAATTGTCCATTTTTGGAAGGTGATGTTCCTTTAGCACCATCTTAACATGTTTTGCATCCAAAATCGTTCGCTATGTCCGTGTCTTTAATGATGTTTTGTATTTTAATGAGCGTAATCAGTTTTTCTGGTTAATTAGTAAGCCAGGGATTTCGTGACTACAAATAACCTTACTAAATTATCCCTGAGATGCACAGATTTGATTAAACATTTTGCTGTACGTGTAGAAACTTTTTTCAAAGAAGTAGCACATCAAAGTTTTTACGGTGATGTTGTTTACTGAGCCCAGAAATTAAGATACGATCCGGATAAACTTTTATCAATCCTTTAGGTAAACTATTCTAAAAGGTTACCAACTCAACATTGTTATTAGATCGATGAATATTGGTTTGATTGGTAAACAAATTTACTTTGTTATCAGTAATTAAAATTAAAACCATATTAGATATTATGGTATACACACATACAAATTGACAGGTTTACAATCTGTCAACATCTATATTTTGGTACTGCGCAGTGGCATGTGTTTATCGTGAATCTGTACATCCCGTCATTATGTTATTGTGCTATGGTAAAGTTTTGTAATTCTTGTCTTTCATTTTTGTGCTTTGTGACCTATTATGTGTGTTAGTGTTGTACAAACATCGTTGTCAATATAATGAGTTTGATGCTAGCTATAAAACCAGGTTTTATCCACCATTTTCTACATAAGAAAATGCCAGAACCAAGTCAGGAATTTAACAGTTGTTATCAATTCGTTAAATGTGTTTGAGCTTTGTATTATGCCATTTGATTACGGACTTTCCGTTTTGAATTTTCCTCGGAGTTTATTTTTTGTCGTTTTAATGGTTACTGATGAAATGTTTATGCATATTGATATTTCAGTGGTGGATACTGATTTGTATTATTTGTTAAATATTGTGTTAGTGACCTAATACGATATATATGGAATTGTTTGACTCCATATATCTCGTATTATGTCACTAACCCAATGTGTAAGGAATTTATCATACCGACTATCTTAACATGTGGTATTCAGACTATTGGCCTATCAAAGTGATGAAGTCTTCAATACTTAATATTAAGATTTTTTTATGCAACAACAAATGCCAAAAATAACAACTTATTAGCTTAAGATGTGTTATGTGCCTTTATTTCAATCGTTCATCATCAATTTCTTCGTCTGTTGAAACCTTTCCAATTTTCCCTCGACGGCGTGTAGTTTTTATAAAGGAACATAACACAACTACTAAACGTATATTTGAATAAGCCCAGCCTACTTACCTAATATGAAATATACACGGTCTCCACGCGCTTTCTTTTAACCGATCATATTCCTAGAATATATGTATATGAGGTAAGATAATAGTTGTTATTGTCTTTGAACAATTTGTGCGAGTACTCTAAGATCTATACTTGGTGTCTTTTTTTGGTTTGAGGCAAATACAAATTTACTGCCTTGTTTGGTCTGTGATTTTCTGCTTGTATCGATCTGATGAATTAAGCCTTTATTAAAAGATCAATATAGTTTGTTCTTATGTTGAATTGCTACATCACTGCTTTAGATTAGGGGATATTTGGCGCCTTCAAGCGTGCTAAACCTACTGAGATGTTGTCGTTTATTTATGTTTCTCATAACTGTTTTTCATTTAATATTTTGTAGTTTGTTCTTGTTATTTGCCGATACACATCTTTTCTAGGTTAGGGAAGGGTTGACGCCTCCAAACGTTTTTAACCCTGCCAAATATGTATGTGCCTCTCCTGATTGAGGAACCTGTAATGCAGTGGTTGTCGTTTATCGTTTATTCATATCTGTCATATTTGTTTTTCGAACATGGTTTTGTTGTTATATATTAGCCCGGTAGTTTTTTTTTCTCTTGAATTGTTTCACATTGTTTATGTCGGGGCCTTTTGTAGCCGACTATACAATATGGGTTTTTTCATTGTTGAAGGCTGCTCAGTTGCCTATAATTGCTTACATTCACTTCATTGAATCTTTGATGGATAGTTGTCTCATTGGTCAGCATACTACTTCACCTTATTTTTATAGGCATTCTTTTTGCACGTTTATATTCAGTTACTTCTATTATAGTATGCATCTAAAGTGTCCAGGATATTAAGGTATCAATAAATAGTTATCAAAGGTACCAGGCTTATAATTTGATACGTCAGACGCGCGTTTCGTCTACTAAGGCTCATCAGTGACGCTCAGATCAAAACAGTAACACTAACAATTAAAGAATTTTTTTGTAACCTAGGGTGTTAATGCATATTAAAAGGATAAGAAGATTCAACGGAATTCAGAAATAAAATCAAGGATAAACGTCTGCTACATGTAACGGCGTTGATTGACAATTTAATATTTTAGTAAAGTCAAAAAACGGACTAACTGCTTGCTAATGTTATTGTTGCACTGACATACATTAACCAGTACTCAATGAAATACCTCAGGAACTAAATGATGAAATAATTATCTTTAATCTGATCAAAACTGACATGCAAATTATTGATGCACCAATCTACTAAGTTATGATTTTCATTGAAGCTGCATGATAACCATACGTGATTATTCACACGTACAGGACATAATGATATGGGTCGCGTTCAAACTGCTCAAGTTATACAGGTTTTATTTTTACAAGTTCTATGATTTCTATTTTCGAAATAAAAAAACTAACAAATTATTTGTTATGTATTTAATTTTGTATTAAGTCAAAAGTATAAAGTATTTTCGAAATTACCGCAATGAAACTTTATAATCAATATTCAAAATGTTTGTTTATCCTTATATAATATTGTCAATACGAACATACCTAAAATAATAACAAACAATATAATAAAAATGGAATGTCATTGCCTGCCATTTTCTATTAAAACGTCAATTTAATCTTCGACCTTTTGACCTTCAAAATGAAAATTTAAGGTGGTACCTAACACTACAGGGAGTTTGTAAATAACATCAAACCGTCTTACTAACAGAATAAGAATGTTTACAGTACTTGGTCGATACCTCTGCTGGTGAACTATCAGTCAGGGTATTATCAGCTCAGTAGTCAGTACTTCGGTATTGATATGATTAATAACAAACCTTACTAAATTTGCCCGTTTATAAATTTGAAATCATAAAGAAACTAAGGTTTCAACTCCCTCGGGCGAAGTTTGAATTTGATCTTAGGTCTTTTTTTATTATATAGCTTTTCAACTGTTTCGGTTTTATACATCCTTGGATTTCTAATATTCGGCTTTGGGCGTTCCTAATGAAGGTAAATCTAGAAAAGCGCATCGGATGCATTAAATGTATTCGTGTTGTTTTACATCTTTAATGCTGCTGCTTACATTATTTTTTAATTGAATTATTAGCAATGTTAGATGAAGAATTAACGACAGAAAACTAATGCGATTGTTGTGTTTAAGATTGAATATAGTATATGTCTATTTTAAATCCGAATATTGGAAAAATCATATTTAAGGTATTTTTCAAAGTTCAGTCATATATTTTCCCACCTCTGAAAACCGACCGATTATCACTATGTTGTCCTATATAAGGCAAGGAATGTAGGTATACTTATGTGAACATTTCCAAAGCAATGGATTTTTCTTTTCTGTTTACTGTTTATAGGTATTCACAAACGTTTGAAATAGTTTCAAATGAGTGACACAAATTCATATGAAAATATAATAAAGGTCATTTCCAATAAATACAATCCCAAATGTTCGTCGAATTCAATTATTTTTAAATATCACATAACATACGTGGTTTGAAACAATTAAGTACTATATCATGTATAAATGATCTTTGTAATCAGGTGGTTTAAGATTTTGTTGAATTATATGTATATATGTATAAACAATATGATACATGCTTACAAAAAATACGTGATACGTTATATCGTTATTTTATTACAGCTTATTGTTTGCATATGTAAAACACATCAATTGAGTATATTATGGGATATATAAAACGTTCAAACATTCATTAAAGGTTGGGAAATCGAATAACAACAAACCACTCACTTCCAAGAAATCAGTTAATTCTCAAAAAAAGTATGTTCATACTTATTTCGAAGAATTTTCCTCTTTTGTGAATATATAAGAACACACCTTTCAAATTAACCTAATCAGCATTGGGACACGGACAGGAGAACTACTGTTTTGATCCGTTTATAATTTACTTATTTTTGAGGAAACATAACAAAACCATGGCACAAACTGTCAGCCTAGTATTACCCCCAACCGACGAGACATCAGCCATTAATTGCAACTTATGTGAGAATACAGGAGAGTTGTTCTGTAGTAAAGAATGTACGTCTGCGTTAGGCAATCGATGCCGAGAGGAACCCGATGAATTGTTGTCTTTGTAAGTATTCTTGTCTATCTACAGCATGTATAATTGTTGGGAGATTTACCTACAAAATGTCAAATGACATTTCAAAAGTATGCAGTCTTTGCTATAGCTAATTTCTTTTCTTGCGTCTTGTTACAAATGAAATTTCAAATTGCGAAAACCTTTTAATTTTACCAATACATTTGGTGTGAATGTCTAATTCATATTTAGTAAAGATGATTTAGATTGAAAAATAATGATAATTGGAGTAGTTTTTCAGAATTTGTTCAAAGATCATCAACTGTTTGAATTGGCTTCTTCGGTTCGTTGCTGATGAGGTTTTTGCATATTTAATGCAATAATAGTATTTAAATCTAAATGTGCTTAGTGTATATACTATTTGTGTAAGTTAACCAACCAAGAAGAGCTGAATGAGAAGGAAAGAGGAATAGCGAAGTTAACTGAAGAAAATGAGGCTCTCAAACAGCACATAAGAGAATTGGAAACTAGGTAAAAATTTACTTCAAACAAGTTATATTTTGCAATCGTATATGAAAACGTATTAGAAGCAAAAGCACATTTCGACAAAAAGAAAATTATTAACTTGTTTGATACAACAACTTTTTTTTCAAATTTTGAGAAGCCCACTAAATATATTTATAGTAGCAATAATAGTATATAAATCTAAGTGTACTTAGTGAGTATACTACTTGTGTAGGTTAACCAACCAAGAAGAGCTGAATGAGAAGGAAAGAGGAATAACGAAGTTAACTGAAGAAAATGATGCTCTCAAACAGCGCGTAAGAGAATTGGAAACTAGGTAAATATTTACTTCAAACAAGTTAAATTTTGCAATTGTATACGAAAATGTATAAGAAGGAAAAGCATATTTCGACATACAGAAAATTAGAAATGAGATGAAATAAACACAGAATACGATATAATATGACTAGGTAATGTTTCTGAAATATGAAAATAACAAGTCAAAGTCATGAGATAATTTTTCTCCCTTTAAATTGTTTAATACAACAACTTTTTTTTTTAATTCTGAGAACCCCACTAAATATATTTATTTGCGATATGAAGAGTTATAGGACACCAATTTAAAAACTAAATCAACTTAGTGGTTGTCCTTTCTATTTTTTTAATTCAAATATATTCACGATATCACCAACATATGTCGATCGTTGTGTCATAAACACACACACATCAAAATGAGTGTACTATGTAAGTCGTAAATAGGAGCTTGATATTCTATCTAACTTGAATTATTTATTCACCATCTTTGTCCTGATTTGTAAATTATTTTGTAGGAGACGCTTCACACTGTTAAAACACTCGGTCTTGCTCCTTTAAAGGTCCAACAATTCTATTTGTTTTTTTCACCTTTCTTTTCTAACGAGAAAGTGCCTTATCATTTCCTTCTGACAAACGTTAAATAGAACAGCATATAAAAAATAAGTCATATGTTAAAACTACTCTAATCAATAACTTATATAAAAACTTGATGTAATGTAAACAATTTAATCGACATTTTCTTATCAGGCTATCAAGTATTACGGAAAGTTATTGACAAAAAGTTCGAGCACAAACTAAGACCTTTACATGCTTAATAGCATTATTCAATGTTTATTTTAAGTTTAACTTTCCTACTTGAATGTTTAAAATGAAATTAAAAACCTCGTTAAAGTGTCGTAAAGTACAAAAAATTAAACAACCAAATGACGGTTAAACCTACCTAATACATATTAACAAAATGGCCACACAGTACTTGCAAGGGAAGACAAAAATAAACAACGTCAAATCTAATTTCTGTTTTAAAAAAGATGTGTTGATTGCACGGACATTTACTGAAATTAAAGCACATAATAAATGAAAGTTTCAACAAAATAGAAATCACCATGATGATAAGTAGAAATAAAACGAATCTCGTTTCTTTGAATCCGTGTACCCTGCACACATTTTTAACAAAATTATTGTTGTATTTAATCAGTCATTTCGAAAGTAGAATAAGATAGTAATATCGGGAGATTAACGTAAATTATAAATATGCGTAGAAAAAGAAGCTTTAAGTGTGAATTTCACATATTTCTCAGCAAATTCTCCCTTATTTGCTGCAGTATATTTACCATCAACCCGTCGAGTTAATCAGAAAAGTTCACCTGGAATGGACGTACGTGAAAAAACAGATAATTTCGTCCTTAATTAGGCTCGAAACTTGTTCTTATAAACATAATGAATTAAATAAAAAATCAATGGAGATTTTGTAGAAAATCGACGCCTATTTGTTAGTAATAGTTCTCTTGATCATGTTTCATTTGAAAGATGTGACGGTTCTCTAATGAACTTACCTTATTTTCAATGATATTGACAGAAATGGATGACTTTAACTAGAATCTATGGCAACGTGATGATGTCACTTTTCCAATTTTCCACATCTAATTTCTTAGCAGTAATATACATTCTAATCCATTGTTTGACGTTTACATATATGAGTTAATACGTTGCGCTCGTGCATGTTCACACTAAGTGGATTTCATTAACAGCGTGCTTGCTCCTTACAATGAAACTGTTTTTACAGATTTATGTGGATGAACGGCTGAAATCGACAATATATATGTTTTACGGTCATCGTCAAGAATTACCTTACCGATACGTTACGACGGTGTCTAAACACACTATGTTTGCACGACCATTGATCTTAAGATACCAATAAAGTCGTCTGATCTGTTAGTGTACTGATGGTGTCTTATACCAGATAGTAACATTTTGTCTGTGAATAAATTAGCATACCGGTGATGCATGCATATCATTTGACGCTTGGCCTCAAAGGGTCTAGATCCTTTTGGAGTTCATGCAATTCCCTTAGTCTTTTTTGTTATCCTTGATTTGTCTCTTCTCAATTAATAGACGATGTTTGATCGTCTGTAAATACGTGCTGCCTTAATCTATAATAGCTCGCAATTATTGAAAATAAAGCCAACTGTAAAGTTTGATTTTAGTTATTTTTCCAGTCATCGAAGTCTCTATTACGCCTTGTAAAATATGTCGCTTTGAGTTATCATAAAAATAACGTGTCAACGTGATATGACTGTAAGTGTTAAACAAAAATAGGATGATACTTTGAAAAATGTAATGCATGAGTGAGAACGACTTTAAGATGAAAAAGATGAAAAACTAAATATTGTAGGGGTATTAGCAATGTTTATAATTCGATTTAAACATAAAGAAAAGATGAAAAAATAGTTCTTTTTCGCCATTAGCAGTAAGTTTGGCTGACTTTCCTAAAAATAAGCCGAAAAAAATATTGCTGATACAGCATTATATCAACCTTATTTAGATCCGTATTAATTTCACCTTATATTGCCTAGGTCACACATTCACGGATTTGACGCCGGATTAGCTACTGATACGATCCGGCATCATTCGTGGCAATCTGTATTAGTCCATAGATTTCCGTATTGTAGCCGTAGTCATACGTAGTAGTACATGTATATCTTTGACAATTTTTGAACATGCGCAAGATTAGACCACGGATAAAACAATCGTAGTAAACCTTACTAAACCGTATAAGAACGTACAAATCCGATTTAGTCCCTATCAAAACCGTATTAACACGTACTTATTCGTAGGCCCGAATGATTACTACGGTAAGTTCTGGAGAATTACGTACTAGTACGGTTACATCACGTATTTGTTAAGGGTACAATAAGATTTGTGACGAGTTTGTCACGAAACGGCACGATTTCATTACGTTGCAATACGGGTAGCTAGGGATCAGCCAGGTTTCTGACAGTCTGTTACTGTTTACTACGTTACAACACGACAAGATACAGAATATTACTGTCCATGACAAACTGACATAAGGATTCTGTATAAATACTCCCTACTTATAGGGTCCAACGTATTCTATTTCTTGTCTTTGAAATATACACAACATTATCCAACATAAATAATCAACAACTGTTTCTTGTTATTAATTGCCCGGAATATGATATTGATATGGCACAAAATGCCAGGGCAGTGGTCGAGCTACTTGATGGCAGACGTAGAGGTGACCGGAGGCAGAGTAGATAGTGGCCAGTATGAGCCCTCATGACTGAATTTTGTGCGGAAAATCCAGTTACATTCAAGAACTTTGTAAGAATAGTCCCAAATAATCAAGAATTGCTACATGTCGTTAGTCCGACGATTACGAAGAACAACACATGGTACAGACAGACAGATAAATAATTTATTTAGCAAAACAAAACAAAAATCTACGAATCACTGCCTTAAAGAAATGATAAGTCACAAGCTTAAGTATAGTAAGGATTAACGGCTTTTAGAAAATGTTGCGGCTCGGACTATTCCGTTTCAGGCCTTTTTCATTTTTCATTCGTACCAACCCTTACTTACCCTTACTTATACCGTAGTAAACCGCTGATTATCCGCAGTGCATACGCCCCAACTCATGACGTTGCGTACTAAACCGTGCCATGTCCGTTTTAAACCGTGTCTCACCGTTATAACCCGTATCAATCATGTCGCCAAATGACCCCTGACCTTCATTATCGGTGGTAGTAACGTCAAAATCCGTAGTCAAACCGTTGTGCATATGTATCGGATCCGTATCGGACTACGGAAACTCCATTTCCGGGATCATCCGTGAGATTTAACCCGTAGTGGATCCGGCGAGGTGATCCGTGAATGTGTGACCTAGACACAGTTATTATTATTTAATGGTGATAAGTAATACCAGTGTTTAGCTGATGGTTTATACATTAAAAAATAAAACGTCAACAATTTGAATTAAGTACCTGACTTTGTAAAAAATGATGCAGAGGGTGATTCATGACATGTCACAAAAGTAAATTTTTTTTGCCCTATATCATAAGACCTTTGGTAGATAAGTAAAGTTCTGTCTTTATTTTCCCTGTATAATGTGCGTTGCCATGGTAACAGTCAAAACAACATTTTGCCTAAATAGGTTAAAAAAGACACTTTTGAAAATTGAAAATAAGGGAATTTTAAGAGTCATGGAAATTAAATTAATCAATAAAACCAATAAGGATTTTTACATTGGTAACAATAAAACACCAAACTATTCAAAAACGGTAACATTTTGAAATAACTTAATAGTGTGTTTCTATAGCAACCATTTAAAAATGTGTTAAAATTCGAAAATGAAAAATTTCAAATTTTTTTTTAATCTGTTTATCTCCCAAGACCAACAATACCATAACATGTAGTTGACAAATTTTGAAAGACAACATAGTATTTAATGAATGGCTATTATTTATTTTGAATTTATTGAACCATAACATTAATTTTAACTCTTCACATTGAATAATCCGCGAAGCGGATTATGTAAAATGTGAAGAGTCAAAATTAATTTTATGGTTCAATAAATTCAAAATAAATTATTGCCATTCATTATAAATAAATTTCTATCAAAATAAGGCTCAAAGAACTTTTATATTATTTATATTTACAATAACAACGTACACACATGTTGGCGTATGAATATACAACGTCAGAGTGGGCATGCGCCATAAAATTGACAACATTGTTAATAAAAGTAATACTTTTAACCAATCAGAAGACAGTAAATACACCAAATTTATTTATTTATTCATAAAATAAAAAAGTCGTGTTTCTTTGAAAAATAATTTTAGTCAAAATTGTTCATTTTCACAAAATTCTAGATTACCAAACAGATCAATAATCAAACATTTTGAACTTAAAAAGCCAAAACCTTCCATTTATATGTGTATTTCTGACACAAATTTGTTAATTATAACTGAGAATATATGATTGATAGAGATATATTGGTACAGAATGAAAACTTTTCTCTCTGGGTATGGTGCACCTCCATTTTTTGAAATTTATCAAAAAATAAAAAGATGGTATTTATTAGTGAACATTTTGAGCATTTAAGCATAAAATTTCTTCAAAAAGAGGGACGAAAGATACCAGAGGGACAGTCAAACTCACAGATCGAAAACAAACTTCAAAGGTTGAGGGCCATTATATGTACCCCCTTCCTCTATTTCTCAGAAATATGAAAAAAGGGTTAAGGGTTACGCACAACCATTGACTTACCTGAGACTGATGATGTCAGTTTAAAAGAGAAATGTTGAATTCCAAAAAAATAATTAAGTCCATATATCAAAAGAAAACGATGTGTTATAATTGCAAATGGGACAACTCTCCACCAGAAACCAAAATGACATAGAACTTCTGTCCAAGCTTGTAAAAATTCCAGAATGTTTGAAATAGTTATCTAAATTTAAAAATTTAAAAAAAAATCAAATTTGTATATTTATGATGGTTTTTATTTTTTATCTAGATGGCTAGAAGAAGCTTCAATACAAGCTTCATGCAACTCAATGACAGTTTTAAACAGACTTGATTTTTTTATTAAATATTTAACCTTAGACTGTTTGGTCTCTTTCTAAA
Organism: Mytilus coruscus; assembly: GCA_017311375.1. Lineage (NCBI taxonomy): Eukaryota > Metazoa > Mollusca > Bivalvia > Mytilida > Mytilidae > Mytilus > Mytilus coruscus. Next base: position 77,143,933 of record CM029597.1, on the reverse strand, counting down.
TGTTTACATAAAAAAAAAAAAAAAAACAAACTGTAAGCCCATTTTCCAGGATAACATTTAAGATATGGGGGAAAAATCTTTAAATTCTTTGTCTTTTTAATTTAAAAAAAGAGGTTCATAGAATTCCATAAATATTTGACGAAGTTAGGCATGAAAAAAAATACCAGCGTTTCTAACATGATGATGCTGAAAGCTATGCAAAGAATTGTTTTTTGAATAAATTAGTGCTTGTTTATAAATAAGAATTAATTTTAGGGTTGGCACTAAAATCTATTGAAAGTAGGAAGAATTAGTTGAAAAAAGGTGTTTTTATTCATGCCTTATTGGTGCCTAAAAAGACTAAATTTAACTGTTAATGATGACTGAAATACACCTGTTTTGTGCAAATTGAAATAAAAAAAATCTTTAGATGCTATTTCATGGTCTTGAAGATAAGCTTCTGTCCAACTTTCATTTCAATCTATGTCAGAAAAGCTTAATCTTAGACTGACTGTCTTTAAATTTTTACGTCTAAGAAACTACGTCCGTTCTATCAGGAATATACTGAAAATGAAAAATAAAAAAAACTTTTCAAAAGTTTGCTTCAGACATTATCTCTTAATCATAAAAAGGCTTATGCCAAATACACTTCAGATATAAAGTGTGCAAGATTCACCAACCAGCTTCGAAGGTAAGGTTGGTTAGTTATTAGGCCCTTGTATTTACCAGTTTTACCGCTCTGGTCAATACTCCACTAGTTGACGGAACATTTTTGTTCGGTTTTTGGTTACTATTAATTCTATTGAATAAAACAATGATCATCAGAGGAAAATCATTCATTTTCTTTCCTATAACATAAATTAAACATAATAAAAGAACGGAGTTCCAATGTTCCCCGCATTCCACATATTTTATCTATCCAGGGGCAATAACTAAAGTTAACACTTTTTTGTTGTTCTTTAAAACAATTTTTAAATAAAAAGCGTGCGTGGGGGACAAAACAGTTTTTTTTTTATTGTATACTTAATATTTCAAACAGACTATTATAGTATATTATTATAAAAAAAAGTGTACCCTTGAGAGCGCTAGTAGACCATTTTCCATACATTTAATATTTCCAAGGGCCTTAACTCTTTTTAAAATAGTCGATTATCCACCATTATAGAATTATCTGAGATATTGTTAATATTAACCTAGAGTATAAGTTTCATACAAAATCTGACAAGAATTGTACCTGTGGGAGCACTAACGATGCCATTTGCCATTTATTTATTTATTATTTTCAACGGTTATAACTCGTTTTTGAAAAAGACGATCGGCCACCAATATATAAGTTGTTTGAGATGTTGCTAATATTAAGGTGTAATACCACCATTGATTTTCCCCTATTAGTCTTTGTTAAATTTGCATTTTTCAAAAAATTGTGCAGAATTTATCTTCGTTTCAAATAAAGAAATACTTGGCATGAGTAAAGTTTTATTCTGTCCAGTACTATAGAAAAAAATTCACATAACATTTCATTGCATATAAGAAAATAACCATCACTTGAAGTTAACCAATCAAATTTCCCCCCTTATTTAACATGTGAACAACCTTTAGTCACCATTTAGCCTCAAGTTTCCAAAATATTGTATAGAAACCCCAAATAAAAAAATAATGGTGCTTTGAAATACCAAAGACATATGTTTATGACCCAAAAATGACAGCAATAAAATTTAGGATTAATTACATACAACTGTCAAATTCAAGGGAATATTTTTTTTGGACCTATTTTGGTATGCAACTGGATGTGACGTACCATGATTTGGTGGTATTACACCTTAACCTATAGAATAAGTTTCGTACAATTCTGGCAAGATTTGTACCTGGGAGAGCGCTACCAAGACAGAACGTACAGATATACGGATGGACAGACGGACAGACGGACACACAGACGCCTTTTTGTGTAACTGTTAAAATTTGTGATATGTATATACTATTGCGCAGAGTCAGTTTATGTACACATAAGTGCTGTTACTATTTACCTCCCATGTAAATCGACATGTAGCGAAACCTTTATGCAAGCACGTATTTGTCACTATATATGTCGATTTGAATGTGTACAAATTGAAATTGAAGAGGACTTACAGAAACGTTCTTTCTATTCTAATATATAACAAATCTTACTAATGCAAAAGGGCTTGAAAAAATGTGTAAATATAAAAATTGATAAAATTTCGCAAAATTCCATGATTGATCTTTGCACATGGGGGTCCTAAGGTTTTGAGAAAAAAAAAAAATTGCAACAGTATATCATACTTACGACCAGCAAATCTTCTTCAAGGCCCACAAGGAAAATATATGTTGAGAACTCTTCGATATCTCTCCCTTATACAAAAATAATTAAGTTTGGTTATTTAAAAAAAATTGGTAGGCAAGATGTCTTTTTCCATCATATACCATACAAACATTTACAAATTCTTGTACAGTTTAAGGAAAATTGGTGACATATATTCCCTCAGATATAATTTTTGTGTGCCCCCGCCCTACGTGTATGATCGGACCATATGAGTATTATACTCGTTTGGTTATTCACGGGCTGGACCATACGAGTATTTAGACCAAATAGGTATTTTTCGAAAACATTTTAATGTCCTTTGCATGAACACACTGCTCATTCTTTAAGCCAAAAACTGCACAAGTTACTTTCGGAATTCCTTTATCTTTTACATATTGTCTGAATCGTGGTGTATCTGCCTTATCTTGCCTTTGCTAGAATCAATTTAAACCACCTTTATCCTGTCGACTTTTTCGTCCGTAAGTGAAACCACAGGCTTTTGGGGAATGGACTTTTTTCTTTTTTTTCTTACTATTTAAATGACATGACATTTCTTCTTATTTCTTCTTATTTTCATTTAATCAATGTGATTTTGCTCCTATTCATCCGATCTTACTGTTATTGTAAGATCGCATGAATGGGAGCAATAACACATTAAGCAAATAAAAACAATTAGAAATATTTAAGAAGTTTTAATTTAATAAAAACAAATTTAAACACAAAAATTTATTTTTTTAAGACAGAAAAAAAAGAGGTTTCAATGACCACAATTCCTGTGAGTTAAGCAAATGACTTCTTAATTGACAGTTCACTTAGATATTTCTTGAAGTTATTCTCCTAAGTCGACATATTGCGTTGCGTAAGGACAAACAAATTTGAATAATAACCATGTAAAAACTATTTTACTGTAATTCTTACTTGTTAGTAAAAATCTTTTTTTTTCATTAATCATGTAACAATGATAATTTAGTCAAAATTTCATTTTCAAAAACTCTTAATTTATGGTACACCATTTTAACGATCATCTGGTTACCTACCCGGACCATACGCGTATGGTCAGACCATATGAGTATATACGCATATGGTCATGACCATACGCGTATGGTCCAAATACTCATATTTGACACATTCCCTATTCATTCAATACTTTGTTAAAATGAAAAAAATTCAATGCTTTTTTCAATTATATAAGTGCAAAATTACCCAAATTTGGTCATGATAAAAAGAACCCTATGAGATAGAATTTTAAAATAAAATATGAGAAGATAGGTTTTATAGTATGCTTTCAGAAAATAAAATAAAAAAGTTGTATCACCGAACTTTTATTGGTACAAGAGAAAATGAAAATTTCACTATAATTCCAGTATACAAATTCTAGTATAAGAGTTATCCCCCTTAAATGGCCAATTTGAAAGAAAATAGTCTTAAAACATATCTATTTTTGTATTTGTTTAAAACATTTTGAATGATGCAATGAATCACCTATTTTTCTTTAAGCAAAAGAGCAGTCTTACACATAAAATGTCAGGATTTATGCAAATAACTAGACAGATTGTGTACTGCTATTGTACAATCCAAGATGGAGGTATACTGTCAATCTACCTTAAGATTATTCCTGAAAATCAAATGGTCGGAGCTTTAAGTCGGATATGTTTAGAAAAAAAATAAGTCCTCAACTATATAAGCAAAGTTATGCTTAAATGCTCAAAATGTTCAAAAGAAAGCATAATTAGAGAACAATAATTTTTTTCAACTAATTTTATAATTATAAAAAAATGCTTTTTTTCCAAAAAAAGGGGGTGCACCATCCCAGATTGATTAGTTTTCGTTTTGTACAAGTATATATTCATTAATAACATATTCTCGTTTAAAATTAACAAATGTGTGTCAGAATTGCACATATAAATGGAAGTTTTTGGCTTATTAAGCTCAAAATCATCTGTATGACAAACTGGATTTTGTGAAAAATGGACAATTTCTGAATAAAAACATTTTTTTAAAGAAAAAAAAAAAAAAAACCGCACGACTTTCTTTTTAATTCATGAATATATAATATGTTGTCTTTCAAAATTTGTCAATTACATGTCATGATATTGTTGGTCTTGAGAGATAAACAAATTAAAAATTTTTGAATTTTTGAATTTTCGAATTTTCGAATTTTAACACATTTTTAAATGGTTGCTATGGAAACAAACTATTAAGTAAATTAAAAATTTTAACGTTTTTGAATAGTTTAGGGTTTTGTCTTTCAACAATGTAAAAATACTTATTGTTTGTATTGATTAACTTTATTTCAATGGTTCTTTAATATCCTTTTTTTTTAATTTTCAAAGGCTACTTTTGTACGTATTTAGGCAAAATTTTGTAAGGATGGTTTCCATGGCAACCAAGGTAAAAAAAAAAATATATGAAACTTATTTTCATACCATACCTTCTTCACAAACAAAATATAAAGATATTTGAAGAGGGGTCATGAATCGCCCATCAACCTGAACCTGCATAATTCTTACAAAGACAGGTACTTAAGGTGGCTCGGGTGTCTTCCTCCGTCTTGGATTTTGAAGTAGAAGATGACAGTTGGTCTAGATCTTTAATGAAATTTGCAAATTTTGAGAGTAGTATGTAATTCATGTGTAAGACTTTTGATGTAAATATAGAAAATTATGTGTTTTATCATATTTACGACTGTAATTTTTGAAAACACCATATTTATGTTTGATTAATTTTTTTTCGACTTTGCCAAATAAGGGAAGATTACTCAGATAGTAGTGGAGATAACTCCGATAAAGTTGTTTTATAATAGAAAGAGTTCTGAATTTACCTAGTATTTTAATATGTAGTAAGATAAGAGCTATCTTTTCACATGTTATTTTAAATTTCTATCATGTAGTTTTATTTTTATCACACAAAATTGGATTTTCTATGCATAATCTATACAAAATCTAACAATTTTGCACAACCTGTAGCGTGAAAAAAATTCCCGTGACCCATACTTTTTATTATATTTTTGAAAAAATCATGATCAAAACTTCAATTTGACAAATTATTAAAAAGTTCTATGGATTTTGATTAAGAAGCCCAGCCACCTTAAACAGAGGAGACACAACAAATATCCCTTTCGTTGTTTGATCAGGTCTCAAATAATTACCATAACTAACATATATATTTAATTTCTAACATGAAATAAAATGTCATGACAACGTGCTAGGTTGTTCGTTTATATTCATTGTCATGTTTAAATCGAGTTATATCACCGTCTGCAGTCTCCGGAGTTGATTTCGAAAGATTACTAGATGGAGCCTTTTCCAAAATATATACGAAGCGTAGATAGATTGTGACAAGACTATGCATTGTAAATTGATTATAATATACATTTTATAATTTGGATGAAGGTTTAAGTATAATATAAATCCAATATGAGAATTTGGGTGAAATCGATGAGTATGGATTTGACAGTGTTCTTTCTCTCCTTTAGCAGCAAAAATTTAAATCAGATAATCCTAACACATGAATCAAATCAGTAACAGAAGTCTTCACTAGGGTATTGTCCTAGACAAACATTACATACATGCCTCTGGACGTTAATCAATCAACAATAAATTAATCATTGCCGACGAACTTAAACTACAAGCATTGTTTAACTGTATGATATATAGAATAGTTCGACCTATAAAAAGGAACCAACCAGTCAGTTTGATTTCTCCTATGTAACCGTAGTTTTTATGTGATACTTTTTAAAAGCTGTTAATAAAATTATTTCTCTAACGTCTTAATTGATACTTCTTTGAATTATTTAATAATAACGAAAAAACTTATAAATGACACCGAATAAGCACCATTTAAAATAATATGTGGGTTTCTGCATTGTATTTCTAGTTTAACGAATCAAGAAGAAGCGGCAGAGAAACAGAGAAGGATAGATACATTAACCGAAGAATATAATGCTCTTCAACAACAATTGAGCGATCTGAACAATATGTAAATATGTTTATAATTCTAAAAGGCTTAATCACCCAATTATATATATCAACTCTTACCTTAAATTGACCAATTTAAGTATTTACGCATTTCTTGTGCTTAAAACATGTAAAAGGAGCACCATCAGCAAGTTACGTAGATAAAATTTAAATACACCAAAGACAAGCAATTTGCGGATACTAAACTTATTTTCACAAGAAACCAGTAGACACATTTCACTTTTTCATTCTTTTGCATTCCATCTAAGCTAAGGGAAATTGGTATGGTCGGTGATGAATGCATAGCATAAGACGCGTGGCCTATCAAATCATCGGTTCTTGACCCTTTTAGAGTTCATGTGACTCCTTCAGCCCTTTTGTCTAACTGGACATCAGGTTACATAAAAATTACCATATGACGCACTGGCAGGTCAGGAACTTGTTTTTTTCATTGCGTTGAAGTGACCAATTGTGTTTTTACTTTTTTTGTATTTTTGAAAAAAAAAAACTTATTTCCTACAACTCCAACAAGTCCAACATGAACATTGTTGATGCGAGAAAAGTTTGACATATTGAAAATGAACGACATTTATGATATTGGTATCCTCCGGTTTTTAAATCTATTTTGATGAATATTGAAGTGCTGTATTTTGTTATCATTTTGAAAAACCGTCAATGTTAATAGCAATCCTAACTGACGTTATTTAAGAGAAGCTACGATATTTTGCTACAATTGTTAAAAAATTAATGTAACTAAGGTTTATCAATTCAAATAAAAGAGCAATCATGTTTTGTATATTTTCCTAGCTGAAACTGACACATTCTGGTACATGTAATTAGGAATTTAACACTCTGAAAAAATAGTTTACTATTTTGCGAAAGTTCAAAGCTGACCATCAATGGGATGTACCCAGTGCGTGTCAAGAAATTTATTTTATCTGCAGTGTTCAAATCTTGTAATTATTGGCTGTCAGAATACTAAAATTAAGTCTCTTTATAGTGTTAAATCATAAACATTCAACATTTCTAAACAAACACAAATAATTATATAAAGATTAAAAAAAGATATTATTCATCGTCATTAAGTAATCAAATTATATTCAGTTACAGAACAAAGGATAATGCACATGAATCAGAACTGAAAACACAAAAGGAAGACTTGGAACAGAAAATACGTGGGCTTGAAGAAAAAGTAAATGAACTCGAAAACAGGTACACATATAATTTGTCTATTTTGCATAGATTTTTGCAACCAATGTTTTATAGTATATCAATCAAATTATGAGACAAATCTCGTCCTCGACATGACATAAATGAATACAAACACAAATAAGTGACCAATTCAAGTTATAAAAAGAAGTGTGATACTTTTTTCAGATTTTTTAAATGCATCTCATAACTTATTTACCTTTTATGTCCTGATGTCTTAAGTGATTTGTGTTTGGTTATGTCACAGATCAATACAAACACACATGAAGACGTTATTAAAGTTATTAAAAGAAAGCATCATATATTTTTCAGACTTTTTATGTTTTGCTGTCTTATCAATGTGTCTCCTTTTATTGTGCATTTCATGCTTGTCAGCAGTCGAATAATCGCAAGCATACTGTTTTACAATTCCTTCTCCACCTTAAAATGGCAAGTAGAAACATTATTTAATCATTTTTGTTTCTGACAAACGTAACAAAGATGAGCGTTATTTACTAAAAAAGTTCATATACAGATACTATTGCAGTCGAAAATCTATAGTGAGACTAACTGCAAATGAAAATAACACTTGATAAATTGTATTGTAAAGAGGGACGAAAGATACCAGAGGGACAGTCAAACTCATAGATCGAAAACAAACTGACAACGACATGGCCAAAAATAAAAAGACAAACAGACAAATAATAGTACAGATGACACAACATAGAAAACTAAAGACTAAGCAACACGAACCCCGCCAAAAACTGGGGGTGATCTCAGGTGCTCCGGAAGGGTAAGCAGATCCTGTTCCACATGTGGCACCCGTCGTGTTGCTTATGTTATTACAAATCCGGTAAATAGTCTAATTCGGTAAGTCACATTCGTGAAAAGGGAAGGGTATTGTAGTTACGACATAAGGAACATATCCGATATCATCTGTGAAACGGTTATTCCATAACGGTCAACCAACTCGTGATGGCGTCCGTAAAATTTACGAAGGATGATTTCAACTTCACCATTTCGAACTCTTGGTTTAATAGCTTCCTTGTGAGCTATCAAGGAAATCAGGATAGGAAACACAAGCCCGGGAATATCGTATCAATTGGGAGATATATACTCCGTATGCAGGCGCTGCTGGAATGTTGCTACATAGAAATGGAAAGTTCACAATTGGGAAGCTGAAATCATCTCTTTTGTCGTAAAGTTTTGTTTTCAACCGACCCTCATTGTCAATTTCTAGATGTAAGTCAAGATATGAGGCCGACTAAACTGTATCTGTAGTATCCTTTATCTCTAGTTCGATGGGATATATTCGTTCAACATAGTCACCAAATTTTGTATTATTTAGTGAGAGAACATCATCTATATAGCGGAACGTAGAGTTAAAGGATATTGCTAACTTCTTATCTTTCTTCCTAAGAAGTTCCTGTATGAAGTCAGCCTCATAATAATAAAGAAACAAGTCGGCAAGAAGAGGGGCACAATTAGTTCCCATTGGAATTCCGACAGTCTGTTGAAAACACGTCCTCTAAACGCAACAAATATGTTGTCAATCTAGAAATCAAGCATCTTGATAATGTCAGTTTCAGAGAATTTTGTTTGAATCAGAGTGATTCTTTACAAAGTAGGATTTCTCATCGATATTATATCTCACATATTTCTTGTCAGGCTTTTAGGTACAACAGAAAAGCATCAACAAGTAGTGCGTAGACTGACCCAAGAACTTGACAACACTCGGTAATGATTATTTTGCTAAACCAACCCTGTCTTAAGTCAACTACCTTGCATTGTGTTAACATCCCACTCACATACATCATTTCAATATACACAATACATCATACGTCATTAAAACATACATCGTATATCAATCCGCTATCATTTTTATATTCGATTTTATTACATAATTCGCAACGTTCAAAATACCCACAATGTAACGTGTTTACATATCGGTCGTCATCTGTGTCACTTATATTATATAACGCTCAAACAACTTATGATCGAGTCCATCATGTTTCAACACAGATTAACTCACCATACAACTGGCAACCTTTGGTTCAATTGTTTTCCTTGGAACTAATAACCCTATCTCAAGCTTCTCATGACATAAATCATTAGTTGTTATACATGTTCTATATGATATCAACTGAGAGATATAAATTCTATGCCCGGTGTTGTTTAACTTTTGATACACAAAAATAACCACAGCTTATTCTTTCAATTTGTGTATAAGTTGAGAATGAAATAACTAGCATGAGTATAGAAGACAGCATTTTTTTTATATTATCGAAAGAAGTAAGAGACTGAGACGTAAAAGAAAATATATGTCTTGTCAGGCACTACAAAAGTCAAAAAGACTGAAAAGACCAATTTTTGTCTGAATTTGCATGAATTTTTACTGGACATTCTTTCTTTGTCGAAATTTTTTAAAAAAAATTCTTGACAAAGTCTGAATTTGTCTAATCAAGTTCTTGATTTTTCTTGACATATGTCTTGACAGTATTAACATTGTCTAAAAGTTTCTCGACACTTTCTTTATCATCTGATAAATGTCTTGATTAGTCTCGATCAATTCTTGACTGTCTTAAATTTGTCTCGATCAGTCTTGACATATTCTTGATATTCTTAATAATGTCTGAATATGTCTTGACATATTCTTGACATTCTTAATAATGTCTGAATATGTCTTGACACATTCTTGACTGTCTTAAATCTGTCTAAATATTTCTCGACACATTCTTGACGGTCTTACAGATGTCTTGACACTATCTCATCAGTATAAATTTCGCCTGAATTGTGTATAGACACATTCCTGATACTTTACACACTTTCTTTTGCTGTTTTATACTCATTTCTATTATCGCTAAACTAAACTTAGAAGAATTAGGATACAATAATACATTGCTAATTATAAAAAGCCACATTTTGGTACAATAATTGTTATTTTTACCATATTAACATTGAATATTATGCATGAAAATGAAATATGCCTATAGTATAATTGGTTTCAATCATTTAGCAATTATTTATGAGATTTATAAATCAACATTTGTAATTATTTACAAACCCACGTTTTATTGATTTATATCAACATAATCACATTTGTATCTGTTTATATTTGAAATTTCATACCCATAATCGTATTTTTAAAAATATTAATATACCCAAATTTTTAATTATAAAAATATTTACATGCCCTACTTTTGTTTTTGTTGTAATAAGTGTAACTTGAAATAACAGTATATTCTATCAAGGAAATAAAGACATTGATGTATCATGTATATTGGTCATGATTTGTAAAACTCAGAGTTGTCAAGTAAATTTAAGACACAATTCAAAATGTTCAGAAAAAGTCAAGCCATACTGAGAAAAAAAAAAAAGAATGACAAGAACATGTCGAGAAATTTCAAGACAGCATTCAAATGTCAAGAATTTGTCAAGAAATTTTAAGACAATATTCAGAATGTTGAGAATTTGTCGAGTAAATTTCATACAAATTTAATATAAATCAGAAATTGTCAAGAAAAATTAAGACACAAGTCATACCTTTGGAGAATGTCGAATAAAAATTCATGCAAATTCAGACAAAAATTGGTCTTTTCAGACTTTCTGACTTTTGTAGTGAGGCTATCAGATATTCAGGTTTTTAAATATGTTCACACTAAGAGTAGATCCTTCCACCGTAACCACGCAAAACGTATTATCTTCATTTACTCCCACTACGTCGATATCACTGCTGGTGAACTGCTATTTACTAATGGTTTCACCAGCTCAGTAGTCAGTGTTTCGGTAACGACCTATCTATAACGTACTTGTATTATTCTTCTTTGAAATTATAAATGAACCAGCTTTGAAAGACATGTTTTTATATTTACCTTGATCTGGAACGCCAAAAGGCAGCAATCATTAAACAAAGTAAAGTTCATTAGAAACGGGTATAACTTACGGGTAATTTTGTCCTCTATGAACTTTTGGCTTTGTGTGTTATGAATATGACCAATTAAAAGACATCTGAAATTAACTTCAATTGGTGATATCTCACTTGAAGATCATGGTTTTATTAATACCGGAAAATAAGATTAAAGTTCAAAAACTTCTGCAAAATAAAAATAAAACAGAAATAGGAGCATTAGACCATTTCCATACCCTGTAGATAACTGTTTCGGAGTCTGTCACACCACTTTTATAACATTCGAGGCGGTGTTCTCAATTTTCCTCTAAGTTCAGTATCCGAATCAATTTAATGTCAACTTTAACTTTGAAACTGTGACATTTTGAAATGGTAGATACACAGCCGATGATTCAAAGAAAAAAATCTTGACCAAATATCAAGTATCTGAATAACTTCAATCTACTAGCAGCCTTACCTTTCAAATGGTTTTGAATCAAATATTGAAAGAATTGCTTTCAAATATAATTTTAATTTTGAGAAAGCTTAAGCTATGTGATTGTAATTCGTAACTTAAATGTTTATTTTTCAGAGTTGTTTCCTGTAAGAAACGTGATTTTAAACTGGACTTGCAAAACCATCGGTATTTAAATCAATATTATAGTAACATATTAAGTGACGTGAAAAAAATATATGTCTTGGGTCACGAGATGCAGAAGATATTCAAACTGATAAGTCGAAGAGAAACTGACACAGCGCCATGGTAAAAAAGTAACGAAAATGAAATAAAAACATCAGTCTAAAAACGCAACACAGACAACCAAATATTCAATTGATAAAATCAACCCTGTTCTAATGATTTTTGCTTTCAAAATAGTTGCTCTCATCACTTTGTCTTTTGTAAAGATTATGGAATGACGACGCTAAACGCAAAGGATCACACTATTTATATAGAACAGGTATAAACGCTGTCGCATATCAAATAAAATTTCCAAATAAAAAAAAAATATTCGAAACACCCGAAAAATTCGGCTAGTTTTTTTAGTGATGAAAAGAACATATCGAGTCTGACTGAAATGACAAAATTTTATGTGGAATGGTTGTGAAGATTGATAAGCATCTACATCTAACTTTCATGTTTTTATCGATTTCGTTTAGTTATGTTGTTTATATTGATATTATATTACAAAGATGATGTAAACATTGTTTTATTCCTCGTGGATAAGATAAATACACATACTAGATAATGCAATTTATGTGCGTCAAGACATAATTCATAGTGAAGGTTCTCACCCCCCTCTCCCCAAAAAATTAATACAAAACAAACTTAATATCTCAATAAAAATAGAAGCATTTTTTATTGGACAAAATGTGAACTATAGATGACGATGATTTGAAAGTAAGCTATCGGGGCTTAGGAAATTAGGAAAAAAAAAAAAAACCTATTTAATTCCGTAAAATGATATATCTTATCTTTCTTAAATTCTATTGCCGTAGTTAGCTAACTCCTATATATTCTTCAACAAAATACACATTTACTGCTAATATTTATTATTGCTCTGCATAAATATAAAAATCGACAACGAATTAAACATTTTAAGCAATATCTATTAAAGCATTTCCATAGTTGAACAATCGCTAGAGAACAAATTAAGAGAGATTGACGATAATCAGCAAAAAATGAAAAAAGTCGACATGATGAAAGAAACGTTAGAGATGAAGACAAAAAACTATGAGAACAAAATTCTGACAGCTAACAAGAAGATAGAAACGTATGAGAAGGAGATTGAAGGTTATCGGAAGTAAGTATCGACATAATATGTATGGATGCAATCATGATTCTGTTAACATCCATGGAAAATAGTGCCAACCTTTACGGATGACCACGGAATTGTACAAATTATTGTAACCTTAATCAAGACCTGTTTTCATCGTTTGTGACCGATTGTGACTGATTACTAAACTATACTTCCGCTTATAGAGCGGGGACAATACTGCATATAAGCTTTGTCAATCAGTTTAATTGTTTTTCAATCAGTTCTTCCATTTAACTGTCCGATCGTTCGTCCGTTTGTCTGTCCATTCAATCACCCTTTCCTCCAACATATGTTATCTTCACACTTATCAGGTACTAATAAACATATAAACCTCATATTCAGTTCGAATCTTATCAATTATCATATATACACGGGTGTGTATGTGTGTTAATGAGATTTGTCTTGTTTTTACCTGCAATGAAAACAAGAATGCCACGTATGAACCGGAAACTGCTTACCCTTCTGAGCTCCTGAGTTCACGCATATTTTTGTGAGGTGTATTGTATAGTGTGTAATTAGTTTTGAGCAGGAATTAGAAGTTTCCTAATATGCACTCCATAACAAAAATATTACTGAACTACCAGAATGAGTTTTTCGAAGTATTTTTAAGGAAAATTTTTTGCTATTTATCTTTTAATAAATCAGTGCTTTATAAAGGCGAAATTATTTTGTTTTTCGTTTGAAGCCCAATCTTTCTATTGACTTAAATATGCCACTGAAATACCGAAAAATATGAAAATGGAGACATTAAGTTAGGCTGTTAGTTCTGTCGTTTGAATTGTTATACATTTTGTCATTTCGGGGCCTTTTATAGCTGACTATGCGGTATAGGTTTCGTTCATTGTTGAGGGTCATACGATGACCTATATGTGTTAAATTATGTGTCATTTGGTCTCCTGTGGAGGTTTGTCTCATTGGCAATGATACTAAATCTTCTTTGTTTCTATATCAATGTGTTTTTTGTAATTCTTTCAAAAAGTTGACTGTGAACCTGTCATTATTAAAAGAAATCCTTTCATTTCTTTACTACCCTATTTATTCCTCACATTGATTTTGATATAGACTGCTAATTATTTTAAGATCTAACGCAATTCGATAATGAGAAGTAGTCTTTATTGCTACAAATCTACAGGTTAAATTGTCTAGGTGTATATGATTAATGTCAGAACGCGAAGTTCGATTATCTTATTTAGTTCAAAAATTATTTCAGGAAAACTGAAATAACTTTTGCTCGTCGATTTAGCTGTTTGCTGTCTCCTGTCTACTGTAATTGTACAACCAAAACAAATACTCGTTGAGTCAATATGTCAATTTTCCTGTACTTGTATGTAATAATTCAACTTTTTGTTAATGTTCCTAATCTGCATAAAATCGTTTGAAATATAATTCAAATTTGTATTTTTTATCTGGTAAAAATTCAAATTTTTTTCGCACACGTGTAGCGTTATTTTTTTGACGATCGAATTTGACATCGACGAGGTATTATGCTATTTTCAACAATGAAACAACGTATTTGAAACGTTTGTCCTCTTCCGTTCCTCATCAGGAGTCATTGACTTCCTTCGATACAATTTTCTTGGATTGAAGACAAAATGAAAATTTCTTTGATATTTGATTTCGAGGTTTTGCTATTCAGTACTATAGTGAAATTGTACTTTTGATCATTTAAATTCGTGCTTTGCCTGTACTCACGAAATCCACGAAAATTGATATCCCACGAATATTAATGATTTTTCAAGAAAAATAAAAATAAAAATAACGCACTCTTTAGGAATTTGTAAATTTTCCGGATCATATGCTTCTTAACAAACTGATTATTTCGAAGAGAAACATTGAAATAAAATTAAAGCACATTTACGTAAGTTAACAATCTATCATGTCTTACAAGAAAAATAGATTCGTCCTATCCTTAAGATTTAAACCAAACGAAGGCAGTGAGTAAATACAGCAAAAATCATAATTTATCTGCACATTTCGTATTTTCTTTGAACATGTTGAACTAAACGATGATGAATAACAATTGGCTTGAGTGGACTGTTACGTGGATTAAAGTTATCGCATTCGACCCAAGTTATTACGTTAGCGTTAAAAGTTCTTGGCAAACTATGAATTTATTTCACATTTGTTTAAGTAACTTCATGACCAGATATTATAATAAGCAATGATTTAAAAATAACTACACATATTGTATCTAATTTCCATTTCAATATGTTTATTTTGATTTCAGGCCGATTGAATGCAGCTATTTATGCACGTCCTGCTCCAGGTAGGCTCTACAAACCACAATCAGATTAAAATCATAGGAATGTGTTGTTTCGTTAATCCAACATCCACAAATAAATCTAACAGAGCAAAGAGTACGATCAGGCTTAAATGAGATTGTTTAAATCAATGGTTGCCTGAACAAATATCATAAACATTTTTCTGCTGCTTGACAGGTAGAAGAAAAAAAATAGCACGTATCTTTAATAATTGGATATTACCAATTATAACATGTATAATATTCTATAAATATAAAATGTATATGAATAAGGACGTTTTTTAGTAATATGAATGATACTGAACTAGACTTTTGGATCTATAAACCACTGTTATACAAGTGGGCAGGTTATTCTAGCTATAAAACTAGGTTTAACCCACCATTTCCTTCTGGAAAACCTTCTTAAAATCATAAGGCAATTGTTTTTCTCTTGATTAACAACATTTTTTTTTTTTTTTGGTTTTCGTAGATTTCTTTTCTGAATTGCCTTTTTGAATTTGCCTTTGAGTTCGGTATTTTAGTTACACGTTTTCTTTTGTACTTATTCCCAAATTTGTGTTTAATGTTTTCAGAAGGAATTCAAGTAAATACCATGTGTATTTGTTCGAAAAATAGTGTTGATCTAATTCTAAACACGACTTTGCATTGATGACAAATACTACGTCGCAAAGTAGAAGTATGTTAAAAATGTTCCTGACTATAACATTTATAATATGGTTTTGTATGTTTTTCTAAAAACAAACACTGTGTATAAATGATGAATTATTTGTTTTTCGTTTGCCTATTAACTATTAAATTGAGAATGGAAATGGGGAATATGTCAAAGAGACAACAACCCGACCAAAGAGCAGATAACAGCCGAAGGCAACCAATCGGTCTTCAACACAGCGAGAAAATACAGCACCCGGAGGTGGGCCTCAGCTGGCCCCTAAATAAAAATGTGTACTAGTTCTGTGAAAATGGACGTCTTACTAAACTCCAAAACATATAAATGAACTAAAATTGAATAAAAACATACAAGACTAACAAAGGCCAGAGGCTCCTGAGTTGGGACAGGCGCAAAAATGCGAAGGGGTTAAACATGTTTTGTGAGATCTCAACCCTCCCCCTATACCTCTAGCCAATGTAGAATGAAGAAACACACAGCAATACGCACAGTAAAACCCAGTTGATAAGAAGTCCGATGTCAGAGTAGGTTATAAAAGAAAACTAAGCAAAATGACAATGATAAATAAATTAACAAAGGACTACTAGCAGTTACTGACATGCCAGCTCCAGACCTTAATTAAACTGATTATATTTATTTGAGCACTATTAGTGACTCTTAGAGAGAAGAAACTCGCGAATGGCGTAACAAAGTATAAGCCAGCTTTCTATGATAAGTTAAATCCCAACGTACGATGCAAACGCTGGTGGTCATTTCGAGTATATTACAAGTCCAGTAATCAATACTTTTTTTGTGTTTAAATGAAAATCATTGATGCATTGTTATTATGTGCAATCAATTTCCATGAAAATACTTATTTTGTGTATTTTTTTTCTCAGCTATATTGAAAAAAGAAGGTGAGTGTAATTAATATTTCTGTAATGAAGCAAGCATACATGTATTTATTTAAAAATAGATTCCTCGATATCTTTAAGCAGTTAGTTAATCCTGTTTTTTTTTAGACAGATCAGTATCTTATGTAATGCATTTGTCAATAAATGCTACTGTATATCATGGAAATATATATGTTTTATAAAACATACTTTAACTGAAACAGCTGTATCCGAATATTATCGAAATTTACTACAACTGTATATGTGTAGCGGATTTGAATGAAAGGCTAAAAATGACATTGAAGAAGTAACACATCCTTGCTTTTACTAATACTGTGTTAAGCCTTTCTGATGAATGTTGATGCACAAATTTTAAGAGTTTCGGACACACTTATTCATAAAGTGTCATTTTCGTTTTCCAGCTTTGGATCAGTATCGCTGTTGGTGAACAGCTTGTTCCTTGGGGGTATCTGTTTAGAAGTTTTTCTGAATTAACATGATTTATTGCTCGTCTTAATTAATTACACTTACTACCGGGTTTGTACTGACATGAATAACACGACGGATGCCAATTGTGGGGCATGATTTGCGGGATGCAACGTTTTCATTGATTGCAATATTTTGACACGGAATGTTAAATATATGACATTGATTAAAGGACGAATGATAGGAAGTCGTTTAAATGGAAGGGAGTAAATGGATTTTGCAAATGCTTCAAAATCTTTCAAAAGTCTTTCGCATTTAATTAATGTCGTATTGAATAAGTACTCTAGAAAATTGGTCTTAACAACCAAAAAAACAAAAGAAAATAAGAAGTAAACAAAAACGTTCATGAAATTAAGGTACACGCCTGTTTAGAAAATGCAAATGCAAGTAACAATGTCGGAGACTATTAAATATACTCTGAAGAAATAAGAGCAATGTTTGCATTTAATAAATAACCCAATTAGAGATGGACATATACATAACATTTCGACTAGATAGTTTGCTTACTTTGCATCCAGACGTTGAATGAAAATACTTAATAAAGATCGTAAGATATAATAAAGTTAATAAATACATTTTTAACTGTCAAAATATATGTTCACGAACAAAATGATTTGTAAAGACATTGTTAACAAAACTTTCTTTTGCAATTTCAGCTTTCCACAAGGAGAAGCGCCTCTTCCGTAAGTGTCAAATATAATCGTAAAAGATGACTGTTTTCTCTCTGATATAATAGTGATTAACGGAAATGTAGCTACTGTCTATAATTTACACAACTATGATACTAATCGCTACGAACATGACAAAAAAGTGTCAATACCAATATAATGTGAGTTGTATTGTGTCAACATCAAACGTTTTTGTCAATTTAATTATTATCGAATGTACTTATTTTGTTCATGTTGTCACACTGTTATTACACTGTAAACAAAGAATCAATTGTTTTGTAAATGATTTAGTTACAGTGTTGTATTCCACATGTAGTAGAGTGATTGAACTCGATCAATAATAAAAGATTCGAAACTTCATTTAAACCTAAAATTCAGCAATTTCGTATTTCAAATCAAGATAGCAGATCCAATTACAAATGTCTTTTTTTTTATTTTAGAATTTCATTAAAAATCAATATGTTAGAAACATTTCTTAAACTGTGTCTTTATGTGCTGACTGTAGCGAACACTGTCGTTTCTTTTGCTTTAAGCACCAACAATAACATAATCACAATCGCTTAAAATTTAAGATATATTTGTTATTAAAAGGAACTACAATGCATTTCCAACTCATATATATTTTTCAGGGAAATCGTCGAGTAAGTTTGATTTCACGCAGCATACCAAAGTAACGATTGTATGTATAGATAAAAAAACGTAACAATTGATAAATGTTATATAAAGTATTCATTTGCAACGATTCAACATTCATTAATCGTTTGAAATACAGTTTGAGTGTATTGGAAGTCTGTAAAAAATATCACTTTGTAAACATACAAGAAGATGTCCCCTTCTATTGATAATGTTCACGTAAAGTATCTAGTAAGATGTAGAAACTCGGTAAAGATTAAACGGTTTATACTTTAATTTCACAGACGTGCCTTTTGCTATCAAAAGATTCACCAGTATGGTTCAAATCAGAATACTTGGAAGGCAAAATAAGAAACAAAGTTGCTGAGCACTTAACCACAAATTTTAAAACTGTGTCCTGAATTCATTTAAGGCCATCTTTGTCAATGTGGTTGCGCTAGATTCTTTTTGGAATATCAGTCTCAATTATTTCTATGATAGGAATTAGATATCAACAATATTTATCTAAAATTTATTTTTTAAACGCCTATGTTAAATTTATCATCTCAAACTTTTGTACTTTTTCATGTTTTCAAATTTTTAGTCTCGAGAACTATCTGATGACTTCTGTACACCCAAAATATATGTGTTCCGCACGGATATCAAAGGCTATCAAAACATATTATTTTGAACAAATGAGAACTATGTAAATGACAAAGGAACGCACAGTCAATGGGCTTCCGGTTTTGATCAGCTCACTTCAAAAATTGTATCGGGATTTATCAGTTCGACTTAACTTATAACTCATACCAAATCTTCTTATCTATATACATTTTTTGGTATTATTTGTCTTTATCAGACAACAGTTTAACTATGTCGTTAATTGAATTTATTTTTGTTTTAAGCTGATATTGTTTACACAATCATTCCTTTCTAAATTTATTTTAAATCAATTATTTATATCAAAAATCATTTGTTGCTGTGCCATTGATATGCTGTGTCATTGGCATATAGCCCCATTCGAAACTCATTTAAGGAATCACGGATTTTACTCTCAAATTAATTTGAAGTTACTTATCATCCAAGAGTCAACGATTTGGAGTTTTAAGTCCCTGTTGATTTATATATATATTTAGTTTATATAAAATACAAACCATTGTTGGTATTTACCTTTCAACATTCACTCTATAAAAACAAATTATAAAGCTCGAAATATTTGTTACTAAAGTGACTCTTTGTTTTAATGGTATTTCTAATGGTTGCTCGGAAGTGGAGTGAATCAGTATTTATACAAGAATACTATTAAAGAAGAGAAAGAATCGTAATTTTAAATCAGATACGGGCTTTCGAAAGTCAGTTTCTAGACAGTCCTATGCCACTATCCCTATTTAGATATATAGAAATGTCAAATGTTCGTTAAATTTGTTTTGGTTATATTTAAAATTATTTCTTTTTCACTAGTCATTGTCGGTGTGGGTAAGTAGACAAACAAGCGTTAACACTTTGATAAAATTGATAATGGAACACAGCTGTTACACATTCACTTCCATACCACTTACTGGATAAGTATTATACGTTTGTTTGAGGTCAACATGACCTTTAACATGTTGAAATAGAAATAAACAGGTTACAAAAACTGATTTAAGAACTTCAAAGAAGATAACCTTAATTAACCCTCAATTAACTAAATCGAGCGTTAAACTAAGTATACGTCAGTTAATGATTGAGATATGGAAGCAATAGGAGTGTTATTTACCACATATTGAGGGTAAACATATATACCTACTGCAGGTTCAATTGTTTTTGTGAGTTCGCAATGCAGCTGACACTAACACGAGTGGACTTTCAAAAATAAACTACTATTTTGATGTCTTCATAAATAAAAAAAAGTTACAGTTTACCTGAAACACTTTCAAATAATCATGATAAACCTTTTCATGAGAGGCAGATAATACACAAAATTATGTTATAAGTTTATTGTAAAAAGTAATGATGCAAATTCTTGCTTAAGGTGGTATGGGTGTCTTTCGCCATCTTGTATTGTAACAACAGAGAACCTAAGGTCCAGATTTTCAACAAGCCAGCAAAATTTGATGCAGGAATTCAGATAACTAATGTGAATTTTCATTTAAAAGAACAAATTCATAATATTATAAAAATAAATAATAATATTTTTACAAGTGTAGATTATTTTTGCTTGATTTTTAATGTTTTTAAATTGGCATTTTAAGTGGAGGTAACTCTGAAATAGTGCATTTTCTGAAGGAATCTGCATGAAATTGTGCTATTTTGTATTTTAGCCGGAAAAAAACGTACGGTGACCCTATCTCCTTTTTTGATATTCTCAAAGCATTTTCTAAAAGCTATATTCTCGTATTTTATTTTACAATTCTATCATTTAGTTTTGCTATAATCCATACAAAATGTGTCATTTTGTCACAACCTGTAGCTTGAGAAAATGCGCGGTGGCCTATCATTTTATTATATTTTGAACATATATCAATATATACTACGTTTTGGCAAAGTATGAACAAATTATATCATTTTAATTTATACTCCCATACCACCTTAAATCCAAAGATATTTTATTTTGTACATGTTGTATGCTGTTTAATTTGATTTGTGTGTAATAATTCATTTATTGAGCGAATTTAAAACAAAAAAAGTTTTATAATTTCTTAATATAGAATCGATATACTTCTTTCTTTTTGATACATCGATTTGTCTTTCGTTTTGATTTTCAATTTTATTCGAACTTTTATATTTACTACCATTGAAATTGGAAATTCATTGTATCATCTTCGTGTCGTTGATGACTTTTAAGTACTAAGAAATAAAATAAACTCAATCTTAAAGGTTATATTCATTCCGAAATGAAAGCATACAATTTGGAAAAATAAATATGTATTATATAATCTTTCTTTATTCAAGTTTTATTCTATAGATTTAACAGATCATTCAGATACAGTGGTGTAGAATCATAGAAGACGAAGACTACTATTAGCAACGTTAAATGAAAAATTTTGTTTTTCTGAAAGTATAGGATATTACATCTTATCTTGTTGATTGTTAATCTGAACTTGAACCTTGATCAAATGTTACATTACATTGATTGCAATATAATTGAAATTATATTTTGTACCTTTTGCCAGAACAATCTCAATTAAGAAAATAACTCCATTTTCCATCGAACACCTAAAATACCATATACTTTAGGGTTATATATCCGGTACGTACGCAACGTTTACTATGAAACTAGACTCGAAGGTCCGGATGTTTCTATTACAGAGTATTACGTAAACGATTAAAATATATGTGTTGAAGAATATGACATTAAATGTATTTAAAACGTGTTGGTATCCAATTGACTCTTAATTTAAATCTATTGAAATAATTCTCGTGTATACTCTTTGATGTCCGGCATTGATATTTGAATACAGAGTACATTTACTTCGTTTTTATGGGTTACGTAATGAATTCTTGAAATTACAGTGAAGTTTAGAATTTCAAATCTATGAACATAGTAATTAATGATTGAAACTTTCATAGACATAGTATAGAGGACAACTTTCTGTATAAACTTGACACATATTTTGTGATAATCCACTTCATGTTTGGAAAAATTATATGTATACGTATACTGATGTAGCATACTTGTAGCCAAAGATATTTTTAACAGTTGTCTAGTTTGAGTATGATGTTAATAGTGAAGATGTAAGACCACTATTTCAGATCTATTTACGGACAATAGCATAGCATAGTATAGTTTAACATAAAATATTTCATACGCATAGCTGTAACTTTTGAAATGTATAACATCATGACCATATTTAGTTAAATGTGGCACAAAATGAAAGCTAAATGATTTAGAATCTCTATAGAACCGTTGAATATAAATGTTGAATATCAAAAGATGCTTACACTTATAATAGGAGTGCACATATTAACAGTTTCCTCAGGCCCGAAGCTAAGTCCGTGTTAGTAAAAGTAAAATCACAAAATACTGAACTCCGAGGAAAATTCAAAAGGAAAGTCCCCAATCAAATGGCAAAATCAAAAGTTCAAACACATCAAACGAATGGATAACAACTGTCATATTCCTGACTTGGTACAGGCATTTTCTTATGTAGAAAATGGTGGATTGAACCTGGTTTTATAGCTAGCTAAACCTTTCACTTGTATGACAGTCGCATCAAATTCCATTATATTGACAACGATGCGTGAACAAAACAAAAAGACACAATAGGTAAAATTGTCAAAAATAGGGGTACAGCAGTCAACATTGTGTTATCATCTTAATCACTATAAAACAAACAAATGTAACGAAGAGGCACAAAAGGCATACATCAAATTTAACATCCTCATTTTGCTTATATTATACGATTTTATATATCTATGTAAAATCCACCCATAAAGGATGGAAGGTTTTAAGTACTGGCGTAAAATCGCGCGTTTGAAATTCGAACAGGTAGACATAAAATAATTTTGTCGTTCAAAGTATGACGGGACACATAAATACAGAGTCACGTAAAATGGATATCACAAAAACAGACTTAACAGTAAAAGTAATATTAATAAATAAAATAATTGTGTGGTTCAAAGTATGACGGGATACATAAGTAAAGAGTCACGTCAAATGTATATCACAAAAACAGACTTGTAAATGAATCCAACATATAACCTATAGGGTCATGATTAAGTTCTTTTCCTCTTAAAAGATATTACTAAGAACAACATTTATTGATTTCTGTATTTGATTAATAATCTATTACTTTTATTCTTGTTGTACCTTTTTATGGGGTTAATGTACACTCTTTAGACGCATGTACACCCACAACTGATACTGGCGTAGCATATTTGATATCCAAAATGTGTTTATACTGCTCAAGTTAAGGGTCAACCGTCCACTAGTCTATTTTTCCCTGAAACAGTTTTTACAGTGAAACAGTATAGAAATAAACAATGATAATCTATACATTTATTAATTTCTATGTATGATCTTGATTCTAATGCAAGCTTAAACATTTCAAATATTAGACAAACTTAAAATACGTTTTTACTTGATATAGATGTCACGAACTATGGCTGCATCACTAGTTTCTAACGAACCGTACTAAAAATCATTTAAACTCATTTGCCATTAGTATTAAATTTGAAAGGTAATATTTATGAAATTGTAATTTTCTCTGTTCAGCTTAGTATATGGCTATAAAACATACTAAGTTTTAACAACTCATTTTCAACTTTTTCTTCTCTTAACCATCGAAAACATCATGGAAAAGGGGGAGGATAAAAACTACATAGGATTGTTTTTAATCTACTACTTCGTAATCGTTTTGGTTATTTAAGCAATTGGAAAGTGTATTTTCATCATTATCTCTAAAACAGAACGATCATGTATATTTTTTAACCTTTAACAAGAATAGTAATTATTTTTATACCATGTATATATTTGCTGTTCATACTGTTGCTTTTGAAGATACGACGATTGCTTATATCATTTTGTTCTTACCGTGTATTGTGTAATAATTGCACTTTTTAGCTTTGATTAAAAACAAGTTGTATGGTTTTATTGATTACGCTTTCATTTGTTCGAATTTCAATAAATTAATCAACACATTCTATTTACTGAACATAATTATGTAAATTCTTAGAGTATGTGGTTGATTTCTTCGATAATGGTGCCTTAATTGATTTTCTTGTGTTGTTCAAAACAACAACAACATAAATGGTTGATAATCACATTGAATAGTGTCAATTAACTATATGTTTCAACGCATAATGTCTGTTCAGTAATGCTTGAGGCCAACACATTGGGAAAACAAAACTTATAAGTAATATTTGAGAATTGACTAAATCGAAAAAAAAAACAAAATATTGCCAAACACTTTCCAGAAAGCAGAGTCATGCGGTGGTGAGATACGTTCCTCAATAAAAAGGTTTAAGAAAATTTACAATTTTGTAGTAAAAAAACCAATATCTGTATTTTCATGCTGCAGTTCTACTATTCTGGTGTTACTTTTGACGCCTAAAAGTCCTCGAGCAGAGATTTTAAAAAGTGTAGATATTTATAGATTATCGATGGTTTTCAAACGAGAGTTTGTTCCTCAGCTACAATATCATCGAAGGGCCACAGCCCTGAAGTGGGATGTCCGAGAAACATCCTCGAGTTTGAAATAAATTGAGAATGGAAATGGGGAATGTGTCGAATAGACAACAACCCGACCAAAGAGCATAAAACTGTCCAAGGTCATCGATGGGTCTTCAACACAGCGAGAAAATCCGCACCCGGCGGCGGGCTTCAGCTGGCCTCTAAACAAAAATGTGTACTAGTTCGGTAAAATGACGTCACACTAAACTCCGAAACATATAAATGACGTGAAATTAAAAAAAAAAAAAAAAAACATGCAAGACTAACAAAGGCCACAGGCTCCTGACTTTGGACAGGCGCAAAATGCGACGAGTTAAATATGTTTTGAGAGATTTCAACCCTTCCCTATACCTCTAGCCAATGTTGAATAAACAAACACACAGCAATACGCACCGTAAAACTAAGTTTAAAAGAAGTCTGAGTCCGATGTCAGAATAGGTAACAAAAGAAACTAAGCAAAATGACAATGCTACATAAATCAACAAAGGACTATTAGCAGTTACTGACATGCCAGCTCCAGACATCAATTAAACTGATTGAAAGATTATGCCTTCATCATATGAAAATCAAGCACAATCCCTCCTGTTAGGGTTTAGTATCATACCATCATCAAATATAATAGAAGAAGATAACCAATATCATGCCAACAACTGGTTTTAGAATAAATGTGTTTATTTCCGATGCAAAGACCCTATGAGTGAATCAATATTAATACCAACATATGCCATCTTTAATGACCTGACAACAGTATCGTAACTATATCCCTTCTGAATAAGTCTGTTTAAAGGTAGGTTTGGTTAGCCTTTGAGGTGAATGCCGACATTTTTGTGCTTTGTATAGAATATTACCATACAATACTGGTTTGAAATACCTGAACCTATAAGATGTCTGCATGTTGATTTATATATATATATTTACGAATGATGTCCTTGTACCGAAGACAAAATTTAGTAAATGTTTTGACTAGTTTGTGATATCGAAAACCCTGGTGTAATAATTATTCAGTAATAGAGAGATTTCGTTCGTTAAAATCAAATACGTTGTTATATACACGAGCGATGTGTATTTTACACACGTTCTCGACAAAGTAGAAATTAAGTAAATGTAAAACAAGGGTAAAAAAACAAGACTTTGTAAATCCTTTGTGTCCACCTTCACAAGGAATGCCAAAAGTTAATAGCCAAAACGTTTAAGCCAGAAATTTATTTCAAGCTGTCTTCGGCAGATTATTTGTTCGTAGAAATTTCTTGCTGGATTTAAGCCAGTTGTGTTGCACTAAGGTACATTGTGACATTATTCATGTTATTTGTATATTTTAGTCGTATCCAGTGATTATGTGCTCAAATGGGAAATGGAAACTTTGAATTAAAAGTTCAAGAAAAATATAATGATTTTCCCTATCTTTTCTTTATAGAAACTGTTTTATCCTTTTCAAGTACATTTCAAACACGGCTATATCTGAAAAACAAACTCGACAACAGATGTTTTTTTAATTTGCCGATGGATATTTCTCGAAATCTCGACATATACTATGGATAGTTCATACACTGTTTTTAACCGTTAAGTCTTATAAATTAATAAAAAAAAAAAAAAAAAAAAAAAAAAACGAACACGAACAAAGTATTTAAAATATCGTAATTTTGTATAACCTGCTTTTAATAATAATAAAAAAGATATATTATAGCTGCTTATGATGTAAGCCATCCGCCTTTCATGTTGTTTCAAGACTAAAGAAATAACCGAATGTTACCTTTTTGTGTTATAATTTGCATGTCTTAATCACTTCACTCTTATGTTCATATTAGTTTTTTTAATCAAATACTCGAAGATTTAATCATGTAAATATTTATATCGATAGAATTGTTACAGTTTTGTGGTTGACTTTTCGTCATGTTCGTAATTAACATGGTCCATGTGACAAATGCTGCTTATTGACCTAACCGTGAACAAAACTCGTTAGGAAAGTATCAGTGAATAAGTTACTAGAATTCTCAACGTACACGTTGTAATAATGAAAAGTTAAATGCAACTATATTTACATAACAAGTTGATGAGTTAACATTCTTAATGTGCCTGTCCAAAGTTAGAGCCTGCAGTTCAGTGGTTGTAGTCGGTTCATGACTGTCATATTTGTTTTTCGTAAGTTGATTTTATTACAAATAAGGCCATTAGATTTTTCAATTGAATCATTTCATACTTTTCAGTTGGGTCCTTTAATAGCCGACTATAGGGTATAGGTTTTTCTCATTGTTGAAGACTGTATGGTTGCCTATAATTGCTTACATCCACTTAATTAAAACTTTGATCGATAGTTGTCTCATTGGCAATCATACCTCATCTCCTTATTTTTATATTAAGGAGATAGCGAAAAAAAAGACATTTAAGAATACGCCTTTGGTATCAATCACAAGGAAAAAATGCATGACATATGTAAACCATGGCTTGTGATTTTCATCAGTCAGTTAAAACAATATTTCAATGATATATATTTCACGTTCTCTTGACAGAAAGCTATTTTGTCAAGAATTCTTCAAGCTTTACTTAAGTGCCCAATCGAAAACTTTTACGACTGACATCAAATCCTCTCTCTGCTTTGTTTATCACTGAATCTGTCATGTTCATTGTAAATATGGTTGAGTTCAGAATTACTCCTTCGGAACAGAGAGTCTATTAACCGGTCATAACGGAAACAGTTAGAACTACCTAATTGTATTAATCTGTCTGTCTTATATTTATAAGGCAACAAGTCAATGAGAAGGTAAAATATGGTTCAAGTAAAATATGTTGGAATCTATACTATATAGATTTTAAAATCTTCCTTTAGAGCGGACGTAACGCTGACATGATGGTTTCATCAATCCTCGTCAACCTTTAAAAGCATTGTGCAGAGTAACCCTGTTGACGAATATTTTCTTAAAAAGACAGATCTACTGTATGCAAACTGTATAAACATGATCAAGCTGGCTTTTTCCGTTTGATTTTTCTCAATAAAACAAATGTTATAAAATTATATTAGTTGTTATTATAACAAATAAACACAGCTCTTACAACAATGGCCTCGAATTCTTTGTAACAAATTTAAAAGTGTCTCTTAAATCATTTGTTATTCCTATACATTTTGTAAATATATGTTACGCTTTTGATTTGCCTTATCTCTTACGCGTTTGATTATTCCTTTTAACCTTTAATAACAAGTAGGCCAAATAGATAAAACAATAACGGTAGACTTGTCTATCAGCTAGAAAAGAAACAAGTAGGAATGTCATTGTGTACACATATTATTACTTTCAATACGAACTGATAAGAACATACGCCTAGTTTAGGACATTATGACTTTTATGCACTGTAAGTTTGATAAAAATAATAGAAATTAAAAGTTGGTGTCGAATTTGTATTTCACAAAGCACGTTTCAAAATTTATATGATTATTTTTTTTATTGCAGTAAGCATAAGAAACACATTTAAACAAGAAAATAACCTCAGTTGTCTATGGATATATACATGTTTATAATGCACCTGATAATGAGATTGACAGTAATAGCAAAGATTACATAACATACCAACAACAACGATCAAAATTATCATGATTATTATGTTTATTCGAACTGTCTTTGCTGGTTTTTAATAATACGTTTAACAATTAAGTCGTTGTCTCTAATGATGTATTTGTGCAAATTATGTTTTATCGTTTTACAGTTACCTTACTAGTATTTAGCAATTTATTTCAAGGATTAAACGGTAAGCATATATATATATATATATCATATGCCTGTTTTGTGGACGCAATTTCCTTATTTCTTCGAATTCCTAGCCTGTTTTATAACCAATTAATCGTAGTCGTTAGCATAGAAATAAAAAAGACGCCGATTCATATTTCATAGTAATTACATAAGTTCAGTGTCTTTATTTGTGTCGAGCCTACGACAGGTATGTCGTAGAAGCGAGACAGGGCAATTATACAATCCATCGTCATCGGGAGGTCAGCATTTAGTTTCAGCCTGTGTTTAAAAGAGAGGTGAAGGATACCAAAGGGACATTCAAACTCACAAATCGAAAATAAACTAACAACCCCATGGCTAAAAAGACAAACACACTACAGTACACAACACACAGCATAGAAAACCAAAGGCTGAGCAACACGAACCCCACCAAAAACTGGGGTGATCTCAGGTGCTCCGGAAGGATAGGCAGATCCTGCTCCGCATGTGGCACCCGTCGAGTTTAAAGTATGTTACTGAAAGATAGACTTAGAGTTTTGCAGTTGTCATTTACAGTTAGTTTGGGAATAAATGTTTTTGACATTTGTAAATCTTCAAAGATTATTATGAAACTTTGACAGAAGCTACTCTTGAAGATCAAGATATAGTTGGCTTTTTAAAATAATTCGACCCTAAACTTTAAGACTGACAACAGCAATCGAATAGTTGTTAGATATGTTTAATTTTCTTTTGTTACATTAGTTGTACCAATTTTACTACGCCAGTGTCCCATTTCTACAGTATATGTCCATTCAATGTTGCTCGAATTTAAAATGTAACAAAACCGATGACGTGCTGATCGAACCAAAAAAGACAAACAAGAGCTAATGTTTCTTTGGAATTTTTCGCCTCTCTTCTAAACACGACCAAAGTACCATAATTATGCATGAGGCAGATACTTTCCTGAGATTGAAGTAATTGTGAAATCAAATAAAAGCAATTTAAATAATACAATTCTTGTGTTTTCAACCGAGTACCGAAGTAACATGTAGTGAAGAAAGGTATCAATCAAAATTAAATCTGGTCATTTAAGTTTCAATGTTTTATGTGGAGTAATAATACCCAACCATAAGCACACGCTGTCCTGAATATCAGATATCCATCCGTGCAGATACATACACATGTCGAAAAGCTGAATCGTTTCAATGATATTTTTGCTGTTAATTGTAATTTTCTATGGTCGACTATGATGTTTTAGCCACATGTGAAGCAGGATCTGCTTACCCTTCCGGAGCATCTGATATCACCCCAGTGTGTGTACTTCCATGTAGAAGTAACAGCACTATTATCAAATTTGGTAAATGAAATAATTCTTGATTTTCTATTAACATTTTCTCATAAAATTGTAAATTACATTATGTGTCATTCGTAAGCATGGTAAGCAATACAATGTGTCGGTGATTTGCTTTCTGTATAACTCAAATATTTTGCAGAAAGAGAAAACGTTTTAAAACAGATATCTACTTGTGATTGAGAGAAGACCTGTCATTTAGCTTTTTCATCATTATCTTTCACATAGTTTAACTAAATGCTAAATATTGTGGTCAAATGAAAACAACTTTAATGACAAAAATACAATTTTGCGATTGGGAACGACATTAATCAAACAGATTTCATTCGGATGTTAAACATTTGTATCTTACTTTTCATGTGGAAATTGTAGGTCTCACTTGCTCAAGTTGTATTGGTATTGCTCACCCCGATTTTGTGATTATGTGGAAGACTGCAATACTGAGAAGGTAAATAAAATTTACCAATAATCTTATACGTATATATATATATATATATATATATATATATATATATAGTGCCTATAAATAGCAGCACATGACATACAAATCTATGGGAGTGTGGATTAATCAGTACAGAGATTAATTCAATTACACAAATAAAATTATAGATTGCCTAACAATGTTATTTTAACACACTATTTAGTATGTAAATATAAGAATGTTTAAAATATTTACAAAATGATGAAAATAAACGCAATATTTCGCTAGACTAACTAGCTTTATCAAGCGTGCATCTATCCAGGTGAAATCGGATGTAGATGATAAGAAACTTTGCAGCTCAATGTATATGTTGCACTTGAATTTAGCTGCCTTGAAAATAATACATAATTTGGATGAAATTCAAGATTTTACAAAATTGGTAGTTGAAGTTAGCAACGTCCATTGGTCAATATTACAGGATAAAAAGGACGATGCTGTGTACTAAATTATTCTTTATCTTTCCTGTATCTTTTCTCATCTTTTTCGTTAAGACCATCAGGTTCTAAAGTGTGGAGTTGGTGGATCCAAAAATTTTCTCTTCTCCTTCTCGCCGTGGTGTCCCACTCGGTGTTGACTTCTATGATTTGGAAAGTAACATTATCAAAAGAATGTTTCGTTGAACGAAGATGTCTTGTGAGAGGACAGTTTTGTTGGTTTTGTTTATTTTTTATATTTGTATTTTATTTATTGTGTTTCTAAGTTGTAAACGTAAACATCTAGTTGTTCGAGGATACAATAACAACATCATTGATAGCGCTTTCGAAAGAGCAAACAAAACTAGTCGCCAAGAACTTCTAGAGTACAAAGATAAGAATAAAGCAGCTAACAGAACACCCTTGTACTCACTTACCATCCTGATTTTAAAATGTGTCTTCCATTGTTCAGAAACATTGGAAAATTATAGAAAATGATTCAAATCTTAAAAAGTATTTTCCTCACCACCAGTCATGGCATTCAGAAGACCTAAAACATCCGTGACAAATTAGTGACATCTGTATTAGCAAAGCAGCCTACTCCATCTCCCGGTTGCTACAAACAATGTGGTCGAAGGAACTGCTTGTGTTGTAAAGCTGCCAATACAAGCAGTTCTTTCATCAGCTCCGTTACTAAATAAAATTATACCATCTACTCAAATTCCAACTGTAAAACGGAGAACTCAATTTATATATTAACATGTGACACTTGTGGCATTCAGTATGTGGGAGAAACAATGGACAAATTTAATATTCGGCTCAATAACCATCGTTCATGGTACAAAACCAACAAAACTGTCCTCTCACAAGACATCTTCGTTCAACGAAACATTCTTTTGATAATGTTACTTTCCAAATCATAGAAGTCAACACCGAGTGGGACACCACGGCGAGAAGGAGAAGAAAATTTTTGGATCCACCAACTCCACACTTTAGAACCTGATGGTCTTAACGAAAAGATGAGAAAAGATACAGGAAAGATAAAGAATAATTTAGTACACAGCATCGTCCTTTTATCCTGTAATATTGGCCAATGGACGTTGCTAACTTCAACTACCAATTTTGTAAAATCTTGAACTTCATCCAAATTATGTATTATTTTCAAGGCAGCTAAATTCAAGTGCAACATATACATTGAGCTGCAAAGTTTCTTATCATCTACATCCGATTTCACCTGGATAGATGCACGCTTGATAAAGCTAGTTAGTCTAGCGAAATATTGCGTTTATTTTCATCATTTTGTAAATATTTTAAACATTCTTATATTTACATACTAAATAGTGTGTTAAAATTACATTGTTAGGCAATCTATAATTTTATTTGTGTAATTGAATTAATCTCTGTACTGATTAATCCACACTCCCATAGATTTGTATGTCATGTGCTGCTATTTATAGGCACTTTTATATATATATATATATATATATATATATATATATATATATATATATATATATATATATATATATATATATATATATATATATAGAAGTCTATAAAAGGACCAACCAGCAAATTTACTATGTACCGGATCGTCTAGAATAGACGATACTGTGCAGATAAGGAAAAATTATATAAGTTTAAAATTTGCACAACGATACTAATATAAGATGGTATTATACGAAGATGTTGTTATTAAATCGTGTTGACAAATATTTCGGCTTAACAAATAGCCTTCTTCGGTGTCAATGTATTTTCACTCATTTTGGAATGTAAATATACACAGTCACGTATATTAGAGTATCGAGTTTTGTTTATATTATGATGTTCGAGATTATGGATTAAAATCAATAGATTAAAACTTACCTGTATTATTGATCTATTTTTAACCTACAATCAGTATTGTTAAACTCATTGACACCGAAGAAGGCTATTTGTTAAGCCGAAATATTTGTCAACACGATTTAATAACAACATCTTCGTATAATACCATCTTATATTAGTATCGTTGTGCAAATTTTAGACTTATATATATATATATATATATATATATATATATGTGTGTGTGTGTGCGTGTGTTTGTAAAGATATATGGTGAAGTATTGAGTTGATCTGGTTTAATTTCAAACTGAATGTCCGACAAACTTAATTCTGATAATTCAAATACGGCACAATACAATGAATGTATCATCATCATTGCAAATCAAAGTCGATAGAATATAAAAGAAACATAACATTAATTTTCACAGGTATGCGGTATGGAAAGCGTCGTACATCCACATGGCCACATTGTGTTCAACGTCGGATGTTTTGACAGAAAGGTAAGAAAGTTGTAATAGCTAAAATGATTATTTATTAAAATTAGAATATAATAGTTATATATAGCTCTGAATTTTAACATGACCAATCAAACATATATTTTGGTCATGAAGAACACTATTGTAGTTAAAATTTCTACCTTGGCTTTCTATTAATATGTCTAGCCACTAGAAGTATTCTTTGTTATTTGTAAGTTTTCTTTTACAATTTTATCATCAGATCTTAGAAGGGCTTAAAGCCATAGGTCCTAGTCATAGTTTATTTTACGTTGCATACACGTTTCATTTGTTTAATAATTTATTTTCCTCAACTAGCCGATTTCCGATCATTGATTTTATTCTCAGATGATATAAATCGAGCAGAATGTTGCCTTTGGAAAATAAATGGGGCGATCTGGTTAACATTAAAATCCACCGGTCCTACAGTAAAAGAATTCCAGATAATTGTCGACGTTTACAAGTACGCATGCTTCAAGTTTAAACAATAAATAAATAAAAATAGAATAATACATTTGAATTGACAGTAAGAATGTTGAAAAATAAAGACACCTGACCCCCAAAAAAATTAAATAAAATCTCTACCAAACAAAACAAAAAGAGGAAAAAACCCAAGCTAAACTTAGATATTTGGAATTCAACATGATCATATAGGTGTTAATTCATTTTAAAATGTTATGGTCTAACATCTAATGCACAGAACAGACACGGTGCATGTCATAGGATTCAATATTAATGTGAACCTTGTTTTGTTGTTGAAACAAAAGCAAAAGCAAATTGTTAATATGAATAAGAAGATGTGGTATGAGTGCCAATGAGACAACTAACCATCCAAGTCACAATGTGTAAATAGTACACAATTATAGGTGAAAGTACGGCCTTCAACACGGAGCCTTGGCTCACACCGAACAGCACGCTATAAAGGGCCCAAAAGACTAGTTAGCCCTGTTTTGTTCTTGAAATACACATATAAAGAGCTGTGCCAATTGAGCGCATGATACGCCCGTCGCTTTTCAAAAATAAAGTTCCATAACTCCTCAATGTCATTTCAGATATTTATTAAAAAAACATTAGGGAGGTTATTTTAATAGATATAAACCAGTCACCAAAGTTTCACGAAAACTGCTCAAAGCACTTTTGGGTTATTGTCCAAAACTGGAAAATCCCCTTTTTAATGAGTAAAACCCCATAACTCGAAAACGTCAAGTCTCTAATTTACAAAAATCGAAAGGAAGCTCACGTCAACTGATATAAACAATTCATCAAAGTTTCATGAAAACTGCTCAAAGCATTTTGAGTAATTGTCCGAAAACTGGAAAATCCCTGTTTTAATGAATAAAACCCCATAACTCGGAAACGTAAAATCTAAAATTTATAAAAATCGAAATGTAGCTAATGTTAATAGATATAATCAATTCACCAAAGTTTTATGCAAATTGGTTAAGGTTCATGTGGACCCTTTGGCTAAAATGGCTGCATTTTTACCTCAAACTTTACTCTGAGTACAGACAAATCTGTGTATCTGGAAAGTTTTAAGGCATAGCATGCCCTAGATAAATAAAATTCAAATATATTTATTGTTTTAGAAAATTAAAAACTTAACAAGATTTTGCAGTGCACTTTTTAATTCCCCAATAAGGTGCCAAAATAAACTTAGTTGTGAAAGAGGTTTGAGAACTTCCCACAGGTAATAATTGAAGTGAACTGTATTGATTGACATGGACAATAGATGGACAATAGATACCTGACAATAATTGGAGATTTAAACTATGTACCTGAGTGGACCATATCAAGTGGAACTCAATTGTTTGTTAATTTTATCATCTTCTGCGAAAAAACGAAAAAAGTGTACTGTAAAATCCAGTTAAGTTTTAATTTTCTAAAACATGCAATGCATTTGAATTTTATTTAGCTAGGGCATGCTATGCCTTAAAATTTTCCAGATGCACAGGTTTGTCTGTACTCAGAGTAAATTTTGAGGTGAAAACGCAGCCAATTTAGCCAAAGGGTCTACATGAATCTTAAAGCGTTTTGAGTTATTGTTCGACATCTGGACGACGGACGCACAGACGGACGGATGGATAATGGAATACCATAACACTTCCGTAAACGGGCGTATAAAACAGCAAATTGTGTAAGTTACAACCCACAGGAAGACATACACCTCTAACCACACAATTTGATTTTTACTCAATGTTGACCAGTTTGTCAATACTTCTACCTGACGCATACGTAGCTTAGAAGCCGCTAATATTACGTTCAAGTCTTTGGTTTGTACTGACTAAGGAATCACACCTATTATTTCCTGCACGAGAGGCGAGCACGCTACGTTGGGGTGGCTTGAATAATAAAACACTTTATGATTGGTGATGAGGATATAGCTATAAAATTGAGAATGGAAATGGGAATGTGTCAAAAGACAACAACCCGACCACAGAACAGACAACAACAGAAGGTCACCAATAGGTCTTCAATGCAGCGAGAAATTCCCGCACCCGGAAGCGTCCTTAAGCTGGCCCCTAAACAAATATATATACTAGTTCAGTGATAATGGACGTCATACTAAACTCAAATTATACACAAGAAACTAAAAGTAAAATAATACAAGACTAACAAAGGCCAGAGGCTCCTGACTTGGGACAGGCGCAAAATGCGGCGGGGTTAAACATGTTTATGAGATCTCAACCTCCCCTATACCTCTAGCCAATGTAGAAAAGTAAACGCATAACAATACGCACATTAAAAGTCAGTTAAAGAGAAGTCCGAGTCCGATGTCAGAAGATGTAACAAAAGAAAATAAACAAAATGACAATAATACATAAATAACAACAGACTACTAGCAGTTAACTGACATGCCAGCTCCAGACCTCAATTAAACTGATTGAAAGATTATGTCTTCATCATATGAATATCAGGCACAATCCCTCCCGTTAGGGTTTAGTATCATACCATCATAAAATATATGAGAAGAGCATAACCCGTGTCATGCCAACAACTGGTTTTAAATAAATGTGTTTAGTTCCGATGCAAAGACCCTATAAGTGAATCAATATTAAAGCCAAAATATGCAATCTTTAATGACCTGACAACAGTATCGTAACTATATCCCTTCTTAATAAGTCTATTTAAAGGTTTTGTTAGCTTCTGAGGTGAATACTGACATTTTAGTGCTTTATAAAGAATATTACCATAAAAGATTGGATGTGAAATACCTGAACGTATAAGAAGTCTGCATGTTGAGCTATATTTACGAATGATGTCCTTGTACCGATGATAAAATTTAGTAAATGTTTTGATTAGTTTGTGATATCGAAAACCCTGGTGTAATAATTTTCAGTAATACATAAATTTCTTTCGTTAAAATCTGAAACGTTGTTACATACACGAGCAAATCGTACAAGTTGAGATATATAAACACCGTAAGATGGTGACAAGGAAACGTCACCATCTATAAATGGATAATTAACGATAGGAAATGAAAAATCATCTCTTTTATCATAAATTTTGTATTAAGCTTTCCGTTAATGATATAGATATCAAGATCGAGGAAAGGGCAGTGGTCATTGTTAGTATTAGCTTTATTTAAAGTAAGTTCAACAGGATAAATTTCTTTAGTATACATACTGAAGTCGTCATTATTGAGAGCCAATATATCATCCAAATATCTAAAAGTATTATTAAATTTTGTATCAGATGTTGTTTTGATGGGTCTTTGCTGATTTTAGTCATAAATTGTAACTCATAGCAATACAAAAACAGGTCCGCAATTAGTGGTGCACAGTTAGTCCCCATTGAAATTCCGATAACCTGACGATATACGGAATCTCCAAAGCGAACAAAAATATTATCTAGTAAAAATTCAAGGGCAGATATAGTATCAAAGCATGTCCAATTGACATAGTTCTTTTGTTTATTGCTACTAAAAATGACCTAAAAGAGTTAGAACATATGTATTCACATTCTGACTTTTAAATGCCCATTTAATTAGGTGTGTGAATTTTTCTTAATGAGAATGTGAGGCAATGTGGTATACAGGGTAGAAAAATCAAAACTTTGAACAGATTCAAAATCACCAATATAAGCATGCAATTTATCAAGTACTTCCAACGAGCTTTTGACACAAGCAAGTTTGTTTGTCTCTTAGACACAAATTGTTGCCATCGACTAACAGATAAGTTTTACTATCGAAATTCGACATTTGTGTTAAAATGACTTATTTCAGTGTATCTGTAAAGTTTCACAATGAAATTGATGCGTATATATAGTGTTTGGGAGTTAAATAAACAATTTGTTCTGGTTTCTTTGATGAAAACGACATATGCCACAATTTTACATTGTTGCTTTTTCTTACATGCTTTCTCATAGAAACTCTTTTCTTTGTTGTTCATTGATGCATAGTTCTGAAATTTTCCAG
Source organism: Mytilus coruscus (assembly GCA_017311375.1). Taxonomy (NCBI): domain Eukaryota; kingdom Metazoa; phylum Mollusca; class Bivalvia; order Mytilida; family Mytilidae; genus Mytilus; species Mytilus coruscus. The sequence goes on along the minus strand of CM029597.1, from coordinate 77,106,402 downwards.
ACTTGTCTTGAAAATGGAACTGGAACACAAGCTATGTGCCGGCATTGTTGCACTTCAAATATGTGTAATATGGCTGGGTGTGGAGAGAAAGGTACGTTGTCTACAGTGCAATTTCATCTATGTTCTGTTACATCAGCTAACGTTTAAGTTGTCAAACCATAAAACGCAACATCGTATCATGTAAGGTTCAGAAAAGTGTTATATGTATTAAATACAACGGTAACTTTGGTTTGCTCTTGCCATTTGGAAAAGAATTGGCGAAGGAAGGATATTTTGTTCAGTAACTCGAGATTAAGTTCTGACCCTCAATAATTGTATGCGACGATTTATTACTGGTAGAACAACACAATATACGTCGTGATACCAGAAACTGCAAGTGATAGGATGAAAAGGTTCGAATTTTATACAAAACCGTTTTTCTACAAAGAAATAATACTTCAAACAGGAAGGCTTTCTGAAGATAGTTTAAAACAAAATTAAATCGTTTTAAAATTGCAAGGCATGATAAAGTAGTGTTTTCTTTAGGCTGAAGTTTTAGTTAATCAATGAAATATTGGCCACACACTTACTGTACACTGTAGACAAATTGTCTAAACAAATGATATGAAATACTCACTTATTCAGAAAAGAAATTAAAACGGAAAAAAAGAAAACGAAAAGGAAGTTAAATATCAATCCTTTTTGTTTCTCACATGTATGAAACCCGGTGTAAAATAAATTAGCTAACCGTGTTCTTAATAAGAGGTTTGTTAATAAAATATGACACTATTTGCATAAATAGATATGTATATGGTCATCCAACAAACATCACGCAATATGCTTGTATGCAGAAACATGCTCCCATTACACAAGAAAATTCACATTTTGTTATATGCTGGATTTCTTTACTCTTCTCACTGTTCAATAGTCATAATCCGATAAAGCAAAAACAAATCCGGGTAACAAACTAAAACCGAGGGAAACACATCAACTATAAAATGTATAAGATGAAAACAACAAGAGAAACCCAGAAATACAACAAAACAAAACATACATGAGAACGGACTGTAGATAACACCTGCCTTCTGCTTGACTAGGTACAGAACATTTTCAGAAACAAAATGGTGGTTTTGACCTGTTTTATGGCTAGCCAAAACTCCCGCTTATATGGCAATGTTAAAAATACTGCCAAATTGACAACACTACGTGACAGGAATACAGTACAAACAAACACAAGAACAATCAGCACCGAGAAATACATAAATAAATTATATAGTAGTACATTACAACATGTAAACAGCAGAATAACAACGGACACCTCCCATGAATTTTACGACTGCACATCAGGACACCACAAACGAAACATAAACTGCGCGTCACATGAATGGATCAACGTCACAATAAGTGACGTATTTGTTGTGACGTTTTCATAATCACAGGTTAATTTCTTAATATAGACACGTACAAGATTAAATTGGGATTAAGTTTGTAATGATGTTATTTTATGTATTTTCTAGCCATGACAAGACTATCAAAATGGAATTGAGTTTGTAATGGTGTTATTATTTGTATTTTCTAACTATGTCTGTTTAAACTGTGTATAAACAAAAAGTCCTGTGCTTATAGAACTGAATTATATGTTGTGCAATACCTTCAACTCTGCAGTTTTGACAGCTAGTACTTCCACTGAATGACGTTCCCATGCTTTGCGTTTAATAGACTTATAATTTGTCGAATGTCTTACATCAATATATGACATGTATCTATTTGTTCCTCAAATTTCCATTGAGCACTGTGGTTTCCCTTGAACATGTGTCACTTGTCAGCTGTTGAAAATAACGTGTTCTTTCCGATGACGTTGCAAGCTCAAAAGCTATACTGATCGATTAATTATTTGACAATGTTCAAAACTTAAACTGTTTGTTATGAAATATCATCCAGCTGTAAACAGACCCCGTTAAGTATATGAAAGTACTTATGTCAGTTCTTATAACATGCATGAAAATTTTATTCTGAAAAACAGGTATGTTTGTTTATGCTGTCAGAGTCTATAAGATGTATAAATGTCCAAATGTGATCTAACTGTTCAAAGAGTTTTATGGTAGAACAGTAAAAACTGTTCTACGGTCTAATAGTTCATAGGGACCCAGTTTAGGGCGACTTTCTGATAGATATTTAGTACAAGACAGGAATTTTTCCTTTGAGATATACATGTGGTCTTAGTTTAGCTAACTTGAGAATAATAAACAGTCTTTAGATTACGTTCTTCTTCTGTGTTTTTCTGTGTTTTTTTAATTTGCATGCAGTTATGTTTCAGCAAAGAATAAGGAAATATACTTATTATATTTTGTTAATATAATTAAAATACTATCATTATATTCTCGTTAGACATACAATCGCACGTGCAGACAAGCTGGTGTAGCAAGTACAATATTTGGATAACACAGTCATCATTTTATTTTGTTGGGGAGCGATTATACGAGACATTATACTAACTGACGCAATGATACATATGTTGTAAAATTTGTATCATAATGTACATTTTGTCTGGCGCTGATATTAACAACAGTTGACCAAGCTTGACAACATCTCTCGACGGAGTTTAGTTCGCGTATTGATATTCATTATTTGTACCAACGTTTCGTGTGTAGGATATTTTGTTCATTTTAAGTGATCCCAGAATTGTATGCAAAATGTAAATACCGTTTTAAATATTGCACAGCATGGATGTTTGCGTTGACTAATTTGCTTCAATCTTACTCCATAAGTACGGTGCATTTTCATGTTTTGACCTATATTTATCTCCCTTCTTAGTGATTTCAAATTGAATTAACATTGTCTGTACTTTTTATTTTCACATACAAAGTACTTGCACATATACTTTTCTTCAGAAAGTTATCTATCACTCAATTGGCTATTAGATATTTTAAACACAGTGAGTGTGTTATTAGCTTTCACGTACCCGCCAGCAGAATTTTGATCTTGTTATACTTCAGGAATAACACAGTCGAGAGGACCGATTTGTTACAACTGTAAAGGAGTTTTGACGATGGATGAATGCACAACTGTTTCTGTATGCGAACAGAATCAGGTCAGTTATTTTTGTTAGCCAAAGTGTATTATTGGGTTTGAAATGGCTTTCCATAAAACGATATGAGTATATTAAGTAGATACAGATAGAAGGCGTAACTTCGTTTGAAACAGATACCACGATCAAAGATGAATGGCTTCTTTTAACGAGGTTTTTTTATCCATTGTATATCATAACTATTGATAAGCTTTTTCTGAGATATTCTATCAAATTGCATTACTTTTCTTAGTTTCATACCACATAACTTGTTCGTGTACTATGTTCCTATGCACTAACAATTAAAAATAAATGAATATATAATTATGCATAAGTTCAAGTTCTGTTCGATAACAAACAATCATCATAAAACAAGACTTCCGAATTTTGTGCAAATAATAGAAACTTATGGTTCTACCTCAATCAGGGAACGTTGGCTATTACTTTACGTCTCTTGTAAAGTACATAATATAAGCATGACATCTTTGATGAGTTTTTGGTTTTGTTTTGATAGTATAGTTTGTCGTGTGTATCGGTTCATACACATCCTTGCCATAAAAAATATCTGGCTTTGATTGTTTCTGATCAACTACAGTGAATCCAGAAAAAATATGCTTCGGACGCAACAAGTTTATAAATATTTATATTGATTTGTTCGTCTACACGCATGATGCTAGTCTATGGATTTTACAAACCTAAAGCTTACTTACAATCTAATAACATCGTTTTTATTACTTGGCCTATTTTGATAAACACATATTAAACAAGCAGTCAGCAAAGATTAAAAAGAGGGAAGAAGTTACGAAAGGGATATCCAAACGCATTAGTCGACAACACATGCCATGACAAGAAGCGAAAAACGAAGAAAGACAAAAACACTACACAAAACACAACATTGACTTGCTATCAAAAGATTATTATACACTTATAAAATGATTACTCTGGTTGGAAATATTTGCCACAAGTATACGATAAAATCCGGTTCATTGATTAACAATTTATTAGACCCTACTTAATGTTCATCAATCAAGCACCATCAATAACCAGTTTGAGAAGTAAACAATGATTGAAACGAACTTCAAAGCATAATTAGTAAAGACCTTTCTTACAACTTCCTTCCGAAAGCCCAAATCTGAATTCAACTTACAATTGAATACGAACTATTAACCTTGTTGCAAAGTATACTTTTGTATATACTGAATCGATGAAGTACGAAGCCAAGGTGAGAAGTAAATAGAAAAAATGTGCAAATTTAACTTACCAACATCTTATAAGTATGTTGAAATGCAAAATACTGTCACTAATTTGTATATTCATATAAACCAACATGATATCTTTAAATCAACTGAAACACCACACTGCTAAACATTGAATTTCAATTGAGATTCATTAACACAAAACGGCTCTACTGCCAGTCAAGGAAATCACTTGCATCAAAGCATGGTATTAGTGTAAAATTCATGCTTTCGGAAATGAGATTCTGGATAGCATTTTACTGTACTCACAATTCAGTAAGGATAATATGATTAAAGAATTTATGAGTGATTTTTCAAAATAAAGCCTTATCATAATAATAACTGATAGTGAAATAATGTTACATGATTTTGGAAGGACATGTTAACTGCTAGGAAAACCTAGTTGACTAATTTCAAAACACTCGAAATATATTCCAAATATAAAAGAAAACATTTATTGGAGCCATTAAAAGTTTTAAAACATAATTGACAACACGTATCATTTTCTAATAATATGAAATTATCATTATGAGATAAGTAACAAGTGAATTAAAATAACGTTGCACTCTTATTATATTATATATCACAAAACAAAACAAAACACAAAAAACCAGCACGACCAAAGCATCATGATGTATATACAAAAAATCAAAGATGCCAGGCTGATAAGTTTAGACGAGCTTTTCGTCTTCATTAACTCATCAGTGTCGTTCGTTCAAATAGTTCAAAGTCCAAATTTAAAACGAAGCTAAAGGAAATTAAAGTACATAAAATTCTTCAAATAGTGGTGGAAGAAATCAAAGGAACATTTATAACCCTTAGACTGTGATCAGTTTACAACACCATGGCAAAAATGAAACAAAATCTACATGCAAAACTAAAGACTGAGCAACGCAAAACCTACGAACATCGTATTACTGTTGGGAGACGACAAACGATATCATTTGTGTTGCTTTTTCGTAGGTATAGGCCTTGTGATCAAATTTTAAATTTTACAATTTCATTTTACTACTGTTTCCACTTTAAACACATTCATTGGTATGGTCTGGTATTGGTAAATAATGCACTTCAAGTTCAAGGATAGTATTTTGTAAGGGTCATTGATTTCATGCATGAATTTCTTTAATATTGAATCTTGTCAAAGAGTGATTGAAATTTAGAGACATAAACATATCACGTTGAGACATAAACATTTACTAGAGATTCCAATTTAGACGAAAATCATATTTTATAGCTTCAGTTAACTAGAATTTGATGATATACGTAACCAGGTCTTACAATGCCACGTTGTTTTTTACACTTATATTTATTATCGTAAGGTCGATGTTGTTTTTTTTCTCTAATTATTTCAATAGTTTTTTTCGATTATCTTAAAGGCTTGTTTAATTGAGGAACACTATACTGTTGGAGAAAGATTCTATACAACAAGCTGCCAGTATACAAACGTAAATATTATTATTTCTAATAACCAATTCATTCCTTTACGATGTTTAATTATCAATGTCAACAGTATGAATACATATGGCAATGCGACTTTATCAATCCTGATATTTTCATGCTTCTTACGGCTTTTAGCGAACCCAAATCAAAGTCCATTGATGCACTACTGTTACTATGTAAGCGCTACATCAACAACCAATAAACACAGAAAGTAAAACAAAAAAATATTTATGATATGTTTATGTCAATTATCCACACGTCAATTTATAAGGTTCATTATACGGTTATTATATAAAATAATGAACATCAACAGACTCTGAAAAATTTAAAGACGGTTTGTTAGATTTAAGAAAACCTTTATAATCTAGACCTTAATTGACTAATTTTAAAACACCCAAAATATATTCCAAATATAAAACAACATTTATTGGAGCAATTAAAAGTCTTTAAACCTATTGTTTGAGATAAGGGTGAAGGTTGGTACCTATTAAAACGTTTAAACCCGCTGCATTTGTTTGCACTTGTCCTAAATGAGGAATCTGATGTCAAGTAGGTGTCGTTTGTTGATAAGTTCATAGTTATCAAAGGTACCAGGCTTATAAGTTAATACGCCAGACGCGCGTTTCGTCTACATAACGAGTGACGCTCAGATCAAAATAGTTGTAAAGCCAAACAAGTACAAAGTTGAAGAGCATTTAGGACCCAAATTTCCATAAGTGTTTCTCGTTTCTCGTTTTTATATAAATTAGACAGTTGGTTTTACCCTTTGAATGGTTCTACACCAGTCATTTTAAGGCCCTCTATAGCTTGCTTTTCGGTGTGAGCCAGGCTCCGCGCTGAAGACCGACTTTGACCTATTATGGTTTACTTATATAAAGACAAGGTACACTAAGGGCCGTATTTGGCCCCTTTTGTCAAAAATAATTTTCATGACATAAATGAACTTAGCATTGTAAAAGATTTTCATATATCTGTTCTTCAGTAGCACATGCATATTTTATCTTATAGTTAAGCAGAAACCTGATTTTGGGTTGCTTAAAGTGCGTTGATTACGTCAAAAGATAGAAAAATGTTGATTTGTGAACTGCAATCCTTCGTTTTAAAAGGCCTCCGCCAACGTGAGCCAGAGTAAAAATTAGTGATAAAGATGGCATACAAACAGAGTTTCCCGATTTAGAAAAGAAATTATTGGCTCACGTTGGCGGAGGCACTCAAAAATTTAAAAATCACTTCTAAAAACAACAATTTTCGTCAAAATAGTAGTATCGGATCGAATTCGGAGAAAAGGCTGAAAATATCCGCATTTGGCTATTTCTGCTACAAAGTACGTCTTCGAGAGGTGAGGCTTTTAGTTTTAAGATTTTGCCATCATTCTTTACATTGTATTTTTATCTTTTATCAAGTTGGATTTTGTTTTATCGATTTAAATCAATACCTTACATGGTGAAAATATATGGCACACACAGCCATTTTGCAATTGTTCCTTGCGGTTGAGTCACCTCATGAAATAAAGCGACAAAAAGTTTAAGCATTTTAAAAATCATATTTCTTTATTGGGTAAATAATACTAAGAATAATTTGAAAATTCGAGACAAGACACTCTGCGCCGAGCTGGTTGTACAAGATGACTTTGCGAAAGACCACCGCCGAAAAGAACTAGTTTTGTTTAATAATAATAACGTGAGAATTTTTATAATGAGTAAACATGTAAAGTTAACAATTTGAGTGTTATTTTGCCCCAGTCCCAGATTTCTTTTTCAAGTAGAAAAAGCGGAGAAAAGATGCAAATCTATGACATAGCCACAGTAGGTGTAAATACATATTTTACATGATCTAAGATATGATGACGTCGTAGTGTAGTGGTAACGCATCCGATATTTAATATGGCGATTTACGTTCGAATCTCACTTAGATTATTTTTGTCCAATATTTTTTTTTCTGTTATCATTTTAACATAATTCAACGAGACAAAATGACAAAATTATTTTCTTGATTCTTGACAAAAGCAGTGAATAGAAGCTTTTGAAGAAATAATATTTGAGGAGTATATATCGATATAGATCGTATATATTCAATTTTAAACGTAAATGATTTTTAAGGGTTTAACTTATATCAATGGATAGCAGAAAAATGTCCTTTAAAACTATTCTTTTATTTTAAAAGATGAAATGAAAAATATCAAAACGTTATAAAAAGTAAAAAAAAAAAAAATGGTCAACCTGATAAACCAACGTTTAATATAATATATAACATCTTACTCGCAAACTCTTTTAAAAGTTAAAACTTTACATTTAACCATATTCCTGTCTTATCACAAGTATGAAATTGACATCCTGAAAATGTAAACCATGGACACAGCATAATGAAATGCACCGACATTCTTGTGCCTGTTCTCGAATATGGTAAAGTTATTTTGTTGTAAATCAACAAAGACTTCATAATAAACCCATCTTGATTTATGATAATATTCTAATAGTTCGTTTTGGCTCCGTATACATTTGACATCAGTAGCATGATTTTTTATTCATAGATCACTTTTATGCGAACGGAAAAATGTTTGCGTCCGTATTTTCAAATGATGTTGTTTGTTGTTTATTTCTTGAACAATTTCAATGGGGTTTAATTCAGTCTTGAATTCTGGTGGTTCTTTGATATGCTGCATCTAACCGTGTACTTACATTTTAGAGTCAAGCCCCGTTTTAAACTTGGTCCAATCTTGATGTCCAAAGTTCAAAATAAACTTTGTTTAATTTCATTAAACATTGAATTGAAGGGTTATTTCATATGCCAAATCTCACCGTGGATTTACATTTATTTCTTTTTACTTAGGGCCCGTTTTCAAATTGGTCTACAATGAGGTCCGAAGAGTCCAAAATTAAATTTTGTTTGATTTCAACAAAATTCATTTTTGGGGTTCTTTGATATGCTGAATCTAACTGTGTATGAAGATTTTGATTTTTGGAACCGGTTTTCAAATTCGTGCAAATTGGGGTCCAAAATTAAATTCTTTGATTTCAGCAAAACTGAATACATGGGATAATTTGATTTGCATGTAACCGTATATATAGATTTTAGATTTTGGGCCCTGTTTTCAAATTATTCCACATTGAGGTTTAATGTTTCTACAATTAAACTTTGTTTGATTTTACCAAAAATGAATTCTTGGGGTACTTTGATTTGCTGAATATAACCAGATTTTTATTTTGGGTCCATTTTCAAGTTGGTCCAAATCGAAGTCCAAAATTTATGTTATGTACTTGAATAATAAAAAAAATTTGTCACTTTGGAGATTAAACTATTTGTTTGGTATTACTATATGGAATGTGGTTGATATATTTTGCACTATGATAGGTATATCCAATTACCTGACATTTTAATATGGAAATCCTGCAGTTTTGATTCAGACTCTAAGCCTTGTCTTTTACCATTTTTTTCACAGATTTCCACCAATGGCGTGTATGTAGTTGTCCATATCAGACTATATCTTATGAGATATTTACCTGTTTTTTTCGTAATATATACTAGACCTAGTAAGCTAGACATGATATATTTAGGGGAAGCTATATTCATCAAGTCGAACTCCTGTTTGTTTTGTTCACGCATCGTTGTCAATATAATGGAATTTGATGCGACTGTCATACAAGTGAGAGGTTTGGCTAGCTATAAAACCAGGTTCAATCCACCATTTTCTACATATGAAAATGCCTGTACCAAGTTAGGAATATGACAGTTGTTTTCCATTCGTTTGATGTGTTTGAACTTTTGATTTTGCCATTTGATTGGGGACTTTCCTTTTGAATTTTCCTCGGAGTTCAGTATTTTGTGATTTTACTTTTTCCTTACATAGAATGATTCTCATTGGTTCCACGAACATTTATAGAACATTTGTAATTTTATATTATATTTGTCAAAGAAAAACTGCATGTTATTTCATTAAGTTCATAGTTTATATAAGTGTTGTTTGATCATAAAATAAAACAATAGTTCAAGTTATGAAGTCTGTTTTTAAAGTAACTGTTATGGGGCAATGGTAAATCATTATGCTTATGATGTAATGATGATGAGGTTGCAAAAAGGTCGCTAAAATTTCGATTTTTGTAAAAACTTTTCGTCTCTCCGGTTAATTTTTTTGTTGTGGGGAGGGGGTTGGAGGGCTTGTTTCTTTTAAGTTAACACCAAGCTACTTCCATCCATAGTCGGATAGAGTAAATCAACAAAAGATCAATACCGCAGATGACAAAATACCATCAGAAAAGTACAACATCAACGTAAATCAGAGATGAAAAAGGTCGTTGCTATGCAGTGGGTACGGTTGCTAAGTAGTTTCAAAGCATAAAACAAGCTAACAAAATATAATTTGTACGTTTGTCTAATAAGTACCTTACAATAGAAACATAGCTTTGGTTAACACATTATTGATTACATAAACCTTGAACAGATACCAAAGTCTGTGGTTGCTTAGTATACAGTATTGTTGCTAAGGGTCATTCGGGTGGTTAAGGTGTTGATAAATACTCGTTATATAATACAGATGAATAAAACATTACTGTTTTAGATTTCCATATATGTATTATACGATACATTTTGATTCATATTGAAAAGACGCTTTTTTTGATAAATAAGGTTTGAAATAGCATATTATTAGCAGGTTTCAAATCTGTTGCTAGGCAACCAAAAAATGATAACAGCAAAAAAATTTGGAAATTTTAAAGCTTCTATACCTTGTCTATTGAAATTATAAAATTCAATTCAATTCAAGAGGTGGCCAAAATTGGCCCTTATTGTACCTTGTCCTTTATAAACTTCAATAGAGAGTTGTCTCATTGGCACTCATACCACATCTTCTTATATCTATTAGAACATAATGAATACAGTACGTAACATTTTCTAATAATATGGAATTATCAATATACGATACGTAACAAGTGAATTAAAATAATTTTGCACTCTTATTGTATCATATAACACAAAACAAAAGAAAAGAAACCAGCATTACCAAAACCCATGATGTATATACCAAAAAAAAAAACTAATCAAAGATGCCAGGCTGATAAGTTTAGACGCGCTTTTCGTCAATTTCGTTAAATTTAAGAAAACCTTTTATAATCTAGACCGGATATATACAAATTTCAAATATAAGTTGCATTTTGCGTTAGCCAATTAGGTCATATAAACTTATTCGTACTCTTTCGTTTATCGTTAAATCATCAAATTTCTTCTATATTTTGCATACAATTATGAGACAGCTTTTCAAAGAGAATAATTTCAGATTCTTATAACAATATTCATAATTTAGTTAGTACTAGTTTTACCACATTCGTATGCTGCCTTAAATATACTAAGATGACATATATAAGGAGCGTAAATTTAACATCATACGCTTAAATTTGCAGAGAAACATACACCATCATCATAGTAAAATATAATTAACAACGGGTAACTTCTAGGTGAAAGCCGTGGGACGAATTATGTTGGTGTAATTCAATAGCAAATATTCAAAGAAGAAAGCAATACCACATTGAATCAAACTTAACAATGGTCCCCAAACTTTTGTAGTATAATACTGTTCATTACATTATTTCCGTTTATCAATATGCCTGATGCCAAATTGAAAACATTAGATTGAAAATATGTGAATCGTTTTCATTTTGTACTGCCTTATTATGATAATATTTGCTTAAGGTTTGTGAAGCTCTCTCAAATGGACTCGGTTTCCTGTCATCGGGAAACGATCTTCTTCAAAGATGTATCGAAGCAGTTTGACTTGTAACAGATGTTGTTTTACTGATCTGTGCAATAAACGATGCAACAACCAAAGGCTAACAACAAGGAGTACAGCAACAATTACAAGACACGAGACCATTACTGCTTCCTCGACCCCGATCACAACTCCAAGTAATGACAGCGTTACCACTTACAGAAGCAGGATCACAGCTCCAAGTAATGTCAGCTTTACCACTTACAGAAGCCCGATCACAGCTCCAAGTAATGTCAGCTTTACCACTTACATGATCCCGATCACAACTTCAAGTAATGATATAATCGATTATTTCTAATGCAAAAGTTATTTATTAATTCTGAACAACCTTGTTTTCAACAACTAAAAGTGGGAGAAGTTAAAATAAAATGAATCGATATTGCAAAGTTTTGAAATCATCGGAATAGAGTAGAAAAAGGGATGGGGTCGCTTACTTAAAGTATACCTGATTAAATCACTTTTACATAGGTAATTTAATGTAATTGATTACATTACAATTGACTTAAATCAAAAGTAATTGATAACTTTAGATTACTTTTCTTTAAAATAATTATGATTACTACAAATTCCTTGCGATTACATTATATACAAATGTATGTAGTATTGAGGACTATTTTATAAACCTTTATATCCTGTGATACATATAAAACTACTTTTGTGAAAAACGGTATTTTATTTATAATATATGTATCCTAAATATATTCGTTTATTAAGAACTTGAACCAGTGTAACATGTGTATTGTTTGACAACACAGACGACTTCACTGTTAATGAAAATACATTGTTATTTTAGAATTTTTACCCCAGCGCAAATTAACAATTTAAAATAAAGACCAGTTCAAATAACATGAACAATGAAAACTCAATAACAAATAATCAAGTAGTTGCATTATCTGTGGTGACTCGTGCATGTTTTTAAATGTGTTAATCACCACTTGATGTTTTTAGACGATTAATAAATGACCTTTTATACTTAACTTGTTATATAAGAGATACAATCTGTCATTTTATATCTGATTATAGTGAAAACTTGATTGATATTATTTTTGTTCTTGCTTGTATATCATGAATCTATTTCTGTATACACAAATTGTAATCAACAAGTAATCAAATGCATGTAATGTAAAAGTAGTCCGAAAACACCTGTTTTTGTTACATTATAATCGATTAAATTACCGTAAATTGGGTTATTTTGGTTGTAGTTTTATTTTGGTTTATTTGGTGCCTCCAATGAAAGTGCCAAAATTAAACACACGAAAATAAAGCAAACACTAAAAATTGAAACGCCAAAATCGCGTACTGGTATGACAATATCGTAATGTTAATTGTTGGGGAAAATATTTTATGTTATTATATCTTCCGTATATTTCCTACAATTCTATACATAGCCAAATCTGCAAATAAATACCTGGTATAATTTGACAACAACACTATATAATTTTTACTTAATTGTCAATTTTCTGAAATTGTTAAGAAAACACAACATGAATTTTTATTCACACATGTCATAAATATGCCAGGCTATTGCTGATTAGACACCGTTATTGGTAATTAGAATATCAAAACTCCTTGTAATCCTTTATCTTCAATTAATTAACATGTACTGCCAGAGGCATAAGGATTAAAATTTAAATCCTTTATCGTCAATAGATCAACATAAACTGCAATAGAGATGATTAAAATTTATTTCATATGATATTTGTTAAAATAAATAATCTATTTAAAAGTTATTTTCTCGGAGTTCAGTATTTTTGTGATTTTACTTTTTAATGTTTAAGATTTTATTTCATAACTTCTTTCAGCTTTGAACCACGATACACTGAATTATTAGCAATTGCCTCCGTATCCGATTCCTTTATTAGGTTAAGTTTGTCGTGTTTCTCGTTTTAGAAATTCAATGATATTTTGTCAATAAACGGGTAAATAAAGGCAAATATGAATGAGCTTGCTCACTATTGTTGTTCCAAAATTAAACATATCATTTGGGCGAAGCACCAAAATTACACACACCAAAATAAAACACATGCCTTTCGAGAGAAAACCGCCAAAATATCCCAATGCCAAAATTTCCCAATTTACGGTAATTAAAATTAGAATTGGCATGATTACTGATTCAATAGTAAAATATAATCGATTACAGCTCATTACGATTACTGACTACAATTACCGCATGCCGGGTAGATACATCAATTAAGTGTTCATTTTAATCAACTAGTTAAAAAAATAATGTAGAGAATATGTTATGTAACAGGAGGGTCGGTGACGACACCTCCTGGGACGTGTAGTGGCTAGTACTTCGTCCCTATTCGATCCTCGAGATACCTGATATCAGATTTTGGCAGAATAGACACAAATCAAATAGAACTCAACATTTATTTACAAATGTGCAACATTCAAAACATAGTCAAATGAAACGAAAAGGATAGTAATTCAAAAGTTAATCTAAGGTAAAGTAATTTGGCTTCGCGTTGTGTTTAAAGTAGAAAAACTCTTTTGATATGCACCTAAAGTGGTGGCTAACTCTGTCCTCCAGTGGGATGATACATCCCGGAGAGGTGTGGAGGCCTGTGCACCTTATTGATATTAATAAAACAGTTATTTAAAAACTTAGTTTGATAAAGTAAATGTATATGTATACTTCGCGTTGTGTTTTAGAATTTAGAAAATCGGATCAAAATAAAGCCAATGTAGTTGCTGTTAAATAACTCGAGTGTAATGATTCATTCCGGCGAGCTGGTATATAGAGAAAAGTGGCAGTGATACACTGCCGGTTCATATATACAATGTGGGAAGTGGTCATTACCACACCGTAGCAACTCCTGATCATGTTTTAGATAAACTCTTGTCACTTTCAATGATATAAATAAAAATATTGTATTGAAGAAAAATGAATGAATTAATATTCCTCAAATGTATAAAGTAATATGAACCTTAAATACTTTTAAAGTTAAATTAATAAAGCTACTTTGTATTTTAGCATGTTTAGATCAAATTAACCATAAAATAAACATTTAATTAAGAAAATACTAATCTGAGACAATTAAAGAGATACTACTTAAACCACATTCATTACAGTTAAACAGACAGCAACAGTTGAGGGCCTCAATGGGTCTTCATATTAGTTAACCATCGACGCTTTAAACATATAGTGAATAAAAATCTTTAATTGTGAGGAATGTTTATTTCAAGGAAGACATGTTGTCAACTTGTCCGTTTAAAGTAAATTAACCGTATACTGCCATCTTGGATTGTAAAACAGTAGTACACAATTGGTCGAGTTCTTTGATAAAATCTGGTCACTTTAAAACAGACAATTAGTTAATCTGTAAGACTGTTTATTTAAATATAAAGGAACATTAAGTGGTTTGATGCACTTTTCAGACTGTTTAAACAAAACCCAATATTTTTGTTCTTGTTCGAATCAATTTTCCATTGAGGCCGTGTTCACACCAAACGCCATGTACAGTAAACATGTTTACAATAAGTTTAATATAATGTACACTGGTTTCACATTAAATTTGTTCACATCTATTCACTTGGTTTAATTACCTGTACATGTGATTTATTCACATTTGTACATTATATGTCATTTATATGCCCAATACATAGAATCGAATTCAAATTCCTCGGACAACTTTAATTTTGTAACAATGAAAACCATTTTGATGATTTGCTGAAGGAGCTATTATTTGATTTTTATGAACTTTATTCATAATTGTTATAAATATCAATTTTATTCAAAAACGTTTCTTCTGTATATAAACATGGTAAAATTCATGTTCTAAATACATTGTTTTGTGTATACTTAACCCACACAAGGCCTACATTGACTATCGACTGCAAGTCGACAAGACATGATTTAAACTACATGTAAACATTGAGTTTTATCAATGGAAACGTTTTGTGTTAAGTTTACGTGTGAATAACACTAACACAACAACGAGTTTAGGTCAATGTGAAAACGGCCTAAGTCAATTAAGTGGAGATATGTCTAATCGTAAAATATTAAAGAAATTTTCCTTTTTACTTGTAGCTGGAAAACAAGTGTGGTGACAGCATTTTATTTGTTTAATAAATTTTCACGAATAATTTATGCAAAATAAGACATTTGTGCACAACTTGTACCTTAAAATTTGCAAGATGACCCACACGTCATATTATATGATTAAGAAAAACATGGTATGATCTACATTTTGACAAAGTATTAGAACGTTTGACCTGCGGGAATTTATACCAATGATTCACCGAAAGATTTAAAAAAATGTTTCATCTGCATTTAGGAATACTAGGAAAACCAAACAACAATAAACATGATTAATATAAGACATTTAAGAGTACCAAAGACCTATTAGATATTTTTGATTGCACGTAGTATGCTTCCTTTGAAGTTTTGTAACAGTGACATGTTACTTCGTGTAAGTAGTAAGAACAAACTGAATAGGTAAAGCCCATTCTAACATACTGTCAGAATCAGTACTAGAGTAGATCTATACTTTCGACAACTGTTTTCTAGGGTAGAAATATCAAATACTGTTATAGAACAATACTGTCAGATTCAGCTGAAGGTTAGTACTGTCCAAAACTGTTCCAGGTTAAAAGTGTCCAATATTGTCCTATGTAAGAACTGTCTAATACTATTCTATGGTTAAAGCACCTTTAAAAGAAACTGTTTTATTTTTCTTGGAAACTGTTTAACATACTGTTATAGAACAATTCACCTGACAGCGCTCGCATGATTCTTTTGAAAAAAACAATTGTCGCTAACACTAAATTTTCATGTAGTGTACAATGTAATTTGAACTATTTCTTAATTAGAAAATATCCTTCATTTTCTCAAATATTAAGCGTAATGTCTATATTTAGTTATGCTGGAACATGTGCAAGACTGTAATGACCTTAATCGAACACTGCACAAAAGTGGTGTATATCATATTTACCCGAGTGGAGCCCTGGATATAAGGTGTACTGTGACATGGATACCGACGGCGGAGGATGGACAGTATGTTATTTTATTTAACAATTTCATTGTTTCATCACTTTCCCACTATGGGGATTCTAGCATATGAGGTGTCATTTTGCAATTAGTATACTACTGTATAGAACAAACTTGTTCTTTCGGTAGTATTCACTACAAATTGTTCCAGATTGTCTTGGAGGGTAGTTCATTTCTGCATTGTGTCATTTAATATGGCACTGTGTATATATTCTTTATTATTGTTTCCAATATATACTTCTTCTTTATATGCTAACAACTTATTATTCTATATTCTATATTTAAAGACCTATGTCTCTTTATTCTATATTATATGGCAAATATTTGTCTACTCTTTGCCAATTTTGTTATTCAATGTTCTTCTTGCAAACCGAATCCATACCATCTTACAATTATATGTATAAAGACCTTTTATATCGGTTTTTTGTAGTACTATTATTTGAATAACTTGCAAATTTCTGAAAACAATTTTCAATTGGCATTCAAAATGTCAGATTCTCAATTTTCAAAGACATACATTGCTGCATACATTTGTGATTATAGGTACCAAAATTGCATTAACATTGTAAAAGGTTACTTTCGCAACTTCTTGTTTCTTAACAGGAAAGTGGAAATTTGAAATAAAGAGCTGCATAATGTTCGTTAACTACCTATATTTCTATTGCACTTTTAATGTTTATTGTTAATGAAAATAATTCTGGAAAATCACACATATTTCTAGCCTTTAAGTTACACAGATTTTTGTTTCTGAAGGCTCTGTTTCATATGACTCCATAAAAGGTATTTTATGAAACTAGTTATTGTAGAAAGATAACTGATTTAAAGGGTCAATTCCTTTACTCATTAGTTTTACCATTTTAGAACATTATTTGATCTTCCAACAGGTATTTCAATATCGATCTGGCGGATTGGTTAATTTCCATAGCAGACTATGGGAGGACTGCAAAATGGATTTGGAGATATAAGTGCGGAACATTGGCTAGGTACAAGAAAACAAAATTTAAAAGCAATCCATTGTCTGCAGAAATGAAAGAGTTTCAATCTGGATATGCACAAACGATACAAAGTTAAGACCATTATGCCATCTTACGCACACGAGGGCAAAGTATATGTAAGGAAGGTTTCTGAGTATACATGTAGATACATCATGAAAACCTTGTTATAAGACACAATAATACCTTGAGCGATTTAGAGGCAAATAAATGTATCGGTTTGGTAAGGTTGATTACATAATAACTAATCAAGACATGTGAATGCCGAATAATAAGTAACGAGTGACCTTAAGGTACAACACATATGGATTCGAGAGTTGAATATATATAATGACCGACTTTAGAAAGGCAACACAATATTATTCTTTTTAATTCCCTTTTCAAATATGCAATTTCTGTTTAACTAATTGATGAACATTAATTTCATTGATCACTTTCCCGTCTTCCTGTACCGTTGTTTTAAGGACAGCAAGAGGAGTTTCTGACGCCAAACTGTCTGGTTACAGCACGTTCACGTGTACAAACCTGCAAAAGTATTATGGACTCATTCAGATTTTCATTTCCTCAGTCTTGGCAATATGGATATGCAACAGTTTTAAAAATTTAAATGTGGGTATGGATTAAAAATTGTTTCACGAAGAAAAACCCGTAAAAGAAATATTTTGGGGTTTCAAGTTTCGCTTTAAGCAATTTGTGCGACCTAAATAATCCGGTTTAATCAATAACCTCAGGTGAGTCAGATATTGAATATTTCTATACAGAAAGAAGTAAGATAAGCATGAATAGTAGTTATATAAGGATCAATCATGCTTTGGTTAAACAAATCAACGAATTGTGTTTTGCATTTTAAAAGTTCGTCAGTTTATGTTGATATAAGAATCGCTAAATTGTTATTCTTTTATCGCTGTCTTTTACAATTTTTAATGTTAATGAAATATAAAATAAACTTAGCTTTTTCATTCAGTTAATGTGAGTGAGGAATATTTGTCTAGATGTGTCATGTGTGTAGAAGGTTTGTAAAATATTACAAAATTTAACGTAATATCATTTTTGCGATATTCTAAAATTATTTTATCAGCATTTTAAAATCTGTACACGTTAATTTAAGAATGATAAAATTGACAACCACTGATATTTGACTGCGCGTTCTGATGAATTCGTTCAATCCAGTTTTAAATTTCGAAGTATTCTTGGAAACGCCGTACTGTTTTATTATTTTTAATATATAAGCGTTATTGTTATCTGTTATACATGTATCGTAATAAGCAATTGAGTAATACATATTTTTCGATACTATTTTTATTCAAATTTTCGTCTTGTTATTTGGCTATTCCAGTTATAGAAAAATCATGTTTGGCCAAGTAGTAGTCTCAAAAGTCTACTATAAGGTATGCGTTTAGCTCCTTCTTATAATTTCCTGTTTCACATAAGGGATTGGTTTTAAATATTATACATCAGTACAAGTCCAGGGTGAACATTCGCAGCTGTGTTCGTATCAATTAACCTTTGAATTTTGAAGAGGTGAAAACGGTATACTATATGTAATTCCACCTTATGCTATAATGCTGTATTTTGATTGGATGAGAGACATGGTATTTTTCATCAATTTCTATGTATTGAGATTTTCTTTTCTCTGTCGGTGTATTTGCGATTAGGAATTCCATGTGCCGGGGTATTTGCTAGCAAATACCATGGCAGATGGGGTATACCATGTCTAAAAATAACCCAATGAAATATTTCTATTCTAGTAGGACGAATTTATGGTTATTCTTTATATACTGCAACTCCTACAACTGTTCCAAATGAAATATTTAGGATAAAACAATCATTATTGAATTTGGAGCGAATGACGTAAAAATCCATGAACATGTATTTCTAATGACGTCATAAATAAAACTCACAGAAAAGCATTGTCAACGTCATAAATAAGGAGATTTACGGTCAGTGACTGCACATCAGTAATGATTATACGTCAAATGCAATTGGACTACGCATATAGCAGGGCTACAATATATATATACAAAAATATACATTCATAAAATTTCTGAGGTCAAGAGAGATGCAAAGAACATTTGGTGGAATTAAACAATTACATGTATATCATGCTTACAAGGGTTTTGCCAAAATACCGGTTTCGAGGTAAACAAATTTCCTCGCCTTCCGGCTCTGGAAATTTGTCTACCTAGAAACCGGTATTATTGGCAATACCTTGTAAGCATGATATATATATAAAATTATGGTGCAAATTGATCTGACTAGTGATGAAATAACAATAAGCACATGATAGGTATGATTGACGACTTTATTGCTAAATATATAAGAAAAGAAAAAATTAAAAAAATGTATATTTATTTTAGAAATTGCTCCACTCATGTTGAGGGAAAATTTGCTTGCGCAAATTCCAGATCTTTACATTTGTGGACTGAATTTGAAACGATTTGTAGAATCTCTGTCAAAAACTGTCACATTTTAAATGAATATATTAATATATACATATGAGATTTTTCTAGTGGTTTTTTCACTTTATCTTTTATTTATGCCGTATATTCAATTAAGATATCATATTATCATTCTAGATCTATTGCTTATATATATATTTCTGTTAAGGATAATTATAATAAGTTTATGTTTCTTCAATACAATGTTTTACATAATAACTAAAATTGTGTTTATATGATTTGTTAATTTTCCCACACAATGGACGTAACTTCCTTTATGATATATTTTTAAAAGATAAGATCACCATGCGAATAGTAGCGGAGCCATACAAAATAACCAACAAATATATAAAACATAGAACATGATATTGGTAATACTTATATGGAACTATCTTTTCTTTTACCAACATATTGTACAATTTTTGAATATCATACATAAATATATATATATCTTCTTATATCTATATAATACTATTTCAGGAATGAGCGAGTACATCAATTGACTGGATTGGGAAACAGAGTTCTTAGAATTTATCTTGAAGACTGAAAGGAAACAGTCGCTATGCTATTTTAACTAATTTTACTGTCGGTGATGAATCTTCAAATTATGTCCTGTCATATGGGACATGTAGTGGTACTGCGGGTAAGTACTGATACTAGTTCAACCATTATTTGATTGATTCAAACATTGTGATCTGAAATTTTGATTTTAAAAGCGGTTGTAATAACTTTGTTTCAGCAAATTATAGTGTTCTATCATCCATATCACAATAACTACCTGTTCAAAGAAAAGGTATTTAGGAAAATAAATTGGTTCATTGTGGTAATAATTACAAATATACTGGTTTGCACTTGAGTGCATCAGGGTCATTATCTAATAATTGATCAATAAATTAATAATCATGGCAATAATGTCTAGAATAAAGAATAAAAATAAACACAGTTTTGCTGATGAAAATGTGAATTATTTCCCATTATAATTAGCAGATTAGCAATTGCTTATACAAAATATCCGAATTACAATTATGCAAAACCTTCCTGTTAGAAAACAAATCCATACATTATTTATCAAAAACAATGTTTTTGACAAGTTATTCATGAACTTCATTTAGAATATAAGTTTTCATGACAAAGATGGACGTTTTAAACTAGTGCTTCATATTATAGTAAGTCAGTACTTTACTTGTATTTCATGACATTGAAAATAATTAACTAAAGTTAGATGGTGAGTATATCCTTATTTTACTGCAATAACTTCACATGAACAACCTATCAATGAAGCAATTACTTGAAACATATTTTACCAGTATATCACTTTTGTGGAGATGAAATCAAACTGCAATATGTAAACTTTTGAGCAATTGGTATAGTTATAGACAAAAGCCTACTGAATACACACAATAACTTATAACCTTTTCTCCGTATAACCGATAATAACCCCCGACTTGCAAGAAAATTGAATTATCTTTTTTATATGATTAACTCCAAAAGAAAACAAAAGGTTAACTTCGTAAAATTTACTGATGGCACAACATGAGTCATCGGCTTTTTGAACAGAGAATGTGCAAACAAACATTTGTTCAAATTTTAGTTTAGTTATTACAAAATTAATCAAATAATTAACAGTCACAACATGTGTCTCAATATTACAGGAAACGGTTGTTTGGATAATAATGCATCATTTACAACGGTAGACAGACAAAATGATGGACCTGATAGCTGTATCATTGTAAATGGTGGACCATGGTGGTATAGAGGAAACTGTGATTTGTCTGATCTTAATGGAGAATATGTAATAGGTGGTAGAGGTCTTGCCCTTGGTCAGGGCTTGTTTTGGTATGAATGGAAAGGACCTAGTTACTCTATGAAAGTCAGCAAAATGATGATACGAAAGATATGAAATAAATAACTTAAATGATGTGTACTGTTAAATGTGCTATAGATACCTAATCTATTTAACAGTTGCAGCACACTGTGTTGATTGGTTGTAAAGCTAAGCAGCATTCACATATATAATCATGCTGTACATATAATATGAACATCCCTCTATTTCACACAAAACACTCTATTACAATATATTATGTTGTTTATATAGTTTTAGCTCAAAATGTCAACTATCTTTTCGCCGTGTAGGAATTTTGAAGAGCTAAAATGATGAATTAGAAATGAGATTACAATACGCTTATACATACTACTTCTATAGGCGTAAATTTCGTAGTTTTAACAGCAAATGTACTGAAAGCAGCTACAGAACATTATAAGTTTCAAATCATGCAATTGACTTCATGCTACAATATTTGTTTTATATCTGTATTCTGTAATTCATAAACTGCTAATAATGTATGTTCTTTTATTATTGCTCTTTAATCTCATAGCTATAAGAAGATGTGGTATGAGACAACTCCCCATCCAAGTCACAATTTGTAAAGTTAACCATTATAGGTTAAAGAACCTTGGCTCACACCGAACAACAAGCTATAAAAGGCCCAAAATGACAAGTGCAAAATCATTCAAACAGGAAAACCAACGGTCTAATCTATATAAAACATATCCTTTAAGTTACGAGGTTTCAGACATGTCGACAAAGCTTTTACATTAATTGATCAATTAACAAACAGAATGTTTCTGATGACATCTTTCGACATTATTGATTTATTGTGTTATGTCCTCTAAGGGCAAGCTGCATGTCTTCAGTGTAAGTGTTGATGTATCCACTATATAATCTGCTGCACTACCGTACAATTATTCTTGAATAAAGTGTCCAATTATAAGAGGTTTTGAATACATTTAGATGCATTAATATATCTTGTGATAATAAACAATCCATCTCAGTAATACAATTTAAACAATACACTAACTGAACCAACTGATAATGCATACAAATGATTCAGTCAATGATTGTTTTATTAGTAGATAATATGGACGTTCATTATGGACAGAAATGTGTCGTTTTGATTTTCAAATTACCAGTTAAGATACTTAGAAAATTTTAGTTGCACGTTGTCGCTATCTATGCATACTTATATCTATGCTTATATCGGGTTATATGACCGTCGGTAGACTTCGGTATAAACTCGATGGTTAATTTAATGACGTCTAGACAAACATACACACAAAATGCTGATACATATCCAGTACAGAGCATACATTGTTAATTGTTCATTTAAAACAAATTGTAATTTGGTAATTGTTAAAGTTATCAAAATCAAGGTAGTTGTAAGTATTTTATTTAGCCAGCGGAGAAGTTTGAATTATTGAATTATTGCATTACAAATTTTATTTAGTTTATATGAAACAGCAAGCACGAAAAAACATGAGCCAAATCCTGCAGTACAAATGTACTTAAAATACCCACAATGCAACAAGGTACATCCAGTGAAAACCATTATCAACATTTTAGCTATTTCAAAACATTTGTTGATGAAGACGAACACAAAAAAAAAAAAAAAAAAAAATACATGTGCTTTCGTACTGTCAAAATATTGTTTAACAACAATCAGATCAGGAACAACAAACAATTTAGCCAAGTTTTCAACAACAAAACACGATCAAAACACGAACCAGAACAAGAAAAAAATACAATATCATCAAACGTGAAGAAAAACAACAAAAGACAGTTGTAATGATGACGTTTAATTCAGTAAAACCAACTACTCGAGCAAGATATTTGTTGTTGTGTTTTCATGTTTTTCATGTACTAGGTATCTTTATTTGCGTTGTTTAAGCGGGCAAACATACAATCGGAAAAAGATTGTTTCCTACAAGCTTCCTCGCCGGTTATTTTATTCCATGTGATATGTCGTACTAATGTATAAAACAAATCGTATCTCTTCTGGGTATAATCAGTATTATTGAATACATCGCTGTTTATAAGAGGTAAGAACGTATCAGTACAAATATATGTAGTTACATGTATTATGTATACGCTTTTCAAATCTTTATTTTGTTGTTTTCTCTTTTTCATTTTCTACATGCAATGACTTGGATGCGCGGTTGTATTGGGTTACATGCAAACTTAATATACGCACTACTCATTGATGTCTGATTTGATTAAGTTTGAAAATGAAATAAATGAAACAATTATATACTGATTTTGCTGACTTTTCAGTGATAAAACAGACAAGTTACTGTATGGTTAATTCATTTAAATTTACAAAACAAAAGACTAATCTAGGATGTATATACGCAAACAGCATATGATTTAAATAATCGATTATGTTATTATTAGATTTTTAAGTAAACAGACGCGTTCATTATAATTTTAAGAATTTCTGCCTTCAATATGGTAGCATATTCTAAACAGCAATGCGATCAATAACTCCAGTGTCCGAAAGGTTTAGCCTACCCTTCTGGAGTACCCACTTTGAAAGTAGGTTATATTAGTAGGTTCGTATGTCTTGAAACAAATCATTATAAAAGGACATTGCCTCATTTATTTATTCGATAAAGATTTAGTTCAAACAATATAAACATTTCGGAAAATAAATTTATTGTCCTTGATAATTTTCCACGTACTGTAACATGTGTAAATTCACAAAAATATCTTTACGTGAAACGGTCCTGGTCATAGACAATACTCATGATTTTTCTTGTTTTGCAGCTAATGAAAATGGGAGGTCTCTATGTCTGTATTTTGGTATTTGTTGGTACCCACCAACTGGTAATTTCAGATGAGATTGGCCAGTGTGTGTCGTTAATTGAACAAGTTGCAGAAGGTAATATACGTGTTTTTCTTTATGCAGATTTAATTGATTAAGAGTAAAGCTACGACGTAAACACAAAGAAATATGTTGCAAATTTATATGCAGCTGATGGAACTATGAAAAATTTGTTTTAGAATTACATTCAATAAATAGCAAAACTCAAAATGACCCGTAAGCTCTTTATTTCACCGAATCTGTTTTTATTCTCTTACAGTATTTACGTGATAACTAATCTCATCATCATCATCATAGATACCAGGATTGAAATGTTGTATTTGAGCCAGACGCGAGTTTCGTCTACAAAAGACTCACCAGTGACGCGTGAATAAAAAAAGGCAAAATAAAGTACGAAGTTGAAGAGCATTACATCAGCAGTAAACTAATTTGAACATATTAGGTTCCTCAATAAGCTTGGAAATCTTATGGTTAACATGGGTAATCAAATATTTGAAATATGGTTTACCTATCAGGTTACCTTGGATGTTTTAAGGACATAGAAAATACTATGCTACCATCAAGAACTGTTAAAAGGATTCTAGATTTAACTCTGAAGAAGTGCCAACAACAATGTCAGGGTTACACATTTTATGATTGCAAGTAAGTTAGATTTTCATCCTAAATTTTATTTACCATATGGATACACTTTTATGGCATTACACACCTATGCCCTGAAAAATCCTGGATTCGCCCATAAAGATAAGAGTACATTTGAACTGTGCAATGCATATGATGTAATTAAAACATACCTTATCTGTGTTTTATACAGATATTGCACAGTAAGCATAAAGCTATGTTGCTTTTGTCAAATTTTATATAAAGATGTTTATCAATTTGTCCATTATGCATATGCGTTACATTACAGTTGCCATTGGAATTAATACATCACCCTGATTCTTTAAATCGTTCAAGTCATATATATATAAAATCTCATTTCGATTTTTGCACGAAAATTGATTCGAAATGTTTTGCCAACGTTAACACTAATTTCAGAAATAAGCATTTATTCCGTTGATACTGGTGTCAACAAGATTTTGAGATTTCTAGGTACTTTATCCGTTTGTATAAATCTTAAATACCACTTCCTTGAAAATCACAAATTTGTTTTGTTTTTTTAAAAAAGTTTAGCTATCCTTTTAAAAGTTAATGCTGATATACAAAACGTATAATTAGTACATGTGCACCTACTTTTTTTATAGTATGCTGACGTGTGTTTCTGTGGTAACAATCTGAACACTGATCGGTACAAATCAGTTCCCGAAAGCGACTGTAACATGAAATGCAATGGAGAAAACAGGATGTGTGGATTAGGACATAGGAACTCTGTTTACAGAGGCATCTGTATTTAATATTAAGGGTTATAACACTTCTCACGAAGACAAATGTAAATTGAAGGAAGATAGTTTATGCATTATACACTGTGAACATTATGGAACCAATAGATATAAGAAGATGTGTTATCAGTACCAATGAAAAACTCTCAATCTGAGTCATAATTAGTTAAAAGTAAACCATTATAGGTCAAAGTACGACCTTCAACACGTAGCCATGGCTCACACCGAACATTTTATTAAAATTTTCATTAAGCATGTTAAGGTTGTGATTGATATCATACCACTTATCTATTTGATCAGGGTTGTACAGGGATAAGGGAAAGAGTGGACAGGAATCGGAAGTCAGGAGAAGAAGTGGAAGTCAGGGGAACGGAAACCGGGGAAGAGAGTGAGAAAAAAATAATATTCGAGCAAAAACAATTTGAAGTATTTTCGTCGTCGAGTAAAGGGTTGAAAGTACACGTAGGATTGGGGATTAGGAGTAGATGAGGAGGGAAGTTGGAGTTGGCGGCAGGAAAGTACGACCCCCAGTCAATTTTCTCATATGATCGTCGCTATAACTAGGACTTGTAAAGGGAAAGGACAAGAACACATAGAAAATGACAGCTTTTAAGCAATCATTATTTGCATTTGTCTCTTAGATTTAATCGCCATAAAAATGCTATAAAAAGTTTTACTGCTCTGTTGTTTTTAGAAAAAAAAAGCGCTTTAAAATACAATATACAGCATATAATAATATTCTTTTCTAATTTTTAAGTGCCATTTTGAGATGCTGGTTACGGTTAAATCGAAGTGACTGGAAAGGTTAACGACAAAAAAGTTTTCCATCGCTTTTGATAGATCAATAAAATATTTTGGTACACATTGATTATATTCAGACTAATATATTTATTAGCACTGATTGATTTGGTTACTGGTCAATTGCATGCACCAACATTTTTGGGGGATTTTGTTGATGGAGTGCTGTCACATGATATTCAACTACCAATAATTTTCTGTTTATCATCATATATTTTAATTTTTCAAACGACTTGATTGCCATGATTACTGGTGAGAAATGTGGTCGGTTGTGCTGTCCAACATTTTTGCATTGGAAATTTAAAGAATGGGTAAAAGTTGCCACAAAACTTGCCCATACAATTTACTCAATTTGTTTTTGCTACCTGAATCAGAAACAAATAAAATTGAGAATGGAAATGGGAAATGTGTCAAAGGGCAACAACCCGACAAAAGAAAAGAAGACAGACGAAGACCACAAATGGGTCTTCAACACAGAGAAAAAATCCCATACGCGCAAGTGGTCTTCATGCAGTTGGCCCCTTTACAAAACTATGAATTAGTTCAGTAAAATAGACGTCATTCTAAACGCCAAATCATAAATAAAATAAAAATAAAAACAAACAAGACGAACAAAGGCGAGATTCTCCTATTTGTGACAGGCGCAAAAATGCGGCAGGCGTGACTGCCTTGTTTTACTTAAATTTCAATTTTGACATTCATTCCGTTTTAATAACAAAGTTTTTTTTCGTAAGAATCAAATATTGTTGGGACAATTCAGTTTTTGGTTTGATCATTTATGTTAATACTACGGAATGGAAGAACTAAAACGTTAGTTATATAAATATCATTTAACTGAACGAATTATACCAACAGGTGAGATACAAAAATATCTGGTATTCTTTACAAAAATTTACAGGACACATTTCAGATAATGAAACTATTCCTGTCTTCTCAAAACAAATTTATCTTCTGTTACTATTATTTTTAGAATCAGATAACAGATGCAATATTTGATAATTACTAATTCGAACTTAAACTCAAACTCTAATATGATGGAGACGGATCATTTTAGATAACACTTCAATGATAAACAAGATGATATTACTTCGACATTTTAGAGAAAATCAATGCTTGATTCCAATTAATCATACGATGTCCTGACAACAGACCTGTTTTGAGCTCTTTGCATTATAAATAGCCTTATTGGCACTCATACCACATCTTCCATCTTCTTATTTCTATTAAGAACAGTTATTTTATTTGAAGGACGTTTTAAATTGAAATTACTTCCGGTGACATGTTATGGAATTTAATGTCAGTTTAAACTATATACGGTATCATTTGATTCAAACGGTCATAGTTACATTACATTAAATTTCCGTGCATTACACTCTAAAATTGTGTTTAGAGCCTAAATACTTTCCTAAACACATTTATGAAACCGATGTTTGATATGTTTTAAATCTAAACATGTTTAATAATTAATGTGCTAACAGCCTAAACGTGTCAAGCTATAAAATGATTAGACTGTAAACATGTGTAGCTGTAAAGTGTTTAGACTAGAAACATGTTTAGTTGAAAAATGCCTAGACTGTAAACATGTTTAGCTGTGAAGTGTTTTATCTGGAAACATGTTTACCTGTGAAGTGTTTTATCTGGAAACATGTTTAGCTGTGAATTGTTTTGTCTGGAAACATGTTTAGCTGTAAAGTGTTTTGAATGTAAACATGTTTAGATCATAAAGGGTCGTGAAGAAACATGTTTTGCATTTTAATGTGAGAAGATGTTACTTCATTAGACCTACATTTAACTAATTTTCAGGAAGGCTATACTGTCTAACGTTTATTAATAGATAGCTCTCAATAAAACAGGTTTTCATACCATCACAAAAAGGAGCAAATGCATCAAAATAAGAAAATGTAATTTCCACATCAAATTCGATGTAACCAATACCTTTTCAATCTGAATGAGAGTTTCTTTACTTCAATTCACGTCATTTGACTATTGCATTTTCTTCATTTCAAATATTCGTAAAGAAGTAAATGTCATGTTCTAGAAATTTTGAAATGAAATCATCATAATACTAAATTTATAGCTTTAAAACAAAATTACAACATATAAAACAAAGGAATTTATGTTATCATTTATTTCCAGTTAACTACAATATTAGTATACTAACTACAACACCGAAAAGAAAAAGCACGATTTAAGATCCAGATAGCAACGTTAAGACCAAGGTGGCATAAAAGCATACATTTACTGATGAATCAATTGATATATATATATATTAATGTTAAACTTCTTTGCATACTTAATAGTATTCATTTGTTCAAACATGTATTGCATTTTAAAAATCAAATACACTTCTGATTCTTACCTGGCAACAAATTTGCCATTTTATCTCCTGTTGCAGCATGTCATGACAGATGATGATTTCCTCTGCACTTATCTCATCAATCTAGAATAAAACAATACATGTTTAAAAATTATAAGAAAAGCAAAACCTCTTCTAACTGTTGAATTAAACACGCATCATTCTATTTATTTTGAAGAAATGTGTTGATTCTTCATCTCGGAAGTGCTTACGAAAACAATGAGCTCGAAATGACACTGGCTTTGCAAATGATGCACCACATCCTGGTAAGCCTCGGCAGATTTCGCTACCCTTCATGTTACATTAGTATAATCTGCCGAGGAGTACCGAACGAAAATGTTCCTCACAAACTCCTTTTCCAAGCACAAAATTAAAAATAAGTGAAAACTTGCATGATAGAACATTAAACAACTCTAAATATCTTTACACAAGATAGTTTGAACACTTAAAGCTCCTACAAGCACTAGTTTCGTGAGATGGTACCCCTATCCCCTTTTCTCCTGATTTGACTTTACGGTAGTATACTTGTAAATCATGCTGATAATAGTTAATAAACAATTAAAATTGGTGGTTCAAAATAAAAGACAGTATAATCAAAACTCCTTACCTTTCTGAAACAGTCTAGTTACGGTCACTTATGGTCAGTAATAAACAGCGTGGCCTTTGACTTCGGGTTCTTTGTTTCTTCTTCCGCTCAGAAATTATCACGTGATATGAGTGCCGTGTTTGGCCTTAATGTGTTGTAATTCTAAACATGTTTAGGAAAGTGTCTAAATATTTAAAGTGCTTAGAATTAAAACACGTTTATCTTCAAATACTTGACGAAGTAGCTAAACATGTTTAGTACAGCAACATGTTTATTACGAAGTGCTGAGAGCTAAAACATGTTTATGACCGCGCTGAAGTACGTCCATTATTCATTTCTCATTATTCAAAATTCAATAATGAATAATGAAATAGTTCATGATTCATTATTCAAGTTTAAAAGTGAATAATGAAATAGTTCATATTTCACTATTCAAGTTGAAAAGTGAATAATGAAATAGAAAATCTATTTTTGATTTTGACACTATATCGCGTATTTCTGAATGCGTCATTTTAATGTTATTTAACAAATATTCAAATTAATATAAGAAAAGAAAATGAAAACACTCTTCGAAATTTTTATCTTTATTCATTTATTTAGTTTCGGAGGATAAACTAGTGGGTTTCCTAACTATTTTAACAGACATTCCTTGTTTTAATGTATGGACGACCTGAATACCAAAACATATATAATTTTTTTTTAAATTTTCACTGGACCTTTGCTATTCTTCATCCCTGATTTAAGATATAGCTTGTCAATTGTGCCGTAATGCCCATTATAGGGGTTACGGAGGGCCTAAATGCCAAAATACGCGTGAACATAAAGAAATACTAGTAGCCAATTTTGAATAATGAAATGGATATTTTGAATAATGGAACGGACTGCTGCGACCCTTCAGCCTCTGTTTGCAGATATACCTTATACGTCATTCAAAAGCTTATCAATAGAGGAACAAAAGGTATATTGTCAATATGTTCTGCAACGCATATTAGAGGGTTATGGAGGACCTAAATGTCGAAATACGCGTGAACATTAAGAAATAGCTTATTTTGAATAATGGAATGGACTGCTGCGATCCTTCAGCCCTAATTACAGATTCGCCTTATACACGATTCGAAAGCTTATCGATAGAAAAACAAAATGGTTATAATCAATATGTGCCGCAATGCCCATTAGAGGGTTTTAAAGGGCCTAAATGCCAAAATACGCGTGAACATAAAGAAATAGCCAATTTCGAATAATGAAATGGATATTTTGAATAATGGAATGGACTGCTGCGACCCTTCATCTTCTGATTACAGATATACCTTATACGTCATTCAAAGCTCATCAATAGAGGAACAAAAGGTATATTGACAATATGTTCTGCAACGCATATTAGAGGGGTTACGGAGGACCTAAATGTCGAAATACGCGTGAACATTAAGAAATAGCTTCGTTTGAATAATGGAATGGATTGCTGCGACCCTTCAGCCCCTAATTACAGATTCACCTCATACACCATTCGAAAGCTTATCAATAGAAAAACAAAATGATTATAATCAATATGTGCCGCAATGCCCATTAGAGGGTTACGGAGGCCTAAATGCCAAAATACGCGTGAACATAAAGAAATAGCCAATTTTGAATAATGAAATGGATATTTTGAATATTGGAATGGACTGCTGCGACCCTTCAGCCCCTAATTACAGAGAAACCTTATACACCGTTCGAAAGCTTATCTATAGAAAAACAAAATGGTTATAATTAAAATGTGCTGCAATGCCCATTAGAGGGTTACGGAGGACCTAAATGCCAAAATACGCGTGAACATAAAGAAATGGCCAATTTGAATAATGGAATGGATATTTTGAATAATGGAATGGACTGCTGCGACCCTTCAGCCTCTGATTACAGATATAACTTGTACGTCATTCGAAAGCTTATCAAAAGAGGAACAAAAGGTATATTGTCAATATGTTCTGCAACGCATATTAGAGGGGTAACGGAGGACCTAAATGTCGAAATACGCGTGAACATTAAGAAATAGCTTATTTTGAATAATGGAATGGACTGCTGCGACCCTTCATCCCCTAATTACAGATTCGCCTTATACACTATTCGAAAGCTTATCGATAGAAAAACAAAATGGTTATAATCAATATGTGCCGCAATGCCCATTAGAGGGGTTATGGAGGGCCTAAATGCCAAAATATGCGTGAACATAAAGAAATAGCCAATTTTAATAATGAAAATGGATATTTTGAGTAATGGAATGGACTGCTGCGACCCTTCAGCCTCTGATTACAGATATAACTTATACGTCATTCGATAGCTTATCAATAGAGGAACAAAAGGTATATTGTCAATATGTTCTGCAACGCATATTAGAGGGTTTAGAGGACCTAAATGTCGAAATACGCGTGAACATTAAGAATAGCTTATTTTGAATAATGGAATGGGCTGCTGCGAACCTTCAGCCCTAATTTCAGAGAAACCTTATACACCATTCGAAAGCTTATTGATAGAAAAACAAAATGGTAATAATCAATATGTGCCGCAATGCCCATTAGAGGCCCTCCGTAACCCCTCTAATGGGCATTGCGGCTATTGATTATAACCATTTTGTTTTCTATCGATAAACTTTCGAATGGTGTATAAGGTTTCTGTAATCAGGGCTGAAGGGTTGCAGCAGTCTATTCCATTATTCAAAATATTATGGGCATTGCGGCACAATTGACAAGCTAGAATAGCAAAGGTCCAATGAAAATAAAAAATAAATATCCAATGTATAGTATTTTAATTTTTATATATGCTTTGGTATTCAAGTCGTCCATACATTAAAACAAGGAATTTCTGTGAAAATAGTTAGGAAACCCACTAGTTTATCCTCCGAAACTAAATAAATGAATACAGATAAAAATTTCGAAGAGTGTTTTCATATTCTTTTCTTATATTGATTTGAATATTTGTTAATATTCAATATTGACAATATACCTTTTGTTCCTATATTGCTGAGGACCACCTCCGGGTGCAGGATTTTCTCGCTGCGTTGGAGACCCATTGGTGGCCTTCGGCTGTTGTCTGCTCTTTGGTCGGGTTGTTGTCTCTTTGACATATTCCCCATTTCCATTCTCAATTTTAAATAACATTAAAATGACGCATTCAGAAATACGGGATATAGTGTCGTAGTTAAAAATAAATTTTCTATTTCATTTTCACTTTTCAACTTGAATAGTGAAATATGAACTATTTCATTATTCATTATTCAGTACTAGAGGTTGAATAATGAATAATGAACTATTTCATTATTCATCATTGAATTTTGAATAATGAAAATGAATAATGGACGTACTTCAGCGCGGTTTTATTTTTTATGTTTAGAAATTAAACACTTTCCTAAGCACACAAGTCTTGCAATACGTTTAAATTCTAAGCACAATTTTTACAGTGTAATTTCTTCTTTATACACATCAACCTAATTATTAAATAGATCTCTGATTTCGTTATTCTGAAAAAGATCTAACACCAATGTGTATGTGTTTCACTTCTGAATGATTTCGTACCTGACTTTTCAAACAACCAGAACGTGACTTACCGAGAGTGCAAAAATGCAATCGGAAGTGTACTTCATTGAAAAGACCCGATAGTCTCCAAGAGAGAGAGAAAAAAAGCGGAATGGCAGTTTCTCGCTTCAAGGAAAACATAACTCATATATAGATTTTTGTCTTCATAATAACACAACACAATAATTTTCAGTATCAAATATTCTGAATGGGAATACTAACTATAGCCATACATAATATATATTACATTGTGGCGTGTTTTTGGTTCCTATATTTTGAACAACAACAACACTACATCGTGACAAAAGTATGACATATTCAAAGTCGCTTTTAAAGACGTAAGAACTAATTAAAATAAACCTACCTGTTTAGCCATTTTATTTAATGTCAAAATACGCATCATTAGAATAGTTGTTGAGAAAAATTCTGAGGGTTACATGAAGTATAACTATATCGTCTGCCTGTCAGACACTGGATCTTCAAGACATATGACTGTCATGTGTATTTTTTTTGTCGTTTTATTACAAACCAGCGAGTTAAAATTATGATGGTTCTTCTATAAAATGGTTGTTCAAAATTCATTTATTCAATATTTAATTGACAATTCTTTTTATACATCCTTGATACATAAAGACGGAAACAGTCTTAACTTTTGACATTAAGTCCCAAATTTTGAAAACTGCATTTTATATTTTCAAAAAATAATGTCCTTTGTAGAAATCCAGTGCCAATCTGAATTAAATCACAAAGTTACAATTTCAGCACATGAAACACCAACATAAAACTATTTACTAGTTATTTTCAGTACTGAAAAGTATTAGATAATTTTTTTATGATTCAAGCGATCACCAGAACCACGACTTTAGAAAATACTCATTTCCGGATTTTATAGTCATTTCCTGTCCGTGTACTGATCCAATTTTTAATTCATACGAAAACATATGACGCCGTTTTTTGACATACACAAATCTCAAAGTAATCGGAAACATTAAAAACTTATTGTTAGCCATGACAAAAATCTAGATACATATAAACATTCGACAGAACAAGCTTTTAAAATTTGATTAAACACCTGTCAGTGAATAAAAACTCAACAGTGAAAACCGTAAGCAGTGAAAATTGTTATTAGTACGAAAACACATCACACGAGGATATATACTTCTAAAAGCGTTGCTATTTTGAAACAGAATAGCGAACATCCTAAAGTTTATCCTTACACATAACAATCTTCTGAGGTTTTAGTTCTCATTTTAAGATAAAGAAATACGAGATCAACATTCAAATTAGATTATGCATGTTGTGTGTAAAGGTAAAATTACGGATGTATAATGTATAATATGGAACAAGAGTACTGTAGTATTTACGTTGTTGATATTTATCAGTTCAAGTTTGTTTACATTAATCAGTTGTCGGTACTATAAACTGTATGCATCATCGGATGCAGTGACATGAGTTATGACTTTATCTAAGATTCCAACGATCTGTATTTCTACTTTAATGATCTTTAATGCTTGTTATAAAATCATGTGCTTGCTGTTGATTCTAGTTAGTTTTATATTAAACCATGTAATCATAAAGTTGTATGTTTATTCCACGGTACCTTGAGCGCGTAGACTACAAGTACACACGCTAAAAATGAAACGTCTGGCCTGCTTTACGATAATCATGATTGAATTTATGTTGAAAGTCTGTACTACATGTATGAAGGTTTTACTACAAGTTTCATATTCGCTAAACATTGTCAACGCTCCATGTAAATGAGGTCGAAAGTTCAGGTGAACCCTGTCTGATGGACATGCTATGTCGTGTTGTACATTTTTAAATATCTAGTTTAAACATATTTATTTATAGTGGATTGGGAAACAAGTTATTGCAGCTTATATTAATCCCTTTCCACTTTGCTGGTGCGAGTGCTACCTTGTAGCGGCATCAGCCTGCTCTTTTCGAAATCTACAAGGATGTCTTTTACGTGCAAGAGATATAGATCTCTCTTAACACGGGTCAGCCATTTACCGTCCCTTCCGATGGACTATCATCATTTCTCAAGACCATACTCACAAATGGTGTCAAGGGAGATATTTAGTAGGTAGTCTGGTTATAATGGATATGTGAAGCATGTTTTCTTTATTTTTCTGTATCCTAGTAAATTGTTTTGGGCATTAAACAACATCATTTCATTATATACTGTTGAAGATGAAGTACAGCCATTGTTATTAAGTTTGTATTGTCCTTCATGAGTTATTTATTCATCACACTTAAAAATAAATATTTGAGAATCAACTGTATTACACAGTGGTTATAATGTTTGCAAGTGATTTTTGTAAACTTAAAGAATATCGTAACTTTCATTTAATATATAATATGAACAACGTATGTGTAAATTTATCAGGTGTGATTGTTACGCAGATCTCCCTCGTGCTTCTCCAAACATTTTCTGAAATAACTACGTGTTCATTGAGGAATAGTGTATGCTTCAAATTTAGATATTATAGTGATGTTTAAATTATTGCAAAATATGAGACAGTTCAGGTTCGCAACAGTTTAAACTCCTATTAATAGTTTCAGTAGGCTAGCGTTTTTCACAAAACCATGAAAACGTTTGCTACACATTATTTAGATCTCACTCTTTTACCATGCAGTAATTAGTGATTTGCAATAGTAAAAGCACGCGTTAATTTCTGAGTTTTGCATCTAAATGTCTTATAATTGTTGTAAGGTTGCTGCCTAAATTAAACAGTCGTTGATGTATGACTCACATCTTCGTCTTTTTCACACATTTTTTAACTACCTCTGAATTTCTTTTAAACTAAACATATGTGTATCCAGGTCTTGTCTCCTACCTACTAAAATAGAATTTTATGCAAATAGCCAACACAACCGCCGGAATAAAATCTCTATGTCTCCCATTATCATGGTTGAATTTATGTTCCAATTTTGTGCAATGAATTAAGGGGGTGGTTTGCATTTCAAACATGATCAACCCCGCCACATTTGTATGTGCTTGTCCAAAGTCAGGATCCTGTAGTTCAGTGGCTGTTGTTGGTTCATATTTATCATGTATATATATTTGTTTTTTGTAAACTGTTTCGTTATAACTTAGGCAATGAGTTCAGTGGTTGTCGTTGGTTCATATCTGTCATGTATATATATATATATATATATATATATATATTTTTTTGTAAATTGTTTCATTATAACTTAGGCAATGAGTTGATTCATAATTTTCATGTCGGTGCCTTTTATAGCTGACTATACGATATGTTTTTTTCTTTCATTGTTCAAGGCCAATGATTGCATCCACTTCATTTCAATTTATGAGAATAGCCGTTGGCAATCATACCACATGTCCTTATTCTTGTATTTAGATGCCAGAAGATGTTTGTATGTGTATTGATGGATTTTCCGAGTTCTAGTGTCTATTGGTTAAATCAATGTTGTTGGTACTGAGAGCAAATAGTGTACAGTTTAATAAAATAATAATCTGGTTTCAAATCTGCTTCGATGTGATTAAATTAGGTCAGTCTGAAATACTAAGCATGTCTGTAATGCTACTAGTATCATGAAAAATGTTATAGGCATACCTAGATGGCCGTCTTTGATCATCTCAAGTTTATTGCAGTGTTCGGCAGTGTGGGGTTTCTAAACCAAGCAAGTGTACTTAGGCGTCGGACAGACAAGTAATAAGTATACCTGCAACTTTATATTTGTGATTGATGTTTAACAGTTTTAAGGAAACCAAGGCTCTTGTTTGCATTTGCGGTGAGTCCATATACAGTCAGATGGGCAAGTAATGCCAAGACATTTTGCCGAGGGAACACATTGTTATGCATCATGGTTTTGAAGACTGTAAAGATGTTAGATTTGATTTTCTTCTTCGATGCACTGAGGAATATGTTGAGCTATTTTCATTTTATTTTAATGAATATTGTGCGTGCTGCTTATTACACAATCTTATATTTTGAAAGAACATATGTGTCCCATCCGTACATTCGTATTGCAACGTTCACAAATTGATCACTTATACCGACAATAATTCAATCTTCAACAATAACACAGATAACAAATAAAAAGGTGGGGGCATGACCCCAGCGTCTACAGCATAATCTGAGCATATATACATATCCCTTGCATTTTTCATAATGTATGATCCTGTATTTAGGCTAACTTTCATTTCTAGACTTGTTTTTCAAACACATATTCTACTGAACATATCACAGAAGTGAAACCTCTATCACGTGTGTGTCAGATCTAAAACACGAGCACGCGAGTTGTGATAGATCAGAATTTTAATAAAATGTAAACCCATGCGAATTGCATTCATTTATATCAATATTGATTTATTCTTGACAGATAACTTATAGAATATGAGAGAAAATACCAAAAAAATACCAAGTGCAAGTTATAAGTTAAATATATTCTTATAATCTTATATAATTGCCTGTTTAAGCCCGATGGCTTTCAACGTTGAGATCAAAGTGAAGTTTTGAGACGAATAATTCAGTATTATCATCAACATGTAAAGCAAGGCTTTAATAGAAACTTAAAATCTAAAGTCACATTAAAGATAAAATAAAATAAAAATGAAACAGCAGATAGTCACACTTGAATAACCCTCTTCAATATGGTTATTTGTAAATATGTAGTATGTTAATTTGCATTGCTGGTGCTAACTGTCAATCATAGACCGACACTAGCCATGACATTATTTGGCCTTACCTTCGGCATTTTATATTTTATAATTTCAATTCAATAACAAACAGCTGACTTTTAGTCGAAAACATGAAAAGTGTCCGCGCTTTTGTCCTGCATTTTAATATTTTACTCAAACATTTTATTCATCGCTGCTTTTTATAGGAAATCTAGGTTAATGTTTATAATCAAAATCTATTAACTCTTTGAAATTAAACATCGAGAGGCTGATATGAAAAAAAAAAAAAATTTTTCGTCCTCTTTTCTTCAAGGTGTCACTTAAAATTGGGTTATGAAATGGAATGCAATATTTATCTTATGGTTAACATTCTTTTTGTTTAATTGAAAATTCCAGGGCTCATTGATCTAGTAGATACCTGTATCATGTCATATGTCAAAATCCGGCGTCAAAATTTAACATCATATATTTTTAAACTGTGTGAACGCTTCAGAATGTAATAAAATTTTACAGAAATAAGATTTTCAGGTGTAAAGTGAAAAAAAGAAGAAATGAAATGTACTTAATATAGAAGAAAAATTTAAAATAATAGATTTAGAAAGCTTTCGGAAAGTTATGAGAATATGATTACAATGCGCGTTCACTACGAGTAAAGAAACACAACTGGTTTCCTGTTTATCATCTTTTATAAACAGTTAATACGTTTGGTTTTATATTATATCATGTTATATTGATGTACTTGTACAATAATTCAGTTTCATTTATCATAACAGCACAAGTTAAATCATTCCTTCTGTATTGCGTGCCAATATAAACTATATAATGTAAAACAGTAAATCTGTTCTGCCAAATATCTAATCAGATTTGAAGTATAAAATATAGATGTTTTCACGAAAAGTTTAATTTGAGTATGGAGTTTAAGATGTTGCATGGATGTACACTTGTTCTAATCAGCATTTTTCTGAATGGATACGCTAGTGCGGATTCGTGCGAAAATGACAATTGTTCGTCTTCAATTGACATTCCGCTTATTTCAAAGCTTAATGCACCGTTAAAGGCAGAATTAGACATAACTAGTTTAACCAAACAGCTTAGGGAACTAATACGAATGGTGGTAAAAGAGGCCGTATCTAAAGAGACGAAAGATCTCGTGGAAAATGTTTTGGACAATAGAATGCAAACTGCCCTGGACAGTTACGGGAAATCATACAA
This sequence comes from Mytilus coruscus, assembly GCA_017311375.1. NCBI lineage: Eukaryota > Metazoa > Mollusca > Bivalvia > Mytilida > Mytilidae > Mytilus > Mytilus coruscus. Next base: position 77,067,321 of record CM029597.1, on the reverse strand, counting down.
TCTTACACTATCAACTTTTAAACAGAAAATAGAAGGTAAGATCATGAACAAATAATGTAGCACTTAACCTGCTATAGAACCAAATAGTTTGAACAGGGTTTTATTGGTTTTCTTTCTTTTTTTTTACAATTTTGGAAAGGGAGAACAAATGATTATACGTACTTAAATGCAACCAGTTTCATCTATATGAATAACTACGTTGGATTTCATTTTAACTATGTATACTATCTTTCGAATGATTGAACTGGGAATTCTAAGAACTTACTCTTATCAACCCTTAATCATGTTAATCACGTATCTACCCTAGACCAAGAAACCTCGCTTTTGTCATACTTTAACGTTGTGGCTATCATAAGAAATAGCAAACTGACACAAGAAAAGGCAACCCAAATTGCTTTATAGGTTAACACATTTAAACAGATTTTACTGCGATTTGCATTCGCGATTTTCACATTTTGTTCGTACATTTCCATAAGAGAAGATCAACCTATGTAATGTATGCGGGTTTTAATATTGCCGTTAATTCTCTTAATCGAGTTAATCGAAAATTTAAGTAGGTTAGAATGTTTGCAATATTGATATTATATTTTTACCTTAATCAGAACTCTGAAGAGATTGCCATAACGTAGACACCTATTAAAGCATTTAAAACTGATATACAGCCCTCGCACGGTCGGTTAAAACTGAATTGAAGAGGGCTTAAATTGATACTGAATTTTACCATGGTTGACCCTTTATACTAAATGTTTTACAACGATCGATCGCGTAGGTTAAAATTCGACATACATTTTAAACTCATGGTATTGTCAGTATACGTTTAGACCCTTAGGAATTATTTCTATTCTAAGAGGACAAATACAACATTTTTTTCGAAAATGTCTAGGTGAAGGCAAATAATTCTGTTCATGTAATTCAACATACTATTGATATTGACGCAAAAGTACAGATAAGTGACATGCTTAAACCATATAAAATTTCAGATTCATATATAATTTTATGTTCTTAATGCATCAGTAACATATACTGTCTTTCACAAAGAAATACATACATTTTTACGAGTTCGTGTTGCTGATTCTGTTGTTACCTATAGGTAGAGATAATAAGGCGAACTGTGTTTGTTGTACTTTCTTTTGGAGTGATGTTGTACAACTTTACCGGCCGCTTACATTTTTCTTCTTACTTGCAATGTTTCTACTGTAATTTCTTGTCAAAGGAATATTTGAATCAATAAGTAAACCACCTTTTCTTTCAGACGGAAATGCAAAGATAGAGGAATCAGTTGCTGCTGTTTATAATAAAACAGTAGCATTTGATGGAAAGTTAACTGAAGTTCAAGTAAATACAGAGAAGAAAAATACATTCATGATGTCAAAACAGAACACTTTTGCCAGTGACATCAATTCTTTGACTACAATGGACAATAAACTGAAGGGAGAAATTGAGAAAATCAAAGAAAATCAAAAGTTAACAGAATCAAAACTATCATTAGTTGAATCCGAGGTTAAAAGTTACACTGAGATAGCTAAAGGTAATTATATTTTATATCTATTTTCATACAAATTATACTTAAGGTAGCTGGGGAATGAATAAAATAACAACAAGAAAAAAAAAAAAAAAAATTTTTCTGAACATTTTGTGCTCTCTTAACGATACCCTTTTATAGTTTAATCTTTAAAATTCAAGGTTTATATGTTTCTATTGTACATTAAATGATACGTGATATAAACTTTTAATAAAAAAAAGTATCTTTGCAATATGTCCAAAGAAGGGATGCTCAGATAAAGACACTCAATTTACATGTACCTGAAATCTAACGATAATGGTAAACCGATATATTTTGTCATTTACTAGCACATGTATTTGAATGTTTTTCGTATTTTTCCCTTTGCTGATCACTATGGCGTGAGAAATGGTTTATCATTTGACTAAGAAATTTTCAGGCTTGATTTATAATTATTGTCATACATGATCATAGATAAAAGATAGTCGGTAAGATAAATTCGCTACACAATGTACTAGTGACCTAATACGATACGTCTGGGGTCAGATATTTCCATATAGATATAATTTACTGACTTATTATATATATTGTATTAGTTCACTATCGAACTGTGTAACTAATGTTATCTTACCTCCTATACATTTTGGGAATACGGTTGGTAAATAGCAACTGCGTGGAGACTGTTTATTCCAAATAGGGTTATTAGGTGTGGTTTATTGCAGTACACGGTTAGAAGTGGTATTATGTCCTTTGCAAAACAGCACGGTGTCAACGACAAAACTGAAAGGTTTCAACAGAAGACGAAATTAATTATTAACGATTGGTATAAATTCATAAAACACATTAAAAGCTTACAACTTGTTATTGTTGGCTTTTGTTTTTATATTTTATTTGAGTAGGTTCTTAATATTGAAGACTTGATCACTTTGATTCGCCACTAGTTTAATTGCCATATGTTAAGATAGTCGGTAAAATCAATCCGTCACAGTGTGCAAATGACCTATAACGATAAATATGGGGTTGGTAAATTCTATATAGGGTTACGAGCTTCGCTCTCACCACATATGGAATTTAATGACCCCATATATCATATTAGGGCACTAGTACACTATGTTACTTATGATGTTCGATTAGCGTAATCCATGATTAAATACGAGACACCATAAGAGCTATACATGATATGATACATGTTTATTATGATCATGCTGATCATATCCTACTGGTATTTCTCATGCTCATGCTGATAAAATTATACTTGTGTGTTACATTAAGCGGATAACATACTTCTTGTATGTTACATGATCGTCCTGATAATGTACTACAGGTTTATCAGAAACGACAAAAGATACATCTTTTAATTACTAGTAACTGATATGAAAGTTCTAATGACTTTATGACTCCAAAACTAACAGATCTGTTACAAGTAGTTCCGATTTTAAATTACACTTTTGAGATTGATTGTATGGTTTGTGGTATCTATTTTTGAACGGTAGTTTTAACTAACATCTATGTATCCCTTAGTAAGCTTCTTGTACTACGACATGTCCGCATTAATACCAATTTAAGTCTACACTATTATTATTATTATTATTATTATTATTAGGTCTTTCCACTTTTCCGTGGAAAGACCTATTGCTTTTGTTCTGATTATTTTTTTTTCTTCCGCCAAATTTTGTTCCTTCGCTGTTTTGTTGTTTCGCAAGATGTCGCTTAGATATTTGGAATATGATATCGAACAGTTTATACGCTTTTGAAACTGACACCGCGTAAAAAAAATACTTTTCCGTGTAAGAGTTATCTCCCCGAACACTGTTTTCCTTGTTATTTCTAAAACTTCCGAACCGTATAAGATTACGACAAATTTATTTGACCAAATCGTTAGTTATATCCTCAGGATGTTTTGATTAATTTTGACGGAAGCTATCCGGAGACTCCATATGAGAGTTATTTCCCTTATGCATTTGATATAAGTGATATGCATATGAACTCATAAACCGTAAGGCGTATAAACCTAGAGTCGTTTTATTTGAGGTCCTTGGGTCCCAACTTAAAAAATGAGGTCAAGGTCAAAGGTCAAGGTCATGTTCTAAATTTTGACATTCACTTCATGCTGCTTTTACTCAGAAAAAGTTAGGGGTAAAACTATAAAAATGTGATCAAAATGTTAGTCGCGACATGATTTAACTGGAGAGTTTTTGTCGAAATGGTACGCGTCATTTTTTGGGGGGTTCCATGCCACTGAAATGGAAAAATGAACAAATTAACTAATTATAGCTTCAAACTTTACAGCTATCATGATGCGTACATGCAATTTATCTTTGTTAATCATCCAAGGCCCACAACCACCCCTCTAGCCCCTCCCTCCCCCCTTTTTTTTTGGAATCCCATTTCTATTTTATTATAAAAATGCTAATCCTTCTTTTTTATGAATAAACTTCTTTCTGAAATACAAATCCATTCCTGCAAAAATCTGCTCCAATTCATGTATTTCTGAAAATTAATCGATAAACGTTTTGTTAAAGTACTATAACACCAGCATTATTTTTGTGTGCATGCAATGAATGACGACCAGTGGTCAGCGATTGGACAATAGTTTACCTGTAAAATAAATCGAGAAAATATATTTTCCGTTAGCAGTATAAATCACGTGCAGTCCGCTTGACGTTCCAATCTGGATTGAGAAATTAAAATCAATGACGTAGAAATCGCTCCAAAGTTCGTAAATATTAGTAAAATCCTACAATCAAATTTCTAAACATGCATTAAAAAACAAATCTGTGTTCCCGTAAATATGTGTACGAAAAAAAGCATGCATGATCCGACATCAATGACCTGTAAATGAAAGAAGATTTAAATCCGTTAGCACAATCTTTATACACAGGTCTGGTCTTGACGACAACCCTTTGCAACTAAATTTTTGTGTGTGTATCAGCTTGGTGACGTCACAATCACACCATTTGCAGCCGCGTGCTACCTAAAATAAAATAGGGTTTCCTTTTCGAAAAGAATTAAAATGGGCACGTAGATAAAAAACCAAAGATCCATGCAGGTCAGGTCCGATTTCCTTGAAATACAAAACTGAATACAATGCACACACAATAAGATCAATAAGTAAATAAGACACAAATTCCGGAAAGTCCTATAAAAAGAGAACATAATTATACAAAGCAAGATGCAAGGATATTTTTGTAGGTGTGTTTAAAAGCTTGCATGTTCCTCAAATATCATAATTTGAATATAAATAAATATGTTACACGGACCCGTTTTCGCGTGTTCCTAGATGCTAGGTTCCAAGTGTATATACACGGGAACTATGCTATAAATTCCTTTTCGCGTGTTCCTTGAGGCTAGGTCTGACAAGTGTTTAAACACGGGAACGAGGCTCTCAATTCCTTTTCGCGTGTTCCTAGAGGCTAGGTTCCAAGTGTTCACACACGGAAACAAGGCTCTCAATTTTTTCGAGTGTTCCTAGAGGCTAGGTCTCAAGTGTTTAAACACGGAAACAAGGCTCTCAATTCCTTTTTCGCGTGTTCCTAGAGGCTAGGTCCCAAGTGCTCAAACACGTAAACAAGGCTCTCAATTCCATTTTCGCGTGTTTCTAGAGGCTAGGTCTCAAGTGTTTAAACACGGGAACCAGACTATCAATTCCTTTTCGATTGTTCCTAGAGGCTAGGTCTTAAGTGTTTAAACACGGAAACTAGGCTCTCAATTCCTTTTCGATTGTTCCTAGAGGCTAGGTCCGAAGTGTTCAAACACGGAAACAAGGCTCTCAATTCCTTTTCGCGTGTTTCTAGAGGCTAGGTCGCAAGTGTTTAAACGCGGGAATCAGACTATCAATTCCTTTTCGCGTGTTCCTAGAGGCTACATCTCAAGTGTTTAAACACGGGAACTAGGCTCTTAATTTCTTTTCGCGTGTTCCTAAAGGCAAGGTCTCATGTGTTTAAATACGGGAACTAGGCTCTTAATTCCTTCTTCGTGTGTTCCTAGAGGCAAGGTCTCAAGTGTTTAAACACGGAACTAGTCTCTCAATTACTTTTTCGCTTGTTCCTAGTGGCTCGGTCCCGTGTGTTTAATTATTAGTCAATCAATCAAACAATCAATCAATCAAAAAATCAATTAATCAATCATGTTTCGGAAAGGAAAGACCGTTAACAATTGTTTTTAAAACAATTGATTTATATTATTAGGTCTTTCCACTGTGGAAAGACCTATTGTATTTGTTCTGATTATTATTATTATTATTATTATTATTATTTTCTTCCCCTAATTTTGTTCTCGTGTAAAATTTTTGTTTCGCAAGATGTCGCTTAGATATTTCTTATATAGTATTATACAGTTTATGCGCTTTTATTTTCACCCATTCTAAGCCGAACAATTTTCTTTGTAGGAGTTATCTCTCGAACATTGTTTTCCTTGTGACTGCATCTCCTCCGTAACCGTAAAAGAAAGCGACAAATTTATTTGAAAAAATGCTTGTTATATCCTTTGCATGATTTGTCCTATTTTGACCGAAGCGATATGAACACTTCATATGAGAGTTATTTCCCTATATGTATTTGATACAAGTGATATGCATTTCTATCTTGTAAACCATAAGTGATAGAGACCTAGGATCTTTTGATTTGAAGTCCTTGATCCAAAAATAAGAAAATTAGGTCAAGGTCAGAGGTCAAGGTCATATTTTAAATTTTGATTTTGGCTTATTTTCAATTCTTTTCAAAACCGTATAAGATATCGACAACATCTTTTTACCAAATTGTAAGTCGCGACATGTCGTCACATGAATTTTGGTTGAAAGGGTACGCTAACATTAAATTGGAGTTTTCTCCTCTTATATTAAAAATTAGGCATTTAGTGATATAACTCATTAACCGTATATAAATAAGACCTATGGTCTTTTGATTTAAAGCTGTTGATTTATGACCTTGAAATTGAACTCAATTTCATAGGTTAAATTGACGTTCTAGATTTTGACCTTTGCTTTTACCTCATATGTATACATGATAAAGCCATGGGACTTTTTGCATTACGATGCAAGACACTTGACCATGGAAAAGCCAACCGGAAGTGACCTTGTGTAAACCGGAAGTAGCTATTTTTTGTACTTATTTAATGTAAAAGTATATTGAACAATATATTTTTGGAATCAGTATCAAGTAAACTATCAAATAAAACCGGAAGTGACATATTTCAAACCGGAAGTAACAATGTATCTCCCTTATTTAGAAAAAAATGTATAGAAACCATATATTTTTGAATCAGTGTACAATAAGCTATCATTTGACGCTGGATATGATATTTCAAACTGAATTTTCATAGTTCTATATCAAAATTGATCTTTATGGGTGGAAAGACTTTCAATTGTTCTCTGAATTATTATTGTTATTATTATTATTATTATTATTATTATTATTATTATTATTATTATTATTATTATGTTTTTTATATTAGGAATTATAATGGAAGACTGCAACGACGCTAACAGAACGATGCACAAAAGTGGAGTTTATCATATTTACCCTGGTGGAGCCCCAGGTTATAAGGTTTACTGTGATATGGATACGGGGATGGACAGTATGTTATTTTCTAAACAATAAGGGTAAAACATTAGGTGCGCTTCCCATTTAAACAGAAACGAACATTGTATATAAGTAGTCACTTTTCGATATGGTATAAAACATGTAAAACAAAACTTGTTCTGTCGCCAGGATTACAATAAGATATAAGACAGGATTTGATCAAGTGTTTTCATTGTTGCATTCTTTAAATTTTGAATAACCGTTTCACAGATGATATTGGATATGTTCCTTATGTCGTAACTACAATCCCTTCCTTTTCACGAATGTGATCTACCGAATTAGACCATTTACCGGGTTTGTAATAACATGAGCAACACGATAACATGAGCAACACGACGGTGTCACATTTGGAGCAGGATCTGCTTACCTTACCGGAGCACCTGAGATCATCCGCAGTTTTAGTGGTGTTCGTGTTGCTTAGTCTTTTTCTTTGTTAGCCATGGTGTTGTCAGTTTATTTTCGATGTATGAGTTTGACTGTCACTCTGGTATCTTTCGCCCTCTTTTAACGTCACATTCAATTTCAATTTCATTGTATACGTCTAAATATGTGACATCTTAACAACAGAATACTCCATTGGATAACATGTGGTTATACTGGTTTAACATCATATTTCATATACAACTCGTCTCAGTTTGAGCCCAACGATCTTAAATCTTCAAATGTGCGTTTGCAAGTTATAGTTCTGTCACTCAGCGGGATTCGAACTCCTGAATCTGAGACATCGTGGCACCTCCGCCGTCACAGAGTCCATCGTCCTAGACCACTCGATTCACTAGACTATAAATATAGCTTAGGTAAGCCGAGTAATGCCTTTCCTCGTCGGCTTTATCTAGGGTTGTAACACAGTACATGATGTAGGGTGGTATGTTGATTGTACACCTGGCAGATCAGCTGCCATAAAGGATGAGAATTTTACTTACCATTCCTTTACATCAAATTTTAACTTTACTTTTACACATCTAAATACGTGACAACTTTATGACAGGCGCGTAGGATTAATTAGTGTTATAAATATATAGTTTTAAAATAAACAACCAAAAGTAATAACATTATTTTGGCATAGAACAGTTTGAAAATTAACTGATCCATTTACTAAATTTAATTATATAAATGCGTAGTGCAGTTACCGTCTTAGTCATTTATATACATACATATTTAACTACTCTAAATATCAGCAAAACAATGTTTAATCTGCAAATTTGCGGAAGCAAATTTTTCTTCTTCCTCACCTCATGCTTTTGGATATCGAGACAACACCGTCCGCACTGTGTCCATCGCTCTAGACCACTCAGTCACCTGTACTGAACTAATATTTCAGCTTTCGGTGGCCTAGTGATACCGTTCCTCGTCAGTAGAATCTAGAGTTGTAACACAATACATGATATATAAGGCCTGAAGATGAAATTGATTGCAGGTTAGCTAAATATCTATCGTAAAGGACCGTAAGATACAGTCACATAAATAATTATTTTATTAGTCCGTCTAAACAAGTGACAACTCTACGACATATCCATCCATTGGATCACCAGTGAAGGTGGTACATGGCTGTATACACATTCTATATTCATAACTACTCTAAATATCAGCACAACAATGTTTAATCTGCAAATTTGGGAAGCAAATTTTATTCTTCCATTCCGGGAGTCGAACCCGTGCGATTGGGACATCGATACAACACCGCCTGCACTGTGTCCATCACTCTAGAGCCTGATTAGCTAAATGAAAAGACGATTTAGAATAAATATTCATACAGCATCGTCCTTTATATCTCTGTAGGACTTGCCAAACGACGTTACAAATTTCAACCACAATTTCGTGATTAGATAAATAATATATATAACCTTGAATTATTTATAAGGCATGCATCACAATGCAATGAACAATGAGCTGCAAAGTTTATTATTTGCATCCAATTAAACCTGGATGCATGCTCGATGGAGCAAGTTCGTCTAGCGAAATATTGCGTTTATTTGTTATCGCATTTTGAATACTTTAACATTTTGACATTTACATACTAAATAATGCGTTAAAATTGATGGTTAGGCAATTTACAATTTCATTTGTGTTATTGTAGTAATCTTTGTACTGATTAATCTACACTCAAATAGATTTGTATATTATGTGTTGCAATTTTAGGCACTTGGTTCATATGAAATGTGTTTCGTGACTTTTAAAAATATTGTTTAAGTATTTGACATCATGAACAATTTCAGGAATGACCGAGTTCATCAACTAACTGCATTAAGAAGCAATGTACTAAGAATTTATCTTGAAGACTGGGAAGGAAACAGTCGTTATGCTGTTTTCAGTAATTTTTCTGTCGGTGATGAATCATCAAACTATAGATTGTCTTATGGTACATACAGTGGTACTGCAAGTAAGTACTGATATCCCTCTAAAATTATGGTATAGTACGAACAATGATTTGATGGTCAGGTAAAAGTGATCTATAAAATACGTGTTCTATATAACATGTATAACTTTTATAAGATTTATCAAAGAACATATTAAAATATCTGTGAATATCATTAATCAGAGTAATACGATTAATAAATGAAACTAACATGAATTTTATTTTAACATCGTGTGTACTGAAGTTCGAATATTGAGATTTGAAATGCGATTACAATAATTGTGTTTCGCATAGTATAGTGTTCTATAATTCATGTCTTCGTGAATTAAAACAAAATTAATTTTGAAGAAAAAAGAAAAGAAAAACGCAGTGTCAAGTAGAGCTTTACTATATTTCTGCTAGCGGAATGAATACTTGTTTAATAGATTATTCTTCATTAGAATTAGACATGTAGTAATAACTTAACATTACATTCATACCAATGATTTCATAATCAGTCACATGAATAATCATGCTATGTTTATATTTTTTTCGGTGCATTGCTTTGTTTTGAAATAGGTTTGTTAAGTATCAAATTGACTGTTAGTGTTACTACATTCAAGGGCTGTCAAATTTATGATTAACGGTTTGGCTTATATTCTCGTTTTGATCTATTACATGCTAAAACATATATCCAAATTACAAAACGTGAAAAAGTCCACTTCACACTGATTTGACTCGTCAAACTGTTTGAGCGTTTCGTATGTATTTCAGAATAGGCATCACTTTAATTAGTAAAAGAGATAACTTCCGAAGACTATCGATGGTCATACGACTGGTATAACATAAATATTAAAACTAAGAAAGAAACAAGTACGTGCAAGTGTAGAATGACGATATTTGTCAAGGTCTGATAAAGTCCATGTCCTATATTACACAATTATAACCTTTGTATGACGTTGATACAAAGATATATTGACCTGAAAAGGTATATTGACTGAAGACGAAGGTCGATATAGGCTATAATTGTTATGTTATGCATTTCCGACCATATTTTTTCAAAATCAAAATTGTTAGTGCATTATATTATCTTTTTCGAACATTTAATTGGAATTTTGTAGATCATATTGTCACTCTGACAATAACAACATTTTAGATGATTTTTCTATTACTTTTTATGATGTTTTCATGTACATCTTATGTATTGTATCGGAAGATTTTTTCTTCAAATTATGATCAATAGTCAATCATAAATATACACTTGTTAAAAGTTTTAACCAATTCATGAAATTCATTAAATGACGTCACAAAGTATATCGGTTTTTAAATTCTAAAATAACCGTACACTATCTTTTGCTATCCACCGTTTTCTATCTACATTCAAAATGTACTAGTTTAACATGTGACTATCCCTGAACGAATTAATCTTTAATCTTTCAGCATGCCTAATGTAGACATATATTGGCAATTAATGTGTTAAATTGTTTATTTAAATAAAATAAGTAATTCATTGCATTTTTAAGACTGTTTAAATAAATACAAAATTTCTATATTTGTTCAGATAAGCTAATTAAGCATGAAAAGGGAAATAACTATTAATTCAAACCAAATTGGCTGCTAATATCAAAATGTAACTTTCAATCTCAAAGCATTATTTTGGTTTTTATCGTAGGTAATGCCTTATTGAAATATATATAATGTAACAAGATAAAAACAATACACACATTTTCAACTTCCACGATAAAGTGCAGAGGTAAATAAAAGAAAAACCTGATAGAAATTGTGTTTTTCATGATCCTAAAAAGATGTAGCTATAAGCACAACAGTCGAGGCAAATAGGAAATACCATAATATTATGAAATTTCATAATTTAATTGATATATTGGATCAAAGTGGAGTTGTCTTTCTTAGACGCTTCGTGTCAAAACGGACATGGAGATAACAACTTTGTCTTAAACGAAGTTGAGAGGAAGACAACTCATTATTATAATAAGTTAAAATTTTAAATATAAATTTGTATTACAAGTTTCCATTTTCGTATGTTGTTTTCGTATCTTCATTTTCTAATTCGCTCATGTATTTCAAAATACAAATGTATTGTATTAATATTTTAATCTTCAACTAAAATATAGGAATGCACGTTTTAAATGTAATGCTCGTTGTCCCATACGCATGAAATGTGTCATTGCATGGTTTTGATATATAATCTTTGACCGTAGCCCTATTGGTGAATTCACCAGTAATGTAACAGAATAGCAGTTTGTGTTTGATAAATTCATTATTTTTAAGGAATGCCTGTAATATTATTTCTGTCTATGAAGAAATAAAATCAAAGATGGGGTACACCCTGATTAACTCGCGTAGCGGGTTATTGAAAAGTGTGTACCACATTTTTATGTTATTTCGAATAGACTGAAAATATGTTACAGTCATTCCTTATAATTCTATTTTTAATGAGTAAATCATAAAAAACGCTGATGTCTTCAGTGTCACATAACAAAATTATGTCTGTGAACTGATAGACAAAAACCTTCAGCCAATCAGAGGACGTGTTACATCCAAAATTAAATTATTACCAAATAAGAATTAAGTATTTTCATTTTGGTAGCATTTTTTCGAAAATGTATAATGATGTTTTTCTTCTTTTTCTTCTTATTTGAGAAAATACTACTATGCCATTTGTGAAATAATGTTTTGGGTTATTTTATCTTAATTTTAATATTTTAACTGCAGCATTTGATTATTGATGAAGTGGTGATATTTTCATATCTTTAAAATTAAAATAGGCTTTCTCGTCGTCCTAACAGTTTTATATTATAACAAACACATATAATAATTTGTTACCATGATATATCATGTTTCTATTTAGTTTATAGCTAATCTTGAACAAAACAAGTCATCACCTTTAATAGTTGCCACTGGACATTAAGAAATAAATATCCATCAATCATTGAAACAATTTGTCTCTAAACATTTAAGTGACTTTAGGAAAAACATGTAGAAGCCGAATGCCTAAGTTGGACTTTAACATGGAAAATTAAACAGAAAATAGTTATTTTACAACCGATGTTCAATGTTTAGAAGTTTTAACATAATTAATTATAGCATGTCGGAAAAATCGAGAAATCCACATTTAGAAATTTATTAAATTGGGTTCGAACTACGGGTATTATTATACACAAGGAGTAGATAAATCAACCTTGACTAAAGATATTTAAAGTCTGGTGTAATGCACTAGAAAAACAATCATAATATTTGTTACTATTTGAATATCAGTATACGACATAGCAAATCATGCAATTGCGAATTTGTGTACAGTTTATATATTTCTGTAAACAAATTATAGACCGCAAATTATGCAAATTCACAGATAAATGTTTCTAAAAACACTGTAAAATCAGTTTGAGAATCTAACAACGGGAGATTAACAATCGAGTTTCTCACAAAAACTAATAAATATGACAATAATTATTACGTTCTGTCAATAGCCTGTGTACAAATCAGCATGAACATTTATGCGATTGATGCGGATCTCACATTACAACACTGACAATCTACAAAGTTGAAAATATAGCAAATTACTGATGCCCAAATAGTGGACATTGGCTATCTGATAAAGAAAATAAATCCACTAAACGCTTAAAACAAACAGCAAAATGTGAATAATATTTCATGCATACGTTAGTATAGAGAAAATATTTGAAGTTTTGTATAATTATGGGTTTAAAACAATTAATTGCAACACGGAATATTTATACATTCCATTCTTTTTTAATAGCATACGCTCATGGAGATTGAAACACATTTGGCAAATAACCTATTGCTATTGGGGAAAATATGAACTCAGCATAAATTTATCGGAGATAATTTGTTCACCACGGTTACAGTTAAATTTCAAACTATTTTTACATTTAAATGCGTATAATGTGCATATTTCTACATGCATTTGTCACATATTTCTATATGAAAAAAATCATAAAATGATTTTATACTTCTGCTTAAGTTAAAGCAGGATAAAACTGAAAAGTATTGACTTAAATCAGTTACATCAGTTTAAAATAGAGAATAAGGAAGGTCAAGGGGTCTCTTCAAGGCAATCCCACCTCAGGATATCACGTATTGATGACTTCTGACCAGACAGAATACACTATCTTTATCAAATTGATATTTCAAGCTACTTACAATAACAAAACTAATCATGATTTATCCCCAACAATCAGAACAAGATCTGAGAAAATCAGTACTGCTATTGAGGTGGGGTGGGGATAGGGTGTAATTTTCTGTCGATTACGAGTAGAACATGGCATCATTTGTATCAGATACTTTGATAACGGTTTTGTTAAATTTAAATTATTTTTATTCATTAGAATTTAAGTTAGAGAATTTAATAATTCGCAGTCATTTAAGATAAAAATAAACAATATTAAAAATTATTCCAACAAGAAGACAAATAAACTACGAATGCGTATGAACAAAGGACCCGTATCTTATTCGTCCTTAATATGCATATTTGTGGTTCGGCAACACCATAGATGTATATACCCACTTCATGCATGTTTATAACTTTTTGTCACATTTCAAACACGTATCATATGATTTGCAGTTTTAATGAAATGTTTTCACTAGCTTCAACTTTTCTTGGAAAACATATTTTTCTTTCATACATATAGGAAGATGTGGTGTGAGTGCCAATGAGACAACTCTCCATCCAAATAGCAATTTATAAAAGTAAACCATTATAGGTCAATGTACGGCCTTCAACACGGAGCCTTGGCTCACACCGAACAACAAGCTATAAAGGGCCCCAAAATTACTAGTGTAAAACCATTCAAACGGGAAAACCAACGGTCTAGTCTATAAAAAAACGAGAAACGAAAACACGTATAAATTACATAAACAAACGCCAACTACTGTACATCAGATTCCTGACTTAGGACAGGTGCAAACATTTGCAGCGGGATTAAACGTTTTAATGGTACCAAACCTTCTCCCTTTTTCTGCAACAGTAGTATAACATCACAACATAGAAAACACACGATAAAATATCAATTGGAAGGCTTAACTCAATCAAAAACGTAAATTAACACACTATGAACAAATAAATTTAATCTGTGATACCTGATACAGTCTTAAATGTTCACTCTAATAAACTTTAAAAAAAACCAAATATATATTTAAAACTACACACGCAAAATATCTTTCTGAAGCTTACCTTTTTTATACATCTATGGCAACACAATAGAGTAAACATTTGAAGGAATTGAAAACATTAAACTTTGGAGAAATAGTCGCATGATATATATCATATTACAATTTAAATAATTTGGAATACAATTTTCTTTGGTTCACATCTGTGTTTGTTGGTAATTTTATCGGAAGGCACTTGCTGGGAGAGATGTACTTCCTGATCATTTAACAAAATGTATAAATAACCAGTGACACAGTTTCAAGGCTTACTGCTAGAGCAGTTCTATAGAGTAGTATAATATACTACATAGGAAAACACTGAAAAGAAATAAGATTTGAAGATATACATGAATTGCATAAAATGACTCGTAGGGTTTCTATTTAAAATGTGAATACCGTGCATTTTTCTAAGTAATAATTTGTTTACACACAATGTTTATAGGTGTTTATTTAGTTTGCAGATTCAGTTTCAATATTGAATTAAAGTATCACCACTTGTATAACATAAAACATTCAAAACACGTTTAAAGCATAGCTAGTTAATAAATATTAATAATAATTAATCAATGAAAACATATATTTGGAGATAAAATATTAATGCGAAAGCAGACCAACAAATCAAACAACACAATACAAAATAAAGTAAAAAGAGTTTTAACACCATCCAGTAAGAAGTTTCTATAGATTTACAAAGACTAAATAAATGCTCATCAGCTGAAGATTAAATACACAATATAGTTACCACTCATTATCCTGATCTGAACTTGACAGCAAAACAGCAACCCATACATTTCAAGCAGGACGTTTCAAAACACTGTACATTAATACCAACTACATGTTTGCACTTAATCTCATTTATAATCTCATTTATTAGTTACTAATTTGTCAATGAAGGAAAACGTGTTCCTCGTCATCTAACTATTTAACAAACTTTACAATCTCTATCATGCCTATGCTCTTTAGGAATTTTTGTTAAACCTATTGCCAATAAACAAACAAAGGCGTTATTTCCTTTAAACGCTTCTTTAGCTGCATAGATTTAACTGTTTTCCATCCATGTACTACATATTTGTTCATACACGTACACCGTATATGTATACAACTTAAATATACAGTCATCTATGCTTCGGTTAATACAGTTTATTTTGTCCGATTCCGATTTACGATATGAAAATAAGAAGATGTGGTATGATAGCCAGCTCTCTATCAGATACCAAATGACGTAGAAGTTACAACTATAGGTCACCGTACGACCTTCAACAATGAGCCAAACCCACAGCGCAAAGTAAGTTACACAAGGTCCCGAAATGACAAATATAAAACAGTTCAAACGAGAAAACTAACGGCCTTTTAACAAGCACTTTAAAATTGAACTCATCGTATCGGCCTCGGAGAAACAAGAATTAATATTCCATTTAATACTTAAAACATATTCTTGACCTGCTATTCATATAATGTTTGCAACATTTCACTAATCCATCATTTCCATATACGGATATGATATATTACATCTGTGTTTAAGTATATAATTTAAAAGTATGTGATATGTCTTGTCTTGTCTTGTCTTTCAGATTAAGAACAAATAAACTGTCACTTTTTGTAGTTTTATTACAACAACCCTCCCTGGTGTTACTGACAGAAAAAAGATTGTATACTATTTGGTATGCAGTTGTTAAAACATATTATTTTGTCAAATAATAAGAGAAAAATCAAAATGAAAATATACAGCAAAACTGACATTTCCGCTCAAATGACTCTGTATCACGAGGATTATAAGACCGCATGCATTACTCGTTAACCGTGATTGTTTCTTCTCACTTTTCACGATAAATTTATTAGCTCAGTCTAATTTTTTTAATTCAATTTCAAAGGCATGCAGGTATATAAATATATATATATATATATATATATATATATATATATATATATATATAGGGCAAAAGTTGTATCCAATGGGACAATAAACTTACTATTCCACGAATATCCAGTCAGTAAGTGTTTTAGTATACCGAAAGAGACAACAGACCATAAATGTCGGGGCTAAATCAACTATCGTAATATATAAAGCAGAAACACAACCATACTGTTTCACGTTTACTTCAGAGGAAACGGAAATTTACACATGTTAAACTTAACCGGAAGTCACTAAATAAGTCTAATTTATAGGGACTCGGACCTTTTATTTTGTGTGTGTCGTTTAATGCATTAGTCTTTATCGTATCTATATAAGGATGAATAACAGAACATGTGGTGTGCGAACGGCATTATGCCATATGTGTTTTAGATAGAGATATTAAAAAGAAAACATTCGGAAATCATTGATATGAAGGTTTTGATATGTGTGTTTGTGAGTGTGTGTGTGTGTGTGTGTGTGTGGTGTTTGGATCTTCTTTCTCTATTTTTAATTTCTAAGCCAAAATTCTCTATTCTGAATACATTAGCACACCAGTATTCTCTTTTCTTTAGAACTGTGTTCCGCTGTTTAATTTTTTGCCCTTTACTTTATTCTTTATGTTTTGCCCCGATATTCTGTAAGCCCTATCCAGACTCTCTTATTTGTATTTACGTAAGCATTATTTCATTTTTAGGTGGACTTTAGACTAGAAAACAGTAATAAAAGAAAATGTTTGTTTTGGTCGTAATAATTTGAATTATGAAACAACGTCAAATAGTACAGCAGCGACATTTTATAACGAAAATAAATTAAGTATTAAAACAAAATTAATATTATGTAACTTTTAAAAGAGATTCCATGAATATCAAAATTAGAAAAACTAGTAGGTAGGGTACAATAGCAATTACAGTTTCATGGTAAACGCCTCGTTTTGACGAAGGAAATCACTTATAATAGTTATTTTCCGATTTTATATAGTTTGACATATGATATAGACTAGATTACATCTACTTCATTTAAACTTTGGTGGATAGTTGTCTCATTGACAATCATTCCATATCTCCTTATTCTTATAAAGGTCTCTTATTGAAGACCAGATGCAAGTTGTAATAATTAGTGAGAGTGTTTGACTATAACGAGTTGGCCGTTGGCCGAGTTGTCATAAATTCAAGACAAATTGAATACAGAACCATTTTGTGCTTGTCATTGGGCGGCACAGGTTTATATAGTACTTTCGTTAGCAATAAATTGAGGCTCATTTAAGTAATTCGTTTATGATTTCTACTAAAAGATTATTATAATTTCTTGTCTAATTTCCTTCTTTTCTGTTGTTGGAAAAACCTTACTGACCGCTATTTGATCTTAATGGTCATCGCTTATTTTGTTTGATTTCATCAGTAATTATTTGTAACTGGATAAAGTTCAATCCATATAACAATTAAATTATGTGTGTATTCGATGTGACCGAAGAAAAGTTGCATAACTATATTTATCTTAGCTTAAGGCTTTACATGTTATATTGACCTTTACTATGATAAATCTTAAGTGACCGTTATAAATTAACAAACTTTATGAAATGTATTTACCAATGAATTTAAAAATTCTTTACAACTTTCATTTAAAGTCGCTTTACTGTAAAATATTCGTAAATTATAGATTGTCCGTTTTAACCAAAATAAAGTAAAATTTATTTCCTCAGAATATATGGACTACCCAAAGGACAGTGGTATTGACTAAGACAGCGATAATGACTGAGCCGTAGGCTAGGTCATTATCGCTGTCGCAGTCAATACCACTGTCCTACGGGCAGTCCATGTATCACGATAATGACCAGTTCTTCAATAACTATCATGTTTATTTCATTGAGGAACCATGTTTTCAGAAATTCTCATAAATTCAAGTTGTTCAAAGCAAACCTTGTTATCAGTGTACGATTTCTATAGGAAAAGTGAAGACCAGTAATAGTGATAACTATAAATCACTGCCATTCATTTAAGTGCAATTTTTCAGTACATGAAAATAAAATAAAGTTTTCTATGATTTTATAATTAACGAAAACATATGGTAAACAATTCAACAACTTGAATTTAAAATTGAAAACAGGAAAATGTTTTATTAAAGGGACATTTCTCTAAACAGAGAAACCACGCCCCACCAGTCATTAACATGTAAAGTCTGTTAACGACCAAGAATGTCATGTGGCGCCTTGTTATCCAATAATTGAATCTTATTCTTAACCGATATGAAATAAATGAAGTTATAAACTACATTACATACACTAACTAAAAATGTTTGTCTGCAAATTTAATAGTATAGATAGATATAAGGAACAGAACGAAATCACTAGGCCAAGTGTTGTAAATGCTGTTCATTTAAAGGGCATGCTAGTAAATAAACATTAAAATGAGGGACAACAACGCAAACAATGCACTATGTATGTGAGTCAGGTGCTACACGATCTTCCAGAAATAATTATGTTTCTATGTGAAACAAGTGTTACACGAGCTTCCGAAGGTAATACGTACATTGTTTCTTTATTTATCATTATGCATGTTAAACTTTTCGGTATTCAGATATGCAAATATGCTGGGAAATCGTATGCTCTAAAATGATCAAAAGGAACGATGAAAAGTTTAGTGTCGTCGCCAAATTGTTTAAGGTACATAAAGAATATGACGGAGTTGAACATGTTTGAAGGCGCCAACCCTCTCCTTACCTGGTATAGTGGTGTAACGACACAACACAAGAACAAATTAATTATGCAAAATAATCAACGAAAACAAATATTAGCAAAAATGACACTCGGTGAATTACATGCTTCTGATTTGGGATTTACACATATAGGATGTGGCGGGGTTAAACATGCTTGAAGTCCATTCAGAACACATCCAGCATGAGATTTAGTGCAAAGACGCCATTATCAGTCAGAGAAAACATAACCTTCTGTTCACTATTGTTTCCTGCATTTTGTTTTGCAAAATATTCTCATCCCGTCTTGTGTAAGATTATTTATTTGTCAGTTCTTACTAGGCCAGCAGGATATTTATTTTCACCCCCGTCATTAAATTAGTTGGTCGTCCTGAAAGTACACACGTCGGAAAGAGGGGCACTCCTTTATTCATGGTGATAAGACGTGCTGCTGGAATTGGTCACATTTTCCAGCTTGAAAATATATGAATAGGTGGGGAAAACTATAAGAAATATATGATAAGGTCAATAAAGTTTACTTAATTGTGATATGCAAAACCCTGTAACTTTCTTGGTGTTATGGCTGTTTTTATCCACAAATTTCCCTCTTTTGACACTTTAGTATTCCACTTTTCCAACACACCACACACGAAACCCGACCAATATTGATCAATATGGGAACAGGTTACATTTTACCTACGCAATATATGAAAAGGTATACATTTTAAAATCTAAATTATTAAAAAAGGTGGGGTAACAGAACCCAGCGTCTCCCCTATCAATAAAGTATTGAAGTGCACCCAAAGACGGGTTCAAGATCTTCAAGTCAGCAAAGGTAAGCAAGTCGCCGTAACACCATGCAAAGAGCGTCAGTCCCCTTGCCGTTTTACGATTACTGCATACAATTTTATGTTGAATACGGAGTGTACAACGAAAATTTCAATATCATCTTTATCAAAGCGAAAACAGTTTGGCACTGTTCATTTGTAAGCTTTTCTATGTTTAAATCAGGAAACTGTTCGTTTCCTCCTTGCCAATCGACAAAAGGAGCAACTCGTCAGAGTTTTCTAAAGCTGCAAGAAGTTTTAAGTTTTCCGCCATAATTGGCAAAATTTTAACGAAGACATTTATTGAAAATACTTATTTGCCTTCGGGCAATTGAAGTTGACGTTGCAATGTTGCTTTTACACGTACATGTACAAGTATGACGTTGCTTCACACATTACATATTAACAATTATTTACGGGTACGTGTACTTCTATTTTACTCGTATATGTTCACGTACTTGCTTAACCTCTCTAAAACTTCTATCAACGGAAATATCGTTGGTTAACACGTTTTAAATGCAAATGTAATGATAGCATCTACAGACCATCAGAAGTGCCCTTTGTTGTAATTGACTGCTTGAAAGAGAGGCAAAAGTTACCAAAGGAATACTTAAACTCCTGAATTGAAAATAAAACTGACAATGCCATTGCTAAAAACGAAAAATACCAACAGACAAACAACAGTACACAAGACACAACACAAAAAAAAAAAAAAAAAACAAACTAAAGACTGTGCACTATAAACCCCACCTAAACTGGAAGGGATATTAGGTGATCTGGAAGAGTAAGCACCCATCGTGTTACTCAAAAATCCGGTGATAAGTCTAGTTCGGTAGGTCACATTCAGATAAAAGAGGACGGGATTGTAATCACGACAATTGGAGTAAATTGTCCGTAAAATTTACGAAGGAATGAGTTCAACTTCAAAATAAAACTTAAACCAAATGAGCATCCACAGAAATTAATTCGACATTTGATGTTTTCTTGTTAGATACAATTAATGATCGGTTTTGGAAACAAGTGTTACGTTCAATGTTTCGTTTGCGATTAAATAAATTAATACTGTAATGCATCGTATTTTAATATTTTCAAAACGGATAGATTAAATACTTGATTGATTTGTGTTACTGTGCATAATACTATTCTCAATTTTAAGTTATAAATCAAATTTCAAAAGTCAATTTTAGTATGAACCTGATATGCACAGTCATTACTACATCACAATCTTTAGATGTGCTTACAATTCACATCGTCATAATAAAGTCCATATCGTTTGCTTTCATCGTGTTAATCGTACATTTTGAACTATCAATGCTGAACTACAAAATCTAATCGAAGTCCCAATTTTCTTGAATCAATTTCCAAATGAATTTTTATTGGAACTGGAATGGCAATTTGACAAAATTTTCGACAGGTGGAAAATAAAGTAGCTGTAAAATACAGGACAATGCTGCAAACAACTGTATACATGAATGTAATGGTCTAAGGGTATGAACAAAATTTATTCAATATTTCGGTTGAGGCAATGCACATTTGTTTTCTTTTATTAGAAAAGGTAAAATTTCTTTGATCTGTACGTATTATGCTGTTAATGAACAGTTCAAAGCTCACATGTAAAGTAATAAACGATAAACTGTCATTGATTCTAGTATTCATTTGCTCTATACTACAGAAACTTTTCATACATTTTATGCAAATCATGAAGTGAATACTTCATTAAGGATAGTACCTGAAAATGCAAATAGATATAAAGAATCCTGTCAATTTATTAACTGCACAAACAATATTTTTCAAAAGTTTTGCAAATAACGGACAGTGATTGCAATATTTTAAGCTGGAATTGACACAGGCGTTTTATGATTGGACCCTTTTTCCTTTTCTTTTTCTTTATTTATTGATGTAAAGACTTAAATTACAATAGCCTATAAACTTATTTTCCCGTTTGTTTACTGTTATATTTACTATTTAACGGTATATTTGTCCCATCTGCTCTTATTTACTACTGACATCGTCTAACAGATACTGCTTTTATTAAATCGTAAAGATGATTGCAAGGACACATTTAACATAGAGAAAATGGATTCAAATACTAGATGTTGGGTAAACTTTAATGAGACAATAATCAAACGACAACAATATGCAAAGAGGGTAGCATACAATTTGATATTGCACAGGAATACTAGTATTGCAAGCTTCATACCGTTCAAAATTTATAAATAAAGTTAAAAGAAACACACAACGAATCGAAATCCAGTTCTTTTAAAATAAAGTGACCATTAGCCTAACAATAAAAACGGTAAAAATTTAAAAGTTACTAATCTTTTTAAAACCGATATATCTCTTTTCTTTATCCAAGTGAAATTCCACAGGAGTTGTTAAACATCAGCTTGAAATATTTGCCAGCTATGAGAGTTCCATTCAACCAATAAATACCATTCCAAACATGAGTAAATACAAATGTTGGCCTGGGCGAGTCATTCATCATTCATCATAAGTGCTAATGTCCAATCTGTTAAGCATCAACAGAAAATAATTGAGTTGTGAGAGCGAACGAGGCAATACAAAGTTTTTTTAAATACGAGTTGATAGAACAGGGACAAGCGAGCAAATTATCTGTTACCCGTAAACACTTTAAACTTTATTGTCGTTTCCATTCAGGGGCCTCGGTGGCCGAGTGGTCTCAGTAGTTACTACTGTAATCACTAGCCAGTCAACACTGAGGTTGTGAGTTCGAACCCGCTCGTGCGGGTGCACTCGACTCAATCTTAATTGACTAGGATTGTCAGTTTTCCTATCGAAGGTCGGTGGTTTTTCCGGATACCCGGCTTCCTCCACCAATAAAACTGACCGCCACGAAATAGCCCAAAAGTGGTGCTTAAAAGTGGCGTAAAACACCAAAAATCAAAATCAAATCGTTTCCATTCTTTAAAAGACAGTATATAAATTCAACCCCTTTTACGTGTGGTTCATCTTTCTCAGTAGTTAGTATTAAATGTTGTGTTTTGAGTACTGCTGTTTGTCTTGCTGTTATTCATTTCTTTGTCATTGTTTTGACAGTTTGTTGTCAACTTGCGAGTTGAATTGTCCCTTTGACATCTTTCGGTTCTCTGTTATAATAAAATGCGACCAAAAGAACTGATTATTTTGTTTTGCAATGGGACGAGCAGCCAATTCTGATCACTTTAATCTTCTTCCGACTTAAAGAAAACACTTGCAAAAGTTAGGCGTCCATATCTATCCCAATTTCAATTGAAATCATAACATAGAAAATGTTTCTCAAATTAAAAAGTATCCCGAACTTGACATCCAGACATTTTGACACAGGAATTCATTCAGCATAATCTGAAATGAAACACAAAAGGAAAATGTCTGTTTGGTAAAATGATGTGGTAATTTAGCTTTAGGCCTAGAGAATTACAACTGTTTACGGAGACAATTGATCTATGAGGAAAAGTAGTTAAATTCTAAGTATTGTCACAATTTGAAATTAGTTGCTGAACAAAATCAAATGTAGCTGTAAATAATCAAACTTGAAACCTCGTTTTAAGTACATCAATATGTAGATAAGAATGGTTTTACACTAGTAATTTTGGGGCCCTTTGCAGCTTGCTGTTTGGTGTGAGGCAAGGCTGCGTGTTGAAGGCCGTATTTTGACCTAATACTTTTTTTCCCCATGTAGAAATTGGTGGATTAAACGAAAATTCAGTGTGCGATCTGAGCATGCTGAGTTTGAGATTATTTAAAAGAGATGCCAAACATACCAAAGGAACATTGAAACTCATTATTCCAAGACAAACTGACAACTCCATGCAAAAAAAAAACAAAAACAAAACGATTACAACCAGTCTACAAAACGCAACATAGTAAACTTAAAGGCTCAGCAATGTAACGTATGACGTTTAATGTATACGAGTCCTGATTCCCATTGCCTAAGAAAAGGTAATTTTCCATTTACTCTTAAAGCCGGTGTTTATTACTGAAATCATAGATCTTGCAGAATAGTATTGTCTGTAATTACACAACAATGTAGTTCAGATGTCCAATAGAGTAAAGTTTTTAAACCTTTAGAGAAATTATCACAGTTTTATAATAGCATATTTTGCATTGGGGTAAGACCTGAGTCTAGTGATAAGTCTATCCTCGAATTTTATTTCTGTGTTTAACAAAAAAAAAAAAAAAAAAACATCTGATTAAAAACAATTGAGGATATTTGCCGTATCACTTTGAACTAACTTTTACTAATTATATAATTAAGTAGCATGAAATGTATGCGTTCGATATTTTGTAAACCAAAACAATTGGAAAGATTCAAAAATTCAAATGTGTAAACCGTACAAGTTATATTTTATACTATGTTGAAATTGGCTATCATCAACTCAACGTATTGTAAATACAGTCTTTATTTAAAAAAATAATTAGACTTATATCGTCCCAGTAGACACGACATTTCTATCATAACACCTCGTTATCCACAACAAACGCTTTTCCGAAGTCAAAAGTATGGATTTGCCGACATTTATGTATAATACTGGGTAATTTATTATCACTATAAACTCAGCAAATTCCCAGTATCATGAATGTATAATCTGTTAGCAAAAGTGTGTAAATAATGACTTTACGATTTTTCATTTGTAATAAATTTTCCGATTAGACTATTTCACATTTATTCGTGTTGTAGGGTATGAATGATTTGTTCATTGTTGAAGACCCTACATCAACTGTCAAGATGAAGAACAGGAATAAAAGCCCTGTTCATTGATAATTTTCTATGTTTTCTATGTATTGTGTGCGATTTTGTCCCATGTACATTTACTCCATATCCTTTCATTTTCTATTGCTCACATACTAAGCTAATTGATACAGAGTTAAGTTTTGGAATGGCTCTAAATAAAGGCAACAGTAGTATACCGCTGTCATACATCGATTAAAACAAATCTGGGTTACAAACAAAACCGACGGACCAAACACGGAAAGAAAATGTTTGAATGATTTTGAATAACAGTAAGAGCTCTGTGTTCACTGGTTCTAAGGTGGTGTTTCAGGTTATTGACTTTGGCCTTCATTAAAAGTTAAAGATTTAAACATGTAGTGTACACTCTCGCAGTAGATACTGCAACAAACAAACAACATTTACATAATGACAAATAAAAGCAACACGGAACATACAAACAAAAATGCTTACAAATGCAGTTGGGTGCAGACCAAGCATAACATGCGAACGTACTTAAAACTTGACGCGCAAATTCTTCCGCGTTAATGAAAAAATGTGCGTTTTTAATTTTGTTGAAAGTCAACGCACCTTTATATACTTGTCGCAGAAAAAAAAAAAAAAAAAAAAACGTTTTAACACAGTTTGAAATGATATCTTGAATGTATTTGTACATCGTACCACACAAAACAAGCAAAACCAAAGATCAACTTTTTTTAAATTTTCAGTAAACAAATTAAAATATTATAGTTTATCATTTATTTAATTCCCTGATGGTCGGATTTTTACGAGTATGAACTGAAGCGTATAAATGTAGATCACCGTCAATGTTTTTATTTCTAACAACAAAATAAATGTATTTGAAGCATTATATCTTTTGATAAACCGAATCGTTTAAGGTGTAATACCACCATTGTTTTCCTTATTAGTCTTTGTTAAATTTGCACTTTAAAAACAAAATTGTGCAGAATTTATCTTTGTTTCAAATAAAGAAATTTTGACTTGAGTAAAGTTTTATCCTGTCCAGTACTACAGACAAAATTTCACATAATATTTCATTGCATATAAGATAATAACCATCACTTGAAGTTAAACAATCAAATGTGCACCTCTTTTTTCCTGTGTACAATCTTTAGTAAGCATGTAACCTCAAGTTTCCAAAGAATTCTATAGAAACACCAAATAAAAAAAGAATGGTCCTTTGAAACACCCAAGATATATGTTTATGACTCAGAAATGTCTTCTGCAATTAAATGTAGAATCAATTTCCTACAACTATCAAATTCAAGGGAATATTTTTTCAATCCTTTTTGTATGCAGCCGGATGTGATGTACTATGATTTGGTGGTATTATACCTAAAGCATATCAATATCAAAAGATGCACTTGACGAAGGAGCATACAAGCAGTCAGACAGACATTACAAATGGTAACAACCAAATAGCCATTTGTATCAAGTTTCGCTATATAATCAGCCATGATAATTATTCACGACAACTACTTTGTTGTGAATTTTGACCGTTTTTCTGTGTGATAAAAGAATAAACGGAAATCCCTTTTTTATTTCCCAGCGTCACGTTTAGAAATATATTGAATACTTGAAAAGAATTGATACTAATAACAATATATTTTCATATAAGAAAATCTGACATTTGAAAAGAAAGGTTGATAAAACTACCCAATATTTCATATTCCTTTTATAACATGCATAATTATTCTACTTTTAGATATAATTATAATATGCGGCTATCTTATAAATTCAAATACAGAAATTAAAAAAAAAAAAAAAAAAAAATATGAAAACGTTAACTTTTTCCTGAAGTGAAAACTACTTGGAAATGGAAACATCTAACTTTATTATGTTCTCATGTTAAAATCAATCAGGTCATTAAAGGATTATTTAAAAGGAAATATAAGACTTCAAATTAGGTATAAATTGAATAGAATAATGTCACCGTTTATGTTATAGGGATGGAAGGCAATACAAATAAAGATCGTAGTTGTCAATTAGATATCCTTTACAAGCTAAACAAATCTGTGCATCAAGATTATCTAGGACTCCAAATCTCCAAAGTGATTCCATATTCAATTTTTAACGTTTACATAGGACTGTTTTGTGAAGGATAGTAGACACCATGTCAGTAGTCTTGTTTTATTGTTGTAATCGGTATAGTAATTGTATGCGATTTAAATATATAGCTGTGTCACTCTGTCACTAACATTTTACAACCACATTTAAATGTGTGTTTTTCTTCTTCAACAACTTGCATCCTGCATGCAAAAGGCGTGCATCTAGCATTTTACTCAGAGGAAAATAAAACAAAATGTATTTGTTTACGAATTAAACACATACATGTACAGTTTTCAGACATTAATAACTGTGTCCAACCTTCATGTAATTTTTCTTTAACTTGTACAGTTACTTCCGTGTGTTAACAACTAACAAATGGAGTACAGTTTTGCCGTATATTACTGATACATGAACTTTGTCAAACTTTCAAAATTTTATGGAGCTTTGACAGAAGCTATTTTACAATAATAATAATAGAGTTTATCTGAACAAAGCATTGTTTTCGCATCAACTGGGAATATTACCTTTTCTATTTTTGTTGAAAAGTCAACGCACCTTTACTCTTTGCAGTAAAAGCGTGATCATAATATCATGGATAAATGGTTCATTGTATCACAAGAAACAAGCAAAATCAAAAATCCCATATTCTCTATTTTCAGTAAATAAATTAGAATAGTATGTGCAAATCGTTGGCTAGTAATTTTAACATTGGACAAATATATAGTTGATCATGTCCATGTATCTAAGTCCCTGATAATCCGATTTTTCACATTTATGAAATGCAGTTTATAAATAGATATCACAATCAATGATTTATTTTCAAAACAAAATAAATAATTTTGAAGCATCGTTTAAACATAGCAATAAGATGCACTTGACAAAGGAGCATACAGACGGACAGACATAAAAATGGCAGCGACGAGATGTCTATTTGTACCAAATGCTTATTTTCTGAGTGTCTCATCAACCAGTCATGTATATCATACACAACAATTCATTTGCAATGAATGTTGAACGTTTCTCTGTGTATTTAAAAGAATAAACGGAATTTACTTTTGAAATTTCCAAGATGTACGTTTTGAAATATATAATTCCTATAATTGACACTAAAAGCAATCATATGAGAATAAATCTGACATGTGAAATGAAAGATTGATAGAACTACCCAATATTTCATATTCCTTTTACAACAATAGAAACGATGCATATTCTTCTTTTTCTTTTAAAAAGATTATAATATGCGGCTGTCATAAATATCTAAATATTAAAAGAAAAACTTAAACTATTTCCTCGACTGAAAACTACATGGAAGTAGAAACATAAAACTTTACAATGTTTTCCTGTTAAAACAATTAGATCTTTCAAGGAATATTTAAAAGGAAACATTTTACTGCAAATTGGGTATACATTTAATAGATTAATATTACAGTTTACGTTACAGGGATGAAAATCAGTAACAATCAAAATCGCAGATTTGAATAAGATATCATTTACAAGCTTAAGGAATCTGTGCATCAAGATCACCTTGGGCTTCAGCATTTTCAAAGTAATTCTAATTCAAATCGAAACGTTTACATAGGAATGTTTTGTGAATGATAGTAAACACCATGTCAGGTAAGATTTAGTCCTGTTTAATTGTAATTATCGATATAGTAAAGCGAATGTTTTAATATGTATTTCAATGTTACGCCGTCACAAAAATTTAATGAGTGTTTTATTTCAACAAATGGGATCATGGATGCAAGTAGCGTACTTCAAGCATTTTACTTGAACACACTGTTCGCTTTGTACTATTTAGTTTATTTGTGGACGCAAAATTAAATACAGTAAATCAAAACACAAAAGAGGAACCATTTCCTATAGGTTTGATAATAAAACTACAAAGGGTTAAAAATTAGATAAGTGACGGACGATGATCCCTCTGCAGCAGTTCAAATCCTATGTTTCTGTGAAATCGTGGCAACACCTCCTAAACTGCGTTCAGGCTTTTATTAATCGAGCAATGCCTTTCCTCGTCTGCTTTATCTAGGGTAGTTACAATGTACATGTATATGGTATAACTTGCAGACCAGTTGATTTTAATGTCGAAAGGATTATAAAATTACCATACATCAATATCAATTACATTTTACTATGATATACGTCTAATTCGGTGACTTTTCGACAGGCGTTCTGCACCGCATACACTAGGGTAACTATGTAACCAGGAAATAAGTTCATGAAGACGTGACTTACCGATAACAGTTATTGTATGATTTTTTTTCAAAAGTTATATTCTAAACAGCTTATATTGGTAGACATCTTTTAATCAAGTATACCTACATACATAAGGTTATCATGAATATTCAGATGCATTTTATTTAGGTGTTAACTATACACTTTGTCTGCGTGACATACAAATGCACAATGGATATAATGTTCTCAGCTGTCTATTCTAACGGATTAAAATATTTAGCTAGGTTGTAGGGCTTGTTCGAAACGCTTAAAGGCGAGATATTTTGGCAAGATTGGTCATTCGTTATATAAATATAAACGCAGTGACTTGCTCGAAGATATTAAAACTGTGTGTCAATCATCCGTCTTTCACTCTACACATCTATACAGCTACCAATTACCCTTAAAATACAACTTGAACCTTTCTTAGTTCAGTATTGGACGATCAAATCAGATAAAAGTAAGGAGACAATAGATAAGAAACCATTACATAAAAAGAAAAAATGTAGTAGTGTTGAGCTACGTAGTGTTTTGCAAATAATAGCTATAATAACAGCATTTTTTCATAATATGCTTGTAGTATTAAAAGAAATAGTACATTATTTCAGCTTTTATACATTGGGCGGTACATTGATCTTTCTATGTCTTGTTTTTACTCTGTTGTGACCTATAGTTGATAACGTTAACCCCATTCGATCTCTAGTTGATACTTTGCACATGTTTCTTTTGTAGTCTTGAAAAGTTTATCCAACGCACCCTATTCCTCATTTTCAAATGGCAGTCCAAATTTTCCAATTTCAACCCGGTGGGCTTATCTTGCAGAACTTTGTCAGACGCGTCGTAATGACAAAAAGATAGCATAGTATGAGGAAAATGTTGATCTTCCCCACCCTAGTTAATTATGGATAAAAAAGACGAAAATAATTCATAAGTAAATCAAATTTGTTAGTATTGTAAAGTGGCTATAACGGTATCATTCAGTTAAACATTTGGCGTGCAACTTTAACAAGATAGTAAATAAGAAAGAGGAATATAGTACCTGTATGCCTCACTTGAACAGCTACGGGTACGGGTTAACCCACACCGCCCTTCGTCCCACCGCATTTCTCCAACAGTTGACGAAAGCCAAACGAACAAAAAAATCCAAAGAAAATGAAAAAAAGAAACCAACGACGACCACGTAAGGTAAATAATATATGTCCATATCTTGTATTTCCAGATTTTAATCGCCCTCTTATACTTTCTGATTACTTGACCAAAACCTGTGTGTTACAATGCTCAATACAATGCACTTATATTACTGTTTTCTAAAATGTTGCTTTGATCTTTTTTTGTGATAATTTTTCATATCACGCTAATCGAGTGATATGATTTTTTTTCGTAGAGAGAAAGAGAATGCATTTGCCTACGTCATTGACGTTGCATAGGAAAATAGCGATACAAAGATTATCAATGATCTTTCAAACTCGAGGTTGTTTTTCGACTACTTTGTTACTGAGAAACACCCTCTCGTTTGAAAAAACCATCGATTATCTTTAAATGCTGATCATTGTTGATAATTGAAATAATAAATCATGATATTTTGCTAGTCTTTTTCTCGATCCAATTATGGACCCTTTGATTATGAGGGCTTATCTAATTATTTATAATCATGTTCGATTAACTTTAGTGAATGAAAACTTCACTTAACACATACTCCAGGGCTATAAGTTCGCGTTACAGAAAAAAGTAAACAAACCAGATCTTTAATGACATGAGATCGTCTGATGTAAGTAGTTAAGATAATCTTTTTACGTATTAAAAGAATGAAAACGGCACGGAAAGTTTGCAGTATTTAAATGTATCTATTAAAATTGAATGTTATTACAGAATCACCAACACAAAATGCATCAATAGCTTTGTATCATTATCTGTGTCAGCACATTGTTGGAACAAAGGAGCATGTAAAGAGGATAAGAACGATGAACACTGTTAGAGACAATTTATCAAGTAACAATGATATAACAGCAATCACCAGTGGAAGTTTGGGAGAGGGGCTTGAGATGCGAGGTAGTGATATAGATTTCATGAGAGTTTTCAGATGCTTTGAGGTTTCTGAACACTCAAACATTTATTTCAAACGCAAAATAACAAAAGATACACACCCAGGTTTCACTCAGTTACGTTTAGTACATAGTAATGATCCGGGTATCTTTTAAGTCAGTGAAAGGAAAGGCGGGGATTACTACTTTCCAAACTCTTCATTTAAAACTGGATCAGAACATAGATTACTTCTACACCCCTCAAATATCATAACTGTAGCGCCTCTTAGTTTAACGACCGTACATGGTCCATGTTTTCCAACAAAAAGGGAACGATTGACCTTGCATACTGTTTACGAAGTAAATCATGGACAACACCAGCAAAACAGTGGTTATCACGATCAAATAACTCATGGCCAGGATACGATGTTAAACAGGCTATAGTAAAACACGGCGTTCTGTTCGTACCAATAGGTGTAAAAGGATCTCCAAAAGAAGAATTAGAATGGCGAATATCGTTTTCCGTTGGAGAAAAACTACTTATCTATACATTCACGCATACACAATTACTATGTTATGCTCTAATGAAAATTCTTCTCAAAGATGTGATAGATATAGAATTAGATTGTAAAAATCTTCTTTGCTCATATTTTTTTAAAACAATTATGTTTTGGATTACCGAGGAGTTTTCACCTGAAATATGGAGGCCAGAAAACTTGATATCAAGTTTTATGATATCTTTTGAGAGACTTATATACTGTGTTCAATATTCAGTTTGTCCACATTATTTTATTCCTTATAATAATTTCTTTGAAAATAAGGTAAAAAGAAAAGCACAGGAAGTACTTTTAAATAAGCTGTATATTCTTTAAAGTACCGGTTGGCAATGTATCTTTTTTTCAGACCAAATCCCAAATTTCCTTGAATTAGCATTTCATATTCATAAAGATCCTAGTGCTCTACATTTCGACAATATCAAAAGATTTTTATCTTCTAAAATTTACAAGGCAGATGGTATAATGTCGAAGTGTTCTTTTTTACTAGAAAAAGGAGTACATACCATATTGTCTACGGAGAGTTCCAAAATAAAAGATCTTTACTTGTACTATATCACTAAGTTTTGTTGCAAAACCAATCAGTTACTACCATTTAGGTATAAAGCAAAAAATAAATCCACTTATAAACAATATAATACCTGTATAAGTACTATGCTATGAAAACACGTCATGACACTGTAT
This sequence comes from Mytilus coruscus, assembly GCA_017311375.1. Lineage (NCBI taxonomy): Eukaryota > Metazoa > Mollusca > Bivalvia > Mytilida > Mytilidae > Mytilus > Mytilus coruscus. The sequence goes on along the minus strand of CM029597.1, from coordinate 77,035,059 downwards.
CTGGATGGCTGTTTGCCTCGTTTCTCTGCAAGACAAAACAGTACTGGCTAGCCCTTGAAATCATTCAGCAGTCTTTCTTAAAATGTACACCTGAAAAATGTTAACAATTTTTAAAGTTATCGCATATTCATTATGAATTATTTAACATGCATTTATTTCGGAACATGACGATTGTTCAGTTTTGGAAATTTCTTGTGTTAGATTTTGTGGTATTTTCACCAAACTCTAGGGTAATACCGGATGAATTAAACATCGATATAGGGACAGGACCATGTATTTTCTCACCAAGGGTATATTCTCATTTTCTTCGTTTTCTATGTCATTATCATCTAAACAATACTAGACAGTGTCATAATTCTCTCTGCGATTTACGATTGACTATAGGGAAGATCATTATAAGAAACGTTCTGCCCATCAATTTGTGTCTTACAACATCCTAGGTATAAGTTTTCAATTAGTAGGAGATATAGAATCAGCCAGGCAGCTTTTAGCTCACCTGGCCCAAAGGGCCAAGTGAGCTTTTCTCATCACTTGGCGTCCGTCGTCCGTCGTCGTCCGTCGTCCGTTAACTTTTACAAAAATCTTCTCCTCTGAAACTACTTGACCAAATTTAACCAAACTTGGCCACAATCATCATTGGGGTATCTAGTTTAAAAATTGTGTCCGGTGACCCGGCCAACCAACCAAGATGGCCGCCATGGCTAAAAATAGAACATAGGGGTAAAATGTAGATTTTGGCTTATATCTCTGAAACCAAAGCATTTAGAGCAAATCTGACATGGGGTAAAATTGTTGATCAAGTCAAGATCTATCTGCCCTGAAATTTTCAGATGAATTGGACAATGGGTTGTTGGGTTGCTGCCCCTGAATTAGTAATTTTAAGGATTTTTTCCGTTTTCGGTTATTATCTTGAAAATTATTATAGATAGAGATAAACTGTAAACAGCAATAATGTTCAGCAAAGTAAGATCTACAAATAAGTCAACATGATCAAAATGGTCAGTTGACCCCTTAAGGAGTTATTGCCCTTTAAAGTAATTTTTACCAATTTTTGTAAATTTTGTAATCTTTACAAAATCTTCTCCTCTGAAACTACTGGACCAAATTCAACCAAACTTAGCCGCAATCATTATTAGGGTATTTAGTTTAAAAATGTGTGCAGTGACCCAGCCAACCAACCAAGATGGCTGCCATGGCTAAAAATAGAACATAGGGGTAAAATATAGATTTTGGCTTGTAACTCTGAAACCAAAGCATTTAAAGCAAATCTTACAGGGATTAACTTGTTTATCAAGTAAATATCTATCTGCCCTCAAATTTCAGATGAATTGGACAACTGGTTGTTGGGTTGCTGCCCTGAATTGGTAATTTTAAGGAAATTTTGCCGTTTTGGTTATTATCTTGAAACTTATTACAGATAGAGATAAACTGTAAACAGCAATAATGTTCAGCAAAGTAAGATCTTCAAATAAGTCAACATGATCAAAATGGTCAGTTGACCCTTAAGGAGTTATTGCCTTTAATGTAATTTTTACCAATTTTTGTAAATTTTGTAATCTTTTACAAAATCTTCTCCTCTGAAACTACTGGACCAAATTCAACCAAACTTAGCCACAATCATTATTAGGGTATTTAGTTTAAAAATGTGTGCGGTGACCCAGCCAACCAACCAAGATGGCTGCCATGGCTAAAATAGAACATAGGGTAAAATGTAGATTTTGGCTTGTAACTCTGAAACCAAAGCATTTAAAGCAAATCTTACAGGGATTAACTTGTTTATCAAGTAAATATCTATCTGCCCTCAAATTTTTAGATGAATTGGACAACTGGTTGTTGGGTTGCTGCCCTGAATTGGTAATTTTAAGGAAAGTTTGCCGTTTTTGGTTATTATCTTGAAAATTATTACAGATAGAGATAAACTGTAAACAGCAATAATGTTCAGACAAGTAAGATCTTCAAATAAGTCAACATGACCAAAATGGTCAGTTGACCCCTTAAGGAGTTATTGTCCTTTATAGTCAATTTTTAACAATTTTCATTAATTTGGTAAATTTTGGTAAGTTTTTACAAAATGTTTTCCTTTTGTAATCTTCTTTTCTGAAACTGCAGTAGAAAATCAATATAGAAAACAATATACTAATGTACTGGCAATAAAAATAATTGATAATTCTATAACATGAAAAAAAAAACCACATTAATACCTGATGATGGTGTTTCTTTCTTTACATTGAAAATGATGTCACAACTATAATCCTGAACAATAGGTCGAATGTCAGATATGTTTCAGTACTTTGGCTTCATTTTCTACAGATTCCGAAGTGCAAATGAAGCTTGAATTCCTACACTAATTTATACAGACTTCATCCCCTTTCACAGGTAATGCCTGCCTCATATTATATTTAAAACGTTAATAGAATATCAGAAATTTTGAGAGAAAATTAATCAACCATGCAAGATCTAAAACTTAATTAATATTGTTCAAATTATCAATTAACTATTAAAAAAAATTCTCATTAAAAAATATAGTTCTTCATTTTATATTTTATCAGAAATTTAGGAAAAAATTGAATTTAATTGTGTCCCTTGTTCTCATTTCCTGGGATAAATCCAATACAAATTAAAGTATTGGTATTGAATTAATATTTAAGAAATATTTCAAACCTTACCATTTTCTTCACAAGAATGAAGACCATATTTTCAGTGTCATGAGTATCAGTCATCATATTTGTTGTACTTTGTTGTTTAAAGTTGAATACAAAAAGATCAACAAAGCAATTCAAAACCAATTGAATTTTGCAACAACAAATGAGAGTTTTAACGACCTCAGCTGGCTATACAACCCTTGCACAATCAACTGAATTTTGCAGAAATCATTAATAGGAAAGATTGCCCTTAAATGATAATTTTTATTACCTTTTGTTTTTTTTTTTTTTTGGGGTTGCGCAACAACAAAACTTCACAACAAACTTTCTCATTCACTTCGCATTTCTCGTTAGATAAATTTTACAAAATTCTCCCTGAAACTACTGTCAAATTAAACCAAACTTGGTTTAAATCACCACTACGATATCCAGGGACCACTGTGTATGATGACCCTGCCTGCCAACATGGCACACATGGCTGAAATAAAACGCACTTTTAGTCTTATATCTCTGAAACTAAACGACAGTACAACAGTTGCATTTATCATGCATCAATTGTAAATGAAAATATCAGGTGAGCGACACAGGGTCCTTGGAGCCTCTAGTTTGTAGTCAATAGAATTAGAACCAGATCCAAACATAAATACTGGGTTCCAGAGATTGTCATTGACAGATTAAGGATGTTTGCTATTCTTTTAAAAATAACAAGCTTTTTAAAAGACTGTTATAAATTGATAGTATATAAATAACGGAACTAAAAAGCAGAAAAAATAAAGGGTCCGTGAATTTGTTTTCGAAATATACGCAATTGAAACATTGGCAGGAAATGATTCTCTAGATTTTTCATACATTTATCATTGCCACCTTTTTCTTTCAAAAACTATGAAAAATTAACAAGGATTTTATAAGATTTTCAAATATGGCTTTTTAAACTATATGTAATAAAATTATGAAAAGAAAAGTAGGGGTAAGAGGGCAAAATACGTATTAGCACTACATGAATAAAACCAGAGGATTCCGAATATCTGACAAAAATTAAAAAACAAGAGGAGCGAACATCCTTAAATGTGATTATGACAATGGTTGGTATTTTTGTACACATATGTATCTAATGATTTTAACAGACAGTACTAACATTTGCGAATTCACCCACATACAAGTTTTGCTTTTTGATGCTAAAGTACATTTCGTATAATAATACGAATTACTGATATTTAGTTACCTACCTTAAAGTTGTTTTCACGATAACTTTTTATTATACATATGGGTTTACCACAGAATACAACGTATAAATGGTAAGAAACAAATGTGATTTGATAGTATACGAAGTATTTTAACAATTACATGTAACTGCTGAGGGTTTATGTTATTATAATCATTTTACATTTTCCACATTTTCTGCTTATAAAAATTGCCTAAAGTTTTCACTTCATAGAATATATTCTAGTAGCAATGTGTGCCAATTAACATTCATCATATTTTGTGAAAATGTAAAACACTATTTAAATAAAACAATAATTGCGTTGAGGATTATGTAGAAATATAATTGACCCTGAAAGAGAAGCGACAGTTACCAAAGGAATATGCAACCTCATAAGTCGAAAACAAATTGAAAATGCCATGGCAAAAACGAAAAACTACTAAATGACAAACAATAGTACACTTTAAACACAACATAGAAAACTAAAGACTGAGCAACAAACAACCCCAATCAAACACCGGGATTACCAGATCCTGCTCCACATGTGGCAACCGTCTTATTGCTCATTTAAGTACTAAATCGATGATAAGTCTTATTCGATAGGTCACTTTCGAGTAACAGAAGACGGAATTGTGGTTACGACAATGGAACATATCACTCGTCATCTATGAAACAGAGATTCTCTAGCGGTCAACCAACTCGTGATGGTGTCCTTAAAATTTTGACTGACCATTCATGTATCACTCAATCAAAAATTTAAAAAAGGCCGCGTATCACCAGAAGCTGCAATTAAACGCATGAAATATTCATTGCATACATTAAACCAACTACTTTTAGATACATACAATATTTATATGGGTTTAAGTCAAAAATATCAAATTTTTCAAGAAACTTCCACTTTTCTCTAAATACCATCCGTGCCTCATCAATTCAAAATATAAATCCTAACTGATTAGCATACGATACTTTGAAAGTGTAATAAATTTACCAATTGATTTATAATAATCACCAAAAAGAGTGTCTTTTCATCGTGTGTCAAAATAACTATTTGAAACATTTTTTTTTAATTAAACACCTTTCTTTATTTTGAAAGTGTGTATTGTATTAATCAATTATTTATTTGACAAGTTAACCCCAAGTTTTTTTTTTTTTTGTTTGTGAATTAAAGGTGTTATAAACACATCTATTTTCACTCTGAATTCTCAATCATCAAAGATTTCGAGCCTTACAAAGCAAGCCCAGTTATCAGCACTTTTTATAGGTGGTGGACAATTAGCCGTTTCAGAATCTAATGAATTCTGGGTAATATTTTCAAAAGCGTACACCAAAACGTTGCGATTGGCTTACAACGTCCAAATCAATTGAAAGCCAACCAAGGACGTGACGTTGTTTTCATTTTGGGGTACGAACAGTGAGATTAACCATGGTCCTTTTGATTCTGAAACGGCGAATTGGAAAATAAACACGTGCATTTATATAAATTTGAAGACATACAATTTTGAACGCTGTACAAATGTACCTTCAAATCTTTTGTCCGATTCAAGGATCTACAATAATTATTGTTTGTATGAAAATTTGTTCAAAATGTTGAGATGGGAGTGTCCTGGGACCTAGTTTTAAGAGGAATCGTAGGACTAAGACATGTTCTAAGATGGTCTTCGGACCTATTTTAGTCCTAATTGATGTTCTTGAAAGTGTCTACATGTAAGCATAAATCTTTTAAAATTGTATCGTAAACTTAGGACATCAAATCACACCTAAAGATGGTCTCAGGATTAGCATAACATTATTTCCTTTACATTTATATTGGTAAAACATTTGTTTTGCTACACTTATGTTTTATGCCTTTGATGTGTTATAAGACTAGATAATGGAATGAAAAATTCAACGGCAACTTATAAAATATGTATTGTCTGATAAATCAATTCCTGTGAAATTATCGTGCAAGACGTACCTTTAAAATTGTCTTGTCTTAATTTATGTAAGAGTTAAAATAAAATGTTAAATACCCGTAATAACATGTTGTTACATGTAATATTGATTGCCACAAAAAGAGCACACAGAAGTATGTTTACGCTGCAAATATGTACATGTACTTACGATGCGCAAAATTTGTTTGTCTTCTAATTTTTACAACAGATGAAATCCGAAGTTATACTATCTCTCAATTTCAGCTATTCGAACTCTCTCTTAGGTTTACTGTTCGGGTAAAAAAATGGAAGCTCGAGGCTGTTCCGAAGGCATTTCGATTGTCTTAGTTGTTTAAAATATATTTCATTTTGTTTGAAATTTGGTTTAAATCCGTTGTCTATTGGTATGACTTATATATAGATGGAAACTAGTATAACTATCTATAACGTTTGATGTAAGGTGCATGGAGTACGGGAAAAGATTTGTCGGTTTGTATGGATGGTTCTATATAAATTTTGTTTAGGGCGAGCTAAAGTCTGCCTCCGTTGCGGGATTTTCTCGCTGTGTTGAAGATCCATTGGTGGCCTTGAGCTGTTTTCTGAGAAGAGAAAATAAGAAGTATCTGCAAGCAAATGGTCAAATTTATGTGTTTATCTTGTTCAAGCCAATTGAATGTAGAGTAAAATACTTTAAATTCGCACGAACAGAGCGAGGAAAAATTTAAGACAGTTTTTCTGCATGCTATCGAATGCAAAATGCTCTTCGAACAATCACATATCACTTATGATCAGGGATTATAGTATTTAGTACATGCATGATAACGTAACATTATAATTTTTAACATAGATATAATACAAGAAATTGAATGTATCTATTTTGTACAAAGGTTTACATATAGAATAATTGTTTTAACAATACATTATGTGTGCTTTCGCATTTGTTTAATCATTATCAGCAACGTTTTTAATTTTGAATCCTGTTTCCAATAGTTAGTTTATACCACGACTCGAATTACATGTACCACTGTTTACTTTGTACTTATAATATTTATTTATCAAGATGATACCATGGAGACAGTATACTCTCATTTAACTATTAATATATATTCATTGGCGTATGATATACGCAATACACGGAGTCCAATACACAGCTTACGTTTGATATAATTTTATAGAAGAAACTCAAAATACAATTATAATGTCGAATGAACAAACAGAACAGCAGTACTTTCCGTTTCCTTAATTAGTTTTTGTCAACATGATATTTTAAATTTGTATCACGCAAATTACTATTTAAATTCTTAGATTGCCCATGGACAATTGAATTCAGACTTAAAGAAAGAGTAATGACAAATTTACCCTGTATATAAAAATAAAAGATGTGGTATGATTGCCAATGGGACAACTATCCACTAAAGTTCAAATGAAGTAGATTTAAGCAATTATAGGCAACAGTACGGCCTTCAATAATGAGAAAACCCATACCGTATAGTACTATAAAAAGGCCCCACAGGAAAAATAGGAAACAATTCAATTGAGAAAACAATTTATAACAATACAATTTACCAAAACAAATACTACAGACATAAACCAACGACAACCGCTGAATTACAGGCTCCTGAAATATATTTTCGTACTAAATGTGGCTGAAATATTTGACATTCGATGTAAGAAAGCAATTGCAGTCTACAGGAACTGTAACTGTGTGCTATTTATTCCTTAGTGATAAGATTTCTTGTTATCCGAGTTAAAATTCATGCGTCAGTCCATTGATTACAAATCCCCAGACTGAGAGCCACAATATCGTTAATTCTAAATATATTAATATTTATTGCATACAACCTCAACAAAAGTCTTCAAACATCATATAACCATTATATTATAATTTGATATATCTTTCTGCAAAAGTTGCATTTAAAGGAGCTGTAGTATATACGGTTTGACACCCAAAAATATGTTGACCAATTTTTCTTTTCAAGAATATAATACATTGTTTGTAAATTAAAATGCATTAAATTTATGTGCCAATCTTCGTGTTCTTTTCACGATGATTTATTTTTCACTACGAAGTTGAATCTTTATCTGTTCGACACATTTGTGCGCTATTACTCAAAGTCAACAAAATTTTGCCGCACAATTTAAAATATGTGACGGCTTAATTAAACAGGGATTGTTACATGACGCCAGAAGGTAATTGGAAGACAGATCTAGTTTTGTGTAATTGGGTTCAATTTCAGCTAAATACCCAAAAGTGTAAATAGGTTTATTTGAGTTGTTGAGTATGTGGTTTGACACCTAACATCAACATGCACATGATGCATGTAAATGATGAATAATTTTGGTCGGATAAAATAATTTTCCAAAATATTTCAACGAACTTTAACAATGTGTCCTGTAATGATTATCAAAATGACTTTTGTACCTTTTTAAAGGAGTTATTCATATATCAATGTTTGCTGAAGTCCTATAACAGCAAGATGCTTCTCAAAATTTGTGATTATTTTACAAAAAAATTGTATTTCCAATTTTACAAAAAATCAAATTTTGGCATCGGTAATCGAGTTTTTCAAAGTCTTTTTGTTTGTTTGCTGCATTTCAACTTGTGTCGATGCGGACAATTTAAAGCTTGAAATAAAGGCATGCTCTATTGTTGAATGCTCTAAAGGCATGCTCTATTGTTGAATGCTCTATATATGTCTTGTGGTATTCATAATGTAGAGAGAGAGAGAGAGAGAGAGAGAGAGAGAGAGAGAGAGAGAGAGAGAGAGAGAGAGAGAGAGAGATAATAGTATATTGTATAAGAAACAACAAATGGTGAGACGAGGTATGATTGCAAATGCGACGAATATCAACTAAGACCAACTTAGCATCGCATCAGCTATAGCGCTTTCAAACCATAACTACCCTTTTGATTATATAGACGAGTAGTATATTGTATATGTAACAACAAGTAGTGAGATTTTATAAAGTATTTGTTTTGTCTTGTCTATAAAATACAAAATAAGTCACATTTTTCATTACATTGTTTTAAATTAGAGTGTATATTAATCGTTTAACAATTAGCATTTAGGAAAACTATCGAGAAGAAGGCAAACTATGAAAAATGTCTTATTTGTGTTGACTTATCATCAAACTAAAACAAAAATCCGACTCCGCGTGTAGTTTTAAGTTCAAAATGGGTTCATATTTAATTTAGTACATGTTCTATCACGATTTCAATGAAATATTTGCCACTGCATGAGATTTATCCATCAACCCATCTGTATATCAATTCTATTCAAACACATGAAAGCAAAATCGTTACATTGTTTTGTTTTATTATTATTACACTAAATCATGTGCAATCAATATATTCACAAGAAAATGTAGCAGTGGCGGATTTGGAAGGTTCGGGACCCCCTCCTTTTTCTCCTCCGATCCACTTAGAAATCGTAACATATATTTTGCAAAGAGAATTGCGAATCATCAATAAAATATAACCACCTCGGTGGTCTATTGGTATAAATCCGGCACGAATCGAGGGCTGGAGACCGTGTTTTGATCGACCGACCGGGTCAAACCAAAGACTTTAAAATGGATATTTGCTGCTTGGTATCCGCTAAACACTAAAGATAATGTGGCTGGTTGTAGTTGGGCAGTGGGGTTAACGTCTCTGATATTGTTAAATCGTTGTTAGTTTAATGTCCAGTGACAAATATTTCAGGCATAATTAGAACGAGAACATCTGAACAATTTATTCATAAAGTAATAATACGTAAATTGACCGGGATGAAGGGTGAGAAATTTGCAGACAGCTTAGCATCGGACTACATGTCCCCATTTCGACCGGACACACCATTTTTGAAAGGTTTCACTGCCGCACGTGAGAATTCCAGGAATGACCATTTATAATTATACCTCAGTAAATCTTTGTGGTGCCTTAAGAAAACAGTTCTGGAACGCCTCTCTCGCCTTTTGTTTTTTTTTTTTGGTATAATTCGGAACGTCATTAGATAAGGAATAAACAAATGAATGATCCACTATACTTACCTTTACATAAATAATTAACAAAGGACTACTAGCAGTTACTGACATGCCAACTCCAGACCTCAATTAAACTGATTGAAAGATTATGTCTTCATCATATGAAAATCAAGCACAATCCCTCCCGTTAGGGGTTTAGTATCATACAATCATAAAATATACGAGAAGAACATAACCCGTATCATGCCAACAACTGGTTTTAGAATAAATGTGTTTAATCCCGATGCAAAGACCCTATGAGTGAATAAATATTAATTCAAACATATATAGCTTACTGTTCGGTGTGAGCCTAGGCTCCGTGTTGAAGACCGTACTTTGACCTATAATGGTTTACATTTATAAATTTTGACTTGGATGGAGAGTTGTCTCATTGGCACTCATACCACATCTTCTTATATCTATATAATAAACATATAATAACTTGAACAAGGACAGACAACACAACACTCAAACATATAATGAAACATATAACAACTTGAACAAGGACAGACAACACAACACTCAAACATATAATGAAACATATAACAACTTGAACAATGACAGACAACACAACACTCAAACATATAATGAAACATATAACAACTCGCTCAAGGACAGACAACACAACACTCAAACATATAAAGAAATATCAGAACCAAAAGATTGACTGACAAGCACCGTTATCAAATATATATATATATAAAAAAAAAAAAAAACAACAGAAATTTCAAAAGGACAACTAAAATCATAATTTACCGTAAAAACCCATGACAAACGCATACAAAAACAACAACACCATAACCAAATATATAAGAATACTTATGTTATAATTCACCATGCTTTAACATCTTCAACAAACATAACTTATTTATACAATAAAACTCAACACATGTATCAGAAATGAGCTCTCATTGTGAGATAAGCACACTTTCGATATTTCTCAAAATTCAGTTCAATTTCTCCACGATCTCCCTAATAAACTACGACTAGTTCTCATCCAGTATGTTAAAGGGGCACTAGCTACGAAAAAAAAAAAAAAAAATAAAATAAGATTTTTTTTTGTTCAATCATTAATGAAAGGGAAATATTGAAATAATAATTCGATTTTGAGCAGCCAGTCTGATTCAGTTTTGTCAAAATAAGCAAAAAAATATCGCTGACACTTGCAAGTGAATAATTCGACCTCAATTAATCCGTATTCATGTGACTTTCAATTTAACCCTTTAGCTGATCCGTATTCATGTGACCTTCAATTTAACCCCTTAGCTGATCCGTATTCATGTGACCTTCAATTTAACCCCTTAGCTAAAGATGGGTTACGCATGTATTCAGCTATTAAAAGGAAAATAATGTCAACATTGAAAGTAAAACAAGGATGAACCATTTGGTTGACTGATTCGATCAACATAAAAATCAATCTTAAACAGGTAAAAACGATGATAAACATACTTTTTAACTTACAATATGAAATCAAACAGACCTAGAAAAATCTAATTGCACGCTATTTATTTATATTTATATTTATGTTTATATCAAGTTGTACTTCCGTCGGCAGTCTTCGGAGGTCATCTCGATGGTTGAATAGATGACGTCTAGACAAAAAAAAAAAAAAATACACACGAAATGCTGATACATATTATCGAGTTCATGCATTTCTAATTTTTAGTTTTAGACTTTTTGTAATTTAGATATACGTTTTAGTATGTTATCACTTCAAGATGAGAATTTGATTGAAATCGGTTAACATGAATTTGACAACTAATGTCCCTTTACACGGTAATACGTATATAGACTAAACCACAGCCTTTCAGTCAAACATAATTATGCATCAAGCTACAAAACAAGAAATATAATATTTATATCGAACATTCTTAATAGCCCTTATTTTAACACAATAACACGACTGTCGCGATGATGGGGTGTGTGTGGAGGGTGGGGATGGGATTGGGTGTTTATTAAAATCAAGGCAGTTGTACGCAGTGTGCTACTCAGCTAAAGGCAGAACTTTGAATTATGACATTATATATTTCATTTAGTTTATATGAAACAGAAAGCACGAAAAACACAAGCCAAATTCTACAATACCTAGAATACCTGCAATGCGACAAATTACACCCAATGAAAACTATTATAAACATTTTAGGTAATTTAAAACGTTTATTGATGTAGACAAACACAAGTGTTTTATCAAAACAAATACGCAATGCGACAAATTACACCCAATGAAAACCATTATACACATTTTAGGTATTTTAAAACGTTTGTTGATGTAGACGAACACAAGGGTTTTACCAAAACAAATACTTGTGCTTTCGTACTATAAATAAATATATAACAACAACCAGAACATGAACAACCAGTACTTTAATCAGCCTGATCATTCCATCGTTTCTATGACAGTTTGTATAATCGAAAAATATACCACAAGACTAACAATCCTCAACTTGCAACGCCTCTCCGTAGACAAGAAGAGGACTACTGGATTCGACAATTGGGAATTGCGACATCATATGGTTACAATGACAAAATTGATGGTATAGGTATTCTATCAAGTCCTTCCTGTAACTCGGTGAATGTGATGAATATTTTCAACTCTGCTCCTCGACGTAGATGCAGTCATGGTCATCGTCATTATACATCACTTACTTTGCATGATGTCTCTATTAATGACTTGCTGCCATTTATACAAAAGCCGTTAGGTATTCATCACATTCGCACGAAACTGTATTCATTACCCCTTTCAAAACTTCATTCTCTGTTCAATTTATGTTTGGAAACCACTGTTACAAACCCTCATTCAAACCAATACAAACTTACAGCTATTATTTCGGATATTGCAAGTCACAGACTTTTCAAACCAGTTTGCATTGGAAAAGATGAAAAAGAGAAAAGATCTTTTCTTAAACTTTCCTTTGCCAACAAAGGTCTCGATGGCGTCAACTTAGGCAATATCCTTCATCATAAATTAGTTCAGTCGAAAATACCTCCTTATTTTAAAGATCAGTCTGTACCAATAATTTCTTATACCTATACCAAACCAATTGCAACTAAAATTTTCAATTACAAACACGTTTTGCAGGATCTCAACATTGACGACTTTAAGTCTAAACCTCCTGATTGCACCTGTGCTAGTTCTCAATTCACATATAATCCGGCTGGCCACGTTATTACCGGAGACCTCAACATTGTCAATAACACTTCCTGCGAAATTTATTATCCAAAGGTCCGAAATATCGTGAGCCTAAATCCATCAATTGGAAATACAACTTCAAAATACTGATGGATTCAGTCGACGATTATGCCAGGCAATGGGCTAAACGCGAGAAAGAAGATGTAGATACTCTTTCCGAATGGATTAAGGCTGTGAGGTCGTTGATACAAATCCGAACTAAGAAACTAAATGGGCATATCAATACCCACGCTACATCAATTTTAAAGACCCAAATGGTGCAAAGCACTTGTCCTACCTTCATGACAAATATGTTGTTGTCCCCGCAGATAAAGCCCCCAACAACATCGTTTTTGTGTGTATATATCATTACATAAACTGCTTGATAAATGAATTAGGTATTGACAATTCACTTGGAAACTCAACATATACCCTCACGACACTTACCAAAGAGGAAATCCTGGATAATCATAGGTCTGTTCTATGTTCCATTGGACTTTCAACCAAAGATGAAGAACTGGATCTTCCATCACTGTATTGGATACCTAAACTACATAAGTGTCCTTACAAACAACGGTATATTGCTGGGTCTTCCAAATGCTCCACGAAACCTCTTTCTAAATTATTAACATCTATTTTATCAGCAATCAAAGCCGGGCTCCAAAGTTATTGTGAAACTGCCTATTCTAGAGGTGGCGTGAATCAGATGTGGATACTAAAAATTCCAAAGATCTTTTAGAGTACATACAATCTAAGACTCTCTCATCTTGCAATAGTATTAAAACATTTGACTTTTCTACACTTTACACAAGTATTCCCATTCCAAACTAAAAGAAAAATTGAAAGAGTTGGTATTACTTTGTTTCATTAAAACGAATGGCGAACGTAGATACAAGTATCTTGTCTTGGGAGGATAAATCCTACTTTGTAAAGAATCACTCTGATTCAAACAAAACATTCTCTGAAACTGACATTATCAAGATGCTTGATTTCTTGATTGACAACATATTTGTTACGTTTGGAGGACGTGTTTTCAACAGACTGTCGGAATTCCAATGGGAACCAATTGTGCCCTCTTCTTGACGACTTGTTTCTTTATTATTATGAGGCTGACTTCATACAGGAACTTCTTAGGAAAAATATAAGAAGTTAGCAATATCCTTTAACTCTACGTTCCGCTATGTAGATGATGTTCTCTCACTAAATAATACAAAATTTGGTGACTATGTTGAACGAATCTATCCCATCGAACTAGAGATAAAGGATACTACAGATACAGTTAAGTCGGCCTCATATCTTGACTTACATCTAGAAATTGACAATGAGGGTCGGTTGAAAACAAAACTTTACGACAAAGAGATGATTTCGGCTTCCCAATTGTGAACTTTCCATTTCTATGTAGCTACATTCCAGCAGCGCCTGCATACGGAGTATATATCTCCCAATTGATACGATATTCCCGGGCTTGTGTTTCCTATCATGATGTCCTTGATACAGGATTGCTGCTCACAAGGAAGCTATGAAACCAAGAGTTCCAAATGGTGAAGTTGAAATCATCCCTTCGTAAATTTTACGGACGCCATCACGAGTTGGTTGACCGTTATGGAATAACCGTTTCACAGATGATATCGGATATGTTCCTTATGTCGTAACTACAATACCCTTCCTATTTCACGAATGTGACTTACCGAATTGGACTATTTACCGGATTTTTAATAACATAAGCAACACGGCGGGTGCCACATGTGGAGCAGAATCTGCTTACCCTTCCGGAGCACCTGAGATCACCCCAGTTTTGGTGGGGTTCGTGTTGTTAGTCTTTAGTTTTCTATGTTGTGTCATCTGTACTATTGTTTGTCTGTTTGTCTTTTTATTTTTGGCCATGGCGTTGTCAGTTTGTTTTCGATCTATGAGTTTGACTGTCCCTCTGGTATCTTTCGTCCTCTTTTAGCCAAGTTTTAATATAACAGAAAACAAACTAGAACAAGAAAAATACAACATCATCAAACGTTAAGAAAACAACAAAAGACAGTTGTAATGATGACTTTTAATTTGGTAAAAACTAAATACTTGACCAAGATTTTTGTTGTTGTGTTTTGTCACGTAGGTATCTTAATTTGTGTTGTTTAAGCAGGGAAAACATACAATCGGAAAAAGATTGTTTCCTACAAGCTTCCTCGCCGGTTGTTTTATTACAAGTGGTATGTCGTACTAATGTATATAAGAAATCGCAGCCCTTCTGCGTATAATCAGTACTATTGAAGATATCGCTGTGTAGAAGAGGTAAGAACTTATCCGTACAAATAGTTATTATGTATAAGCTTTTCACTTTTTTATTCTGTTTTTTCTTTTTTTCTTTTTTTTCATTTATCCATTTTGTGCATGAAATGACTTGAATGTGTGATTGTATGGCGTTACATGCAAACTTAATATACGCACTACTCATTGATACCTGGTTTGATTAAGTTTGATTATAAAATAAAGGAAACAATTATATACAGTAACTGACTTTTACTGACTTTTCAGTAATACAGTGTACAAGTTACTGGATCATAGATTCATTTGAATTTACAAAAAAAAAAAAAATGATCAATTTAGGATGTATATACGAAAGCAGCCTATGATTTACCTATTCGACCTTTTTTATTAGGTTCCTAAGTATACAGACACGTACATTATAATTTTAGAATGTCTGCCTTCAATATCGTAGCAAAGTTCCAACAGCAACACGATTGATAACTCCCGTGTCCGAAAGGTTTAGCCTAACCTTTTAGATACCCTTTTAAAAGTAGGTTATATTAGTAGGCTGGTATGTCTTTGAAACAAAAACAAAATAAAAAGGACACGGCCTCATTTCATTTATTAGATT
>CM029597.1:76702377-77019166 GCA_017311375.1 Mytilus coruscus | reverse complement strand
AAATGCAGACAATGTTCACATTTTTTCCTCAAACATCTAAAAATCAGCTCTCATTACTATGATTTCATAGCAGGTAATGAAAAAAATCCACATATTTAGGTAAAGCCATCCCATAATGTTCCTATAAGTATACACATTATATGAAATATCATAATTAATGAGAAATCAAATCCAAAGTGTCAAACATCATGAACATGTTCGTTTGTACATCAGGGGCTTAGTGGGTCAGACGAGGTTTTACTGTCAGTGGCGGTCGCTATCCTATATAAAACAGTTTTACTGCTAATGGCGGTCGCTATCCTATATAAAACAGTTTTATATAGGATAGCGACCGCCATTGACACTGGGACTATTATACTAACGGGACTGGAAACTGATAGATCTGTTGAGATTTCATTGTCCCGATAGCGGATTATTGATTTTTGTTTTGATTGACAGCTTAATGTGCCACGTGGTTAATTAGCCTTGGTACATGTAAACAATTGATTTCGCGAACAAGTCAGCTTATATAATACCGTTAAAATTGGTGGACTTGAAATTGAAAAAAAAAATAATTAAATGCAAAAAAAAAAAAAAAAAAATATATGAATAACAAAACTATTTCAACAAATTAAATATATTTACTTGAAATAAATGTTTTCACACAGGAATAAACTAATGCGGTTAAAACTGGGACAAGTTTTGAAAGATAAATACTTTTCTTATTGTTAACGAAAAATTATTAATAAGTAGTCAATATATTAGTGTTGAAAATAAAACAAATAAAGTCGAAATCATGCGGCGCTTTACTTGACCGCTAAGAAAACAACGTGTCGCGAAAGTTAACAGATCATAATTAATCCTAATAAAAACAATAAATGTGCAATAAAAAACAATGTTGGCAATTTCAGTTCATAATTAATCCCTATAACAAAAGTTACCCGTGGTCTAATAAAAACATAGCCACATTGTTTTGAACTTTTCTGAATTTCGTGTTTACACCTAAATTTCAATATGGCAGAAATAGCAGTGAAAGGGCCTACTTTTGTAGTTCTGATTGTGGAACTTATTGAACATATTTTCACGAAGTCATATGCTTATGCCACCGAAGACCATTACTAAGCAAAAACACCCGATTTTATTACAAATATTGCACATATAAATAGGGTAAGCAATTTTATAGGGACAGTATAATTTATTTGAACCCTGCATGTGGTTTCCGTTTGTAATGAGAATGAGATTTATATTCCACTTTTCACTTTAAAAGTGACAATAAAAATAGGCCAATCCAACCTATAACCTATAAGTATGATTTTACAACAAACCGAACTCGCGTATCTCTTTTCAATCAATAGTTTTAAGAAATTTTATGAATCATACTTGTTTTCCTCGTCCCGCGCTATTATCCTGAAAAAATTCAACCTTTAGATGTCGTTTTTACACTTAAGCCGGATTTGGTGATTAATAACAACTGTCAAAGATCGAGATATCTTTTATCATTAAAGTAATCGTGTTTACATTAAGGATTATCATTTCGAATAACTATTAAAAATAAAACAAATTACAAAGATTATACGATCAAGACACGCTGTCACTGTCAAAACAATATGGCGTATCGATAAATCTCGCGAGGTAAAGTCTCGTTCTAACGACCGTGATGTTGAGTATGATTACACTGATTGGTGTAACAGTTTCCAGTCCGTTAGTATAATAGTCCCAGTTGACAGTAAAGAATCCATGACAACTCGCCCACTGGCTAATCGCCCACTTTTTCACCAACTCGCCCACTTCCTAAAAATCGCCCCACTCTTGTTTACCAACTCGCCCACTTATGAAAAGTAAAATCCCATTGAAAATAGGTTAGATAACTTGCCCCCTCATGAAAAGGGTTAAAATCCGCTGAAATAAGGTCTGCCAACTCGCCCCACTCATGACAAATAGATAAACTTGATGAATTTAGTAATTCCAACTCGCCCCACTTATGGAAAAAGATGCTATCAGAAATAAAACAGAAAGAAGGTAGCATCAGCATTTATGTGACGTTTTTTTCCTGGTAAATATATTCAATGTTTTATAAGATAAGTCAAGAATCATGTGTGTTTACATAATTTTATTCTCAGATGATAGGTTTGCACATCTACATAAGTATGCATAACAATAACATTTAAAACAAACATACATTAAATCAATTATGACAAGCACTGGCATGATAACATAAAAAGAAGTACTAGATAAAATGAACATGAATACATGAATACATTGTCATTAGAAAGTTCAGTAGCTGTCTGCTTCCACGACTGGACCGTTGACACGCCAACACTGGCGTAAGAGTCTGGTTGTAGATATGCTGCCTGCAATATACTGCTCCCACATGTTGAAAAGGATGGCTTGGTTAGTGCGGGCTTGCTTGCGCTGGTAGCGAGTAAGCTTACCCTCGGACACTAGCTTGATCTGTATTGGAAAGAATTGTGCTTCTTCGTGAATTTTCTTGATGAGGGTGTAGAAGGCTGGCTTTTCGTCGTTGTTCTTCTTGTTCAGGCGTCTGTGCCAGCCTTCTACGTCGTTGTTGGTCCTAGTGGGTTAGTTGAATACACACCACGTTGTTATCTGGTAGAAGGCGCTGGTGATCCATGTTTTGCGGACATAACTGACGAACTTCTGCAGGACTGGGTTAGTTACATGGCTGGTCAGCTCTCTAAATGTTGGCTCGATGTGACTAGCTGGTAGTAGTGGTAAAGCCATGATGTTGCGGCAGAAAATGAATACATCACCCGTCTGTTGTAGGAAAACTGAAAAGTAAATTATAAAATTAAGTCTGTGACATATTTAAAATTTACATCAATTATGATTATTTTGATTAATTGATCAATATCAATATGTAGAATTTGAAAGGATGGCACGTGCTACCGCATTTAACAAGTGGGCGATTTTTAAAAGGGGCGAGTTGGTAAACCAGTTTGGGCGATTTTTTAAAAGTGGGGCGAGTTGGCGAAAAAGTGGGCGATTAGGTGTGGGGCGATTTGCCAGTGGGCGATTTGTCCTGCTTCCACAGTAAAACCTCGTCTGTCCCACTAAACAAGCCCCTGTGCATCATGCACATCTTCTACATTTATTATGAATTATTAATCAGCTAACCAATAAACCTTCACGCTGATGCTATGTAATCAAATGTGTAGTCAACGGATTTGAATAAATCTACATATCAATTAATTATTCAATAACATGTAGAACCTTGATGTCTGGGGGGCACCATGAAACCAAAATTAAATATTTGTTTAGAGATGTATATATGCAAGTGTGGGTGGTAATGGTGGGCTTGTCATTCATCGTTTCTATATCCTCGTATTATGGTTTTTGTGTTATTTAGAATGCATTGTCACAATTTCCATTGAAATAGCATGCATAGTACGAATTCATGTGACATACGAAAAACATATGATCTGACGATAGCTCTATAATATCTTTTAATTTTTAACTATTTCTCGCTATTCTTTATTCTTCTGCCAATTGATCTCTATTATGTTTGTCCTAAACATGCATTAAATATTTGCCACTGGACGTTAAGCAACCAACAATCAATCAATATTTTCTTTATATTTCAGCACCTCTATACGTTTTGGTCCTGCTTTTAATCTAACTTTTTTCCCCATTTTTCACTTATCTGTAAGCACTATGTACATGATGTATACTTGGAGTAACATGAGTAATAGATAAAGGTATTAATTTAGTCCTAGATTATGTTATAAAGTACGTCTTATAAGAATTCAATAGCATTTTATCAATGACTATATATTACACAATGCAAATCAATGTTTTTGTGCAAAGGGGGGAGCAAGGTTTTTTTAAAACAAATTACAAGTTTATTTCCTTTGAAAATAAGAGGGATAAGAAATATGACATTCAGTTTAAGAAAAATCTTGTATGATATTGAGAAAAAAAAATAGGTTGTTGTTGAATAAAGTCACAAAAAAGACAGTTTCGAAAAAAAATAAATTCACAAGAAATGGTTATTTTATGAAGACATATATCATGTATATCTCACATAAATCGATACCAACATTCTTAACACTAAACATATTCTTTAAAAACACAGATTTTAGTTGGTAATTTCTTTCCTGACCAGGGGACAGGAGACAAGTTTATTATTTTTTGGCCTAAAAAAATAGGGTTGTTCATGTTGTTTGGTCACAATTTTTTCTTTGTTATTTTTTGTCCATGTCGGATCCTGATTTTATAACCTATGGATTCAAACTTTCACAATTTCCAATGCTTTGAGCAATATGTCGTATTTTTCAATGTAAGGAGTAGGGGCAATATTAATAAGGGCAAATATTAGTGCAAATTGAAAAGTAACCATATAAAATTTAGAAGATGTAGTATGATCTCCAATGGCACAACTCTCCACAAGAGACTAAATGACACAAAAATTAACATCTATAGTTCACCGAACGGTCTTCAACAATGAGCAAAAACCCATACTGCATAGTCAGCTATAAAAGGCCCTAAAACGACAAATGTAAAACAATTCAAACAAAAAAACTAAAGGCCTAATTTATGTACAAAATTATGAACGTAAAACAAATATGATACACAGCAACAAACGATAACAACTGAATTACAGGCTCCTGACTTGGGACAGGCACATACAGAGAATGGTAAAGGTTTTAAGTAATTTGTGGTAAAGAAATCCCTGCCTTAATAATTTACCAGTAATACATAGATTACGTTCATTGAAATCCAAACCATCACAACAGATTCAGGCATAGTGAACGAGTTGTGATATATAAACACCGTAAGATGGTGCCAAAGGAACATCACCATCTAAAAAAGGAAAATTAACAATAGGGAACTAAAAATTGTCCCTTTTGTTGTAAATTTTAGTGTAGAGTTTCCCGTGTAAAACTGAAATATCTTAATCTAGGAAAGGACAGTTATTACCATACATATTTTTAAATTTCTCGTACACCAAGGTACAAGGTATGCAGAAAATGATACCAAATTTTTCATTTTAAAAGCTTAAGTTACCCTGGTAACAAATCATGACAAAGTATGTGTATTTTGTAAAATATCAAGATTTCCTTGTTTTACATCAACTTTTAAGTATAATTAGACTGGAAAGGTATGTGCACACCAAAGAAACAACTTCAATAAAGTCCAGAAATATGGATGTGCACATACATGTATACATATATATATATATACTTTTCCAATCAAAATATATTTAAAACTTGGTGTAAAACAAGGAAAATCAAATTATTTTACTTAATATACAAAGATTTGAATTCTAGAGTCTAAGTGTGGATTGTCATGAGTAATATGACACATGACCCTTAGGTGTATAATATTATATACAGTCATTATTGTGAACTTCAAGGTGGTTTTGAACACAGGCGTTGGGTACATGATACAGATATCGATATAATATTAGTAATTTTTTACTTAAAAAACAAAATTTTCTATGTTTATAACACATACATGTGTCTATCAATCACTACTGCGCATGTCTAACATAGTTTTGAGGGAATTTACCGACCCTGATACAACCTCTTGTTTTAATTACCATATATATACTAATAGTTGTTTTCCCTGAATTTCTCTGATCTAGCTGTGGACATATACAAATAATTGGCTTGGCTTGTTCCAGAGAGGAATACAGCTGCAGCCAGTAATAAAATCAATTGAAGTTGGTGCTCCAGATATTTATTCCAAAGCAATATTTTAAACCAATTTTACACAATGCTCCTTTAGCATGCTGAACTCATCGTTTGTTATTAGGAGGGAAATGATAACATTATATGGAAATTTTGTTTTTATTTCAATTCAGTTTTTATTGTTTCTATTTACCAGAACGTTCTCCTGTGAATTTATAATTGATAGAATGATAGAGTCCTTGTCAAAACAGAAAAACCTTGAAAAGATCAAGTTTTCAGTGTTTACAGGGGAGGTAATTTTTGACACTCGATTTCCCACTGCTTGGGAATTTTGAATTAACTACTGTATCTTCAAGACAGGAAACCTGTTTTTACTTTTTTATTTTTAGAATAATAAACTTTATGTTTCATGTTAAGATCTGCATGGTCATGGTTGTATTATAAAATGAAAAGTTGATTTATATTTTTTTTTGCAGGAATCATAAATTCTAAAAGAAGAAATGACACTATATTGTGTTAACGATTCATTCAGCTCCAAAATTCAAGATGCCATCTTGTCTATTTGTGCAGAAAACTACTCATCACAGGGTATAGAGGTAGATGGTATTGTGTGTGTCACTTTCAGAAACCCTGCCACCAATTGTGTTGTCAGGATACACGAAAGTCTTGGAAAAGAGCCAAATTACGTTCAGCAACCAAAAAGACAGGATTTTTACCAGGATGAAAAATTGAATAAGCAAGTGACACAAAATACAGTAAATGAAAATAGACTTGATGACCAGAATGAACATAATGAACAAATGTATTTATATGAACATGGTGAAGATAATGATCTTCATGATTCTTCTGAGCGTTTACACGATGACAGAATGCATTTAATAGCTAGATTCCCAAGAAGTCATGCGCAATATTTTGAATCAACTCAAATTGAAAACTCAGAAAGCGAAAGAGTTCAAGATATAATTTCTCAATCTTCAAATTCGGACACATTTACCAATTCGGAAAAACCTATAAGTGGCCTTGCATGCCACACAGATAAATACAATCATACAATTAAGATTGAAAAGGAAGATTGGAATGGGTCAAACAAATCTAGCATCATTAATAAGAAAAGTAATTTAGAAACAATCATTAACAGGTTCACCAATGAAAATAATGCCATAGTTAGGGATACCATGGATACAGACGAAGAACATGCTGATCAAGGACAGCATTTTGAATCTGATAATGATATGTACTTTGTTGAGCATGACAATCAGGAATCAAACATGAATTACCATGAAGATGAGTCTGAAAGTGAAAGCAGCAGGGCTGCCAAATATGGTAATCCTGTTTGTATAGACCTCAGTGAAACTGATCCAGATTTAGTTGAAGTTCGGTCAGAAATAGAATCTCGTTTAAAGGCAGAAATAAACAGGACACATGGAAAATTTAAAATATATGACAATATGCAGACATCATTTGAGACAAACAGAACAAGTTCCTCCTCTTGTACCTCTCAACAGACACAACATACCTCTAATTTAGAAAACCCAAACAGAACAAACACAAAATCTCTCTCTCAAATAAAGCAATCTTTAAAGGGATGTTTTGGGAAATCGAGATATCGACATCATGGAAATAAGTCAATGCCCTTGTTGTCATTTGAACAAAAGAAAGTATACTGTAAATTCTGTGGTGTAGGATTCACAAATTCTGGAAATAAAAATCGCCATGAGCGTTCAACATGTGGTGCTGTGAAGTACAAATGCGAGTTTTGTGATTCTTTGTTCAGTCGTTCTGATAGCAGAGCAAGACACATGCTTTATTGCCATGGTCTTGCAATCAAAGACAGATTATCAAATATATCACCAAAGAAATCTGGTAGCTCACCTAAGGATATCAAATTAGGATTATCGTCTACTTTAGCTACAGAAAGTCTGCCAAATTTTAAGAATTTTTCAGATGCTGATGTTCACTTTAATTCATCAAAAGATATTCAGAACTCCGAATCTCTGTTAGTAGTAGAATGATATCATTTTATGCCAATATAGAATAGAAATTGTCATTAAAATAAAAAGCAATGTATTTTTTTTGATTTACAGGAAAACCTTGCAGTGAAGGACCATATTAAGGGAACCATCATTATTTTTCCTTCAAACGTTTTGATCAACATGTCCAATCACCAGTGCACTATCTCTCTGGGCCCATTGAGCTAGTTTGAGCTTTTCTTGTTTCTTGGCCTCTATTGTTGGTTGTCTATCAATTACTGTTTAATTATTTATAGGAAACATATCTGCAGTTCTCTATATATCAAACTTGAAATGTACAATCATCATTGAGACGTCTGTTTCAAAAATCTTCAAAACATGTCTGCCAAATTAACATGGATGCTGTAACTAAAATAGGACATAGTGGATGGAAATTTGTACAAAATTCTATTAAATAGAGACTCTCGTGAGGCTAAATCGATCACCTGGCATAAATATGCATCATCAAAACTATAGCAAAAGTGGAAGCCATCTTTCACATACTTTTAAGGGGTGACTATTTGATATTCTGTTGGAGGGCAGAAGGATTTATTTTGGATAGGTTATTTATTTTTGTGGACCAAAAGGACAGATTATTTATTTTCTGCACTGTCACTGACTGCTGAAGCATGATTTTCATTTTCATTAAAACAAGGGACTCATTATCTATTTTCACAATTATATTTATGATATTTGAAAACATACAATTTTAAATTCTTAAACAAATAACATAGTCAATTAAGTCAATCAGAATTAATCATCATCCTCTGAAGTTAATCTTCTGAATTGCAAACTGCATATATTGCATACCTACAAGGTATTAAAGCTGGGCTGTAACTAGCCTCTTTTAAAGTTGTCAAACATTTTCGCCGAGCGGAGGAGGCGAAAAAATCTGGGGTTCGCTGAAGGTCCCAAGAAGCTATAGAAAAATGGCGCAAAATCATGCATTATGCGCATTTCCCAGACCCTTTCTTAATCTGAAACGCATGTTCTGTTTTAATTTTTGACAATATTCTGGTCTCAAGGCAAAATATATAGATTCAGTGTAAGACTTTTAGTTTTAGGGACAACATCAAAAGACTAATATGTAGGACAAAGCAAAAATGTTTCAGTTTGCAGAAAAACCCTTTATACTAGTCAATTATGTTTTTTTCAAATTAAGTTAAGAGGGGCTGATTATCATTGATATAACTATGTCAAGTCAGTTTTATAACACATTTCAATTACAACTTGATGTAGTTCCTAACTGGGATACAATTTAAAGTAGTTTGTAATAGACAAAAGGTCCTTAAATATAATAAAACTAATTTCAAGTTTAAAACATAATTACTAAATTACAAATAGAATGCAACACTAAGAGAATAGTCACAAAGAAGGGCAATCAATGAACAAAAGACAAACCCGGGAACAGATAAAACACAAAACGACAGACATTATAGACAATCAACACTGAAAAATAAAAATAAATGAGAAACATGGATATCAAAAACAGGGGCTACGCCAGAGGGTGAACAGAACTTGCTTCTTGCAAGACACTTGCCGTGAAGTAAGTCAGGTTATTTATTTTCAAACTACCACAAAACAAACTATTCATTTTGTCATTATCAAGGCTGAGTTATTTGTTTTCAAAATCCTCAAACTGTATTTGTTTTAGTTGTTTGAGTACTCATTTAATATGTGTAACAGGATAATAATACTTGGAATATGGGGAACCGTTCAAAGTCTACATGTCTGTCAGACAGGATTCACATGACCTCGGCCTCATTTCATGGAAAGTGATAAAGGTTAAAATTACGTGATGACTTCCGAAGGTCTACTTTATCATTGTTTATTTGAAAACTTGTAAGATGAACATGTCTGTCTGGCAGGTTTCATCTGGCATTGGCCTAATTTCCATTCTTCATTAACGAAGGATTTTTTTATTGTATTTGTTTGTTATTTGGATACTATATAACTTGTACAAGCAATAGGTGCTCTATATATAGTTTATGATTTAACTTTGCAATTTTGCTGTTATGACGAAGTATTGTTTCGTGTATATTCATTGATATTTTGTTTAAAAGAGGTTAAAGATACCAAGGAGACATACAAAACCCACAAGTCGAAGAGGAACTCGCTACGTCATGGCAAACAAAGACGAATGAAACAAACACTACAAAAATTAAAAGATGTATGATTGCCAATGAAACAGCTATCCACCACAAATGACGTAGAAGGAACCAACTGTAGGTCACAATACGATCTTTAATAATGAGCAAAACCGAGAACGCATAGCAAGCTATAAAAGGACCCGACATGACAAATGTAAAACAGTTCAAACGAGGAAAAAAATCGCCAAATTTACATGATTTATGTAAGTACACAAAACAATACAGAGGTAAAGACTGTACAGAATGTAACTTTACCTTACTGGTTCAAGTACAGTTTTATTAGTCCCCTACCGGCAAAGCTAAAGGGACGTTAGGTTTGTACTCCGTCTGTCCGGCTGTCCTACCGTCCGTCCGTCAGTCCGGAAAATCAGTTTTCCACACTTTTCTCTTCGTGCTTACAGATATTGATTGGATATTTTGTATAGAGTTTTATCATGACCAGTTACAGATCAAATTTGAATTCAGTACCGGTCTGATGATTTTGTGCTGAGTTATGGTCCTTAGACTTAGCTTGACGATATTGTTTTGATATTTGGTATATAGTTTTACCATGACAAGTTGCAAATCAAGTTGGAATTTTGTTTGGTTCGTACGATTTTTATGCAGAGTTATGGTTCTCTGACTTAAAAAATCACGCCAATAATCAGCTTTCCGCACTTGTTTTTGCTCGTGCTTGTAGATATGGATTTGATATTTGATATATAGTCTTATCATGACCAGTTTCAGATCAAGTTTGCATTTTGTTCAGGTCGAATGAATTGCGAGCCATAGGGACGATGTATTGCAATGCAATACTCTCAGAATGCTCGTTTTGATTACTATGTCACAAAACTGCTACACAATCACTAATTTGGTCACAGTAATACCTCTCCATCAACTAGTATTTTACGATATGAATAACCTCTATACAGTGACCACCCGTCTAACCTGACAAGCTAGTCCCATGATTTTTAATGCTAAACAGCCACTCTTATCTTTTAGTTTACTTTTGGATTGAAATTAGTAAAACCTGCTACTTGTATTTCAAAAGCAAATATCAATTGTGCATCTGTAAGGGCATTTTGTGGGGTTATTTTACTAAAAAGCCGAATTTCTGTTTCTATTTTCATAATGACTGATTGATTATCAGTTCTTGTAACAATTGCTGTCAATATCTATCAAATTGTGTTTTATGTTTAAGTTTACATAACTTTATATTCTTCAAGCTTATACCGAACCTAAAATCTAAAACTACCCTTCTAATATAACCTTTTTCAAGGCCCTCTATTCAACGAAACCTGTCTTGACAAGTCATCCCCTTCTTCATGTTCTTTTACCACTGTCGTAATACGTATGCATTCTGAACCTCAATTCATAGGTCACCTTTTATAAGGTTATTTTTTTTATCAAGAGGGTTACCTTTATATAACGGTTTTACGGTTTTGAGTTTAAACATATTTTATTTGCTTAAATATGCAAGACGGTTTTACGGTTTTCCTTATTAGAGTGTAATATAATCACGTTCTCAATATATTTTCATACTGAGTTCGAAAACTGAATGTATCATTAGTAATACGTGAATTATTCTTATTAATTAGCCTTGTCGAAAGTATAATTACGTCTTTCAAAACGAAAATCCTGAATATTTTATTTTGTGAACATTATTGTAACCATACAACTGCACGAGGATTTACCTGAAAGTATATAAAACTACAACTTCTATATCTTTACCTTTCAAAAAATAATTTCCATTTGAACAAAATACCAGGAAATATAGATTTAACATTTATGGAAAGAAGTATATATCAGTATTACGAAGAATTTTAATTCTACTAACTAGACAATGTTTGCGAATTTTTATGTCTTACCTTCGATTTATTTTTATTTTCAAATATTTAACAAGGAGTAGAAATGTGGTGTATGAAATTGAATATTCGTAGAGATTCGCTGTGCAAAAGAGTTATACAAGCCAGCATCTTGTTCATAGAAGGACCTTACGATGTAACTACATGCCATCACAGCCACTGGAAAATGGAAGTCTTTGTTAACACTTTCAGAATTACACTTAACTTGAAGGTGGGCCTAATATCAATGATGTGCAGTTATTTTTATCATCTGCTATGTCCGATATTGTTTTTCCCTGAAGATAACCATAAAGTGTCAATAAAACATAGTAAATACCTTCTATGAACAAGATGCTCGCATTGCTTTTCAAATTCATTTTTGGTAATCAGTACAGTACATAGCAGGGACGATTTGCATTAGAACAATTCTTAAATATTAAGAAGTTTAACACGTTTAGAGACTTTGTTGCTATAGTTGATGATGTCTTTGATAGATACGCCAACGCACTGTCTATAAAATCTGCCGAAATATACTGGTAAAATGGTTTATATTATAGCGAATATGTATTTCAGGTATTAAAAGAATTATCCATATCCTACTGGAAAACATTTTGATTGTCAACGCGAAAAAGCTCTTCTTACGGTCCTTGGTGATTTTACCCTTTGTCATCATGGCCTGTCTTGTGTGCTGACTTTGAATGCGAATAAACTTTATCAAACGGACATTTGTGTTTACCAAATTGGTATGAAGAAGTTCTCCTCTGTAAGTATTACAGACTTAAGATTTATTCAGGACACGCGAGGTGGCAGACACGCGAATGACCTTTAATGCAATGTGTGCTGAAAACGAGTTAGGAAGGCAAAATAAGAAGGGTGATATTGTTATGAAGTCTCCAGAAACAGATTCTATGTGTGCACTTTCCCTGTCAATGAAAACATACAAAAGGTGTAGTTCCAAACAGGAATAATAACTAGAAATAAAGATGGTCGTAGATTCCTCTCTGTATATGAAATATGCAGTGTATTAAGCCCTGTCATGTCCAAAGTTTTACCTGCTGTTCATGCTTTTACATTGTGTGACACCACATTGTCATTGTTTGGAATAGAAAAAAAGTTACAAAGTTTGAAGGACCATCTTGATGACTTCAGTAATTAAGGCAATCTTTGAGACGGTATAACATTGAAGAATATATTGCTGTCAACAGAACATGAGTTGCAAAGCTCTATGACCAGAAATGAAGGCCAAATTTGATCACGGTGATCTGAATTACTAGTAACTTATAGTAAGGAAAGCTAAACAGAATGATACTATCTTGTTCAAACTGCCCCAAGCAAATCAATTTTCCACCAAGATGTCCTAAGAGCCTATTTGCAGACAAGTATTTGAATCCTCGGATTAGTTGCAAGATTAACTATGTATCTGCAATTTTTAAGGTAGATCTTTGTGCTCAAAAGGTTGTGAAATGTGTCTTGCACTGAAATTTGTCCGTGTCAAGGAAATGAAAAGTTTTGTAGTGCTAATACGCTAAGCAGATCTGGAAACGACCACAAAGAGATTGGCGTCTAGCTAAGACGTTGTTTATGTTATTACCCAGTGTAACTTTTAAAAGCATTTTGTACTATCTAACCGTATTTAGTAACGATCAGAGCTAAAGTATGTAGCTCTTCAAAGACAAGTAATATGATGGCTTTGACCGATTATCAAATTACAACATTAGAAAATCAACGTTCTAATCAATCATTTCTTTAAGAATTGTTGAGACTACTCATTATTATCAGAATAATTCCACCAAGAAAATATTCATGGTATAAAACCGATTTTGTTTAACACTGAACCAATTGGTAAAACAAAGCAAGTCACACCTCACCTTCGCCTCTGTTGACAATGATGTTTTCTTAAGGTTATACACTTTGAAAATACACGATATTTATTTATCTATAACATCATATTAATATTTCAAGACACATCATTTTGGATGCAGAATGGAAACACGATCGTAGTACAAAAATTTGGTATTTTGACAGGTAGAAAAATTACCAAAATATATTGAAAAACTAGTGTATTAAAGATTAATAACATCATAATATGTTATGCTAAAATGATAAGCAATGCACAAGCTAATCTAAGTTTTAAATGGAAATGTCAGAGTGTTTAACATACACGCTATTTTGAAAAGGTGACTTTTACTACAAATAGTCAAACTTTTGTTTTGACATCCTTTGCAATTTATGCTTGTGAGAAAATCATTTTGTAGCATTTTACGGAGTATATCTCAGAAAATTCCACCTGTTTGTTTAAAATGTTGGAATTTACGATATGTTTCAGGTTTGACCACATATCTCAATTCCACAAAATGTGACCATACTTGGGTTTTAGGACCAACTTTTGTTATTGTACACATTTTCTTCTTTCCAAAAATATGCATTATAGGTGAGTGTTCTTTCGGTACATTAAGGTAAAAATAATAATAACTTTGATTGCAATACTACTGTGGATTCATAATTATTCGTGGGATACCAATTTTCGGTGATTTCGTTGTTACATGTGAAACACGAAATTAAATGTTCAACGAATAACAAATTTCCTATAGTCTTATATGCAGACTTTGACAAAACCACGAAATCAAATATCCACGAAAATGCAAGTTTTCCTCAATCCACGAAAATGCAAGTTTTCCTCAATCCACGAAAATTGGTACCCACGAAAATAAATGAATCCACAGTATAGGACACAACACATTTTAAATAATCTTTAATTGGTAATAAACCATCATACTTTTCCAGAATGAAAATAAAACGAAAGAGAGGAGAAAAAGGCTTTCTGTTTTGTCTCAAACTTTGCATTTCCTGCTTTAACTCTTGGGTATACTAAAACATGTAAACGATGTATGATGATCAAAGACAAAATTAACTCCAGTCTGGCGTCTGGAGGTAATTGTTGTCTTTGTTTGAAAACTGCGTTAAACATCGCAACAAACTCGTGACAAATTTCAGTTCCAGCAACGTTGATTAGATTTGAAGGTTAGTATGACTTCAATGATATCACATCTACTTATTTCTATATTAATGGGCATTTATTTTTACTCTCTAGAATTACTTTGTTTTCATTCGTCAGCTATATATATATATATATATATATATATATATATATATATATATATGACGGTCACCATATTTCTTTGTCTTATGATATTGTTTGCCTCATAGATTTTATTGTATATTTTAAAACCACGAAAACATCATAAAGTAACTCAATTACTACAACTTTTTATTTGATTATTTAGTAACAAGATTTAATGCCAAGCGATATCCTTTTGAAATCTGTGTTGACTTTATGTGAAAATGGAGAAAACACTCAATGCAGACAATTGTGTTGGGAAAGGATATTGATAACATTTTGTTAAGTTCAGTTTGTTATTAGTGCAGAATTTGGATTGGTAAAAAGATGAACGTTTTGTGTAATTTGAACGTGACTGCGTAATTATACAGTAACAAATGAAGTTTTGTTTAAGACATTTCTATATAATATTGATCGAATGTCTTAAAATCAAACTTGGTTAAAAGGGTTGCTTTGTTTTAGAGTTCAGCAATTCATGGCATAAATGAAGTTTCTCATTTTTGTAAGATAGTTTCTAGGAAGTCAGTGATATAATATATATAAGAAACGTTGAAAAAGTCAAATAACAAAAATACCGAACTCCAAGGAAAATTCAAATCGGAAAGTCCCTTATCAAATGGCAAAATCAAAAGCTCAAACAAATCAAACGAATGGAAAACAACTGTCATATTCCTGACATGGTACAGGCTTTTCCTTATGTCGAAAATGGTGGATTAAACCTGGTTTTATAGCTAGCTAAACCTCTCACTTGTATGACAGTCGCATAAAATTCAATAATATTGACAACAATGTATGAACAAAACAAACAGAAATAGTGCAAAATTTTAATCACCCACTTGTATCTTCACTCCGTTATCCCTATAAAAAGTCGAAACTGATGTTTTTTGGTAGGGTAAGTTTTGTTTTGTTTAGTTTGTGTTTTGTTTATTCTTATATATTGAGGCCTTTCCACTTTTCATTGTAAGACCTTCTAATTTTGTTCTGACTTATTTGTTTTTCGTCTGCATTGTCGTTATGCAAGATGTTGATTAGATATTTAGCATATCATATCGTAAAGTTAATGCGCTTTTAACTTGTTTACACCTTTTTCTTTTATCGCTACTCCCAAGAAACCATAAATGGAGGAAAAAAAAGAAACCATAAATGAATGACCGTGTAATTGTTTTATGCCCCGCCGCATGGCGAAAGGGGCATAAGTGTTACCCTTGAGCGTCCTTCCATCCTTTGGTCCGTGTTTTGGTCCGTCCGTCCGTCCGTCCTTCCTTCCTTCTTAGCGTCCTTCCGTCCGTCCATCTGTCCTTCACATTTCACACATCATAAGCACATTCTTCTTTTATTTATAAATTGATTCCAATAGAAATAATGAATTTAATAAATGATCTGTCATGATTCAATAAAAGTAAAATAACAAAAATACCGAACTCAAGAAATGTTCAAAGTCCCTTAACAATTGCCAAAATCAAAAGCTCAAACACATAAAACGAATGGAAAACAACTGTCATATTCATGTCATGACTTCGTACAGGCATTTCCTTATGTAGAAAATGGTGGATATTTTGTGAAGACAAACAGTTTTAATATTTTTCATACGTCATTTGTACATAGAAAGAGCACGAAAAGGCAGAGATACCTTAAGATATTAAAAGAACTAAATTATCAAAAGTGCAAACTGTTTTTCTGTCAACTTGACTTTCGAATGCTTGATACACCAAGCTGCTTGGTTATGCTGTTTGTTGTATCAACATGATAAGTAATTATAAACATCTACAAGATATACTTGACAAAATCACGAATTATTCTTGAAATTGTATCGGTTATCTGTTTATATATAATTTCTGTATGCAGCTGTGATATAACATTTAAATATAATTCAAATGCATGTTATCAGTTCAAACAAATTTGGTCCAAAGGCCCAGCTTGACGTAAAGCCATAGTAATCGTCTTTTTAACTTATATTTTAAAGAATCACCACTCTTAGGATACAGTACAAATAACAAATTTAAACTCGGTATTCTAGCAGTCGACAGATAACCTTATCAAAATAATAGTTTACACATTGTTTTAAATTTTCAACATTTGCGAAACTTTATTTCAAACTTTATTTCTATGTTCTGTCGCGTGATGAATTCACAATGGTGGAGGTACAAAATGTATTGGACGTTTCCTTGAAATATGCCCCACGCTGTAAGAAGCCAGTATTCTAGTGTTTTAGGAATTGTTTGCTTTTGCTTGTCGTTTTCTTTTGACAATGGTATTGGCTTCTATATATTATTTTGATAGCACTTGTGTAACTTTTCCATTTTTATATCAGTGGAACTACGTGTTTGATGGATGTGGAAACTCCTTATCGGTCCTGTAAGCTATAGAATGGTTGAGAGAAAACTCCTGCATACATGCTTTATTTAGTAATGATGACACTGCGTTGAATCGCTGACCAGTATCTTTCGTAAAAGTACACTGTGATTTGATCAATAAGATTTATATATCTTTAACTTCAATGATCTATGAAAATGATTGTTTCTGTAGAAAGACCTGTTGAGAATAGAAAAGAGTTACAATACCGGTTATAAGTACCAATGTGTCAAAGTTGTTTCTCTCTGTTTTCAACTGAGGAATGCTACTGCATTAAATGTTTGTACTTATATTTTACAGAAATTATTGAGAGATATTGTGAAGAAACTTTACTATTTGCAAAGATCGTTTGTTGATCTCTAAAGGCCTTTTCTGTTGCAACCGTTGGGTTGTTTTCTCTTACTTATACTTAATATAATCATTTTTATTTACATTAGCTATTCATATATTGCGACTTTTCTATATTTCTAAGAAGAATTATCTATTTCAAAATAACCACTACTAAATGAACTGTTGTCTAAAATGATCATTATCAGAATTGTCTGACACAAAAGACTGACATGCGTCTTATCTACATAGATTTCATAAGTGGCGATCGAAATCTATTGCAAATACATTTGATTAGTTTAAAACAAATCATAGAATATAATCCAACAAATTCCACTAGCGCTGTATAATATACAACCTTATATAAATATATGTTTTAACTCCTCATCCATGATTTGTTTTTCATGTAAGCATGTAAACAGGGACGGTAATCCTGTCAACGAATCATTTAAGAGTTAATGCGATTCCCTCAGGTTGTGTGTGTACTTTAATTTGTCCCTTCTTTATGGATTTGTGAGATTTAAATATACGAAACTGCCGTTGCCTCTTATTTACATGTACAGCCCTGCATGATACTAAATCTCTAACGGGAGGGATTGTGGTTGATTTTCACATGATAAAGACATAATATTTCAATTTTCAAGTTTCATTGGAGTCTTGAGCTGTCATGTCAGTAACTGCAAGTACTAGTAGTCCATTGTTTATTTATGCTTAACATTGTCAGTTTGCTTAGTTTCTTCTGTTACCTATTCTAACATCATACTCGGACTTCTTTTGTACTGTCTTTGTTTTTCCCCATTGGCTTGAGGTATAGGGGATGGTTGAGATCTCACTAAACATGTTTAATCCCGCCGCATTTTTCGAATGTTCCAAGTCTGGAACCTCTAGCTTTTGTTAGTGTTGTGTTTTTTTAAATTTTGGTTCATGTTTCGGAGTTCAGTCAGGCTTCTTTTTGCTGAACTTGTATATATTGTTGTTTAGGGACAGCTGAAGACCGCCACATGATGCGGGAGTATTTCGCTGCGTTCAAGACCCATTTGTGGCTTTGGGCTGTTTTTATCTTTGGTTGAGTTGTTGTTACGAAACATAGCATAAATGTAATGGATTAATAACGGTTTGATTACCTAGTAACAATTATGACATGAGTAAACAATTGATTTTGAATTTGTTTCATTATAGTTTAAATTATGGCACAAATATGGTTTAATGTTTATAAGTAGTAATGTTTATGATGAAATATCAACAGTTCAGGATTGTAAATGACATATAAATGTATGTACGTAAATACATGTTTTTTTTAAATATAAACAAAATATTTAAAGGTATCAACAAAACGCTCACTCATTTGGTATAAACAAAGAATTTTCCTTCCATTCTATTCCAAGAAATTTGTTAATTCTAAGAATTTTTCTTTGACATAGAATACATGATGAATTCTTTGTATGAACTAAATCAGGTTATTGAAAAGTGTAGAATCAACCCCGATTTGATCAATTTATTATTTAAATATATTTAAGAAAAGTTATACAAACTAAGGGATTCTATGTGAGCATACCTTCAATTGACAATAATTTAGTTATCTGCTGCAGGAATTATTTTCATAAAACTGTTCTTGTGTGTTGTTTAAACCACGACGAGATAAACATGATTAACTCTGGTGGTGCTGGTGGTGGTTGTGGCGGGGTAATTAAGAGGTTCACATAACAATGCCCATAGATTTTACTTAAAGGTAATCTTGTCTTCTCATGGCATAACACATCTTCAACCGTTTAAGCCTTTCTGTAATCACTACAAATATTTATGGTGCTTTCAGTGTTTGCGGAAAAACATGTGGAAACTACTGTTGAAACAAACGTGAATCTTTTAAATAGGTCTTTCCTTGGAAAGTGGAAAGACCTTTCGAACTTGTTCTGACCAAAGGGTTTTCCACCTTGCCGTGGAAAGACATTTGGATTTTGTCCTGATGATTATTATGTCTCTCAATTATTCTGTGGTAAGACATAGAGGATTTGTTCTGATAATAATTATTTTTTCTTCTGTCGCCACATTATTTACTTGCACAGAGTTTTTGTTTTGTTTTTGCAAAATGTCGATAAGATATTTGGATATGATATCGAATAGTTATTGCGCATTTTGTTTACCCTGTTTGATCGAGCATGCAATTGTCTTTGTATGAGTTATCTCTCAGAACACTATTTATCTTTCTATCACTACTCCACTACAACCGAAAAAAAAACCAAAAGACAATTTCATTTTCCAAATTGCTCATTGTATTCTCAAGTTGTTCTGTTCTCATTTGTTCGAAACGATAAAGAGACTCCATATGAGAGTTATTTGCCCTTCTGTATTTGAAACAAGTGATACATAAATGTAACTCACGAACCGTACATAATAGCAAACAAGGTATTTTGAATTGAGGTCCCAAGTCCACCAAAAGAAACTTGAGATCAAGGTCACATTCTAAATTTGGGATTTTGTTTATTTTCACATTTCTGGAGTAACCGTGATGAATAACGGCAAAAGATCTTTACCAACTTGTTTGTTGCGACACGTCATAAGTGAAAACAAAATCGTTCAAAAGAGTACGGTGCCTTTAACAATGTTTAAGTGAGAGTTTTTCACTTGAAAAGTTTCGAAAAAGTCGTATGGTGATATAACTCATAAGTCATATATAGGAGAAATTAGGGTAATTTGCTTTGAGATCAATCCTAAATGACCTTGAAATAGATGTCAAGGTCAAATGTGAAATTGACGTTTTAGAATTTGACCTTTTCTATAACTTCTTACTGGAACATAATAAAGCCATATGGTCTTTTGCATTAGGTTGGGAGACAGTAGCCATTTTTTACCAAATAAATTTAAAATACATAGAAACAATATATTGTTGAAAGCGGTGTGACGTAACCTATCATATCAAATAGACAGTGACAATTTGAAACCGGAAGTAGCAAATTATATCGTTTATTTCAATAAAAGAACATCCAAACCATGCAGTCTTGGAATAACTGTACAGTTAGCTTTTGTTTGACACCGATAATGATTTTGAGTTAACCGGAAGTGTGTTATTAAATTTAATGAAAAAGTACATACACTATGTATTTTGGAATCAGTGAAAGAAAAGATACGTTCTGACACTAGAAATGATTATTAAACCGAAATATGATATTTTTATGCAAAGAAAATATAAAACAAACCGGAATAACTAAACCTTAAAAGTCTAATGGTAATTGATAAAGACTATAACACATGTATTAAGCATAATTCCATAGAAGAAATCGTGATGACTTTTACATGGTCACATTTACAATTATACAAAACGGTACAACTTTATCAATGTATTTCAAATTACAAAATGGAAGAACAAAAACATTTCTGACCGGTATCTCCTTCCATAGAAACTATGATCGCACCGATCCCATTATTTATATTCCGTTATTGTATTCGTTATTACGCACTCTTGTATAGGTCAACATGTTGTTATACACACTTTTACATGTTATATGTACAGCTTAAATAACCGTATGTGCTTTCATTGAAGATTTTACACTGTACAATATAAGACTAGGTGTATTGTTTTTATAGTTGTAATTTTAACATCCTTCTCTCTTTGACGATAGTTGAGTGTATTCAAAGGTCAATCAATCTTTTCTTTTGTCAAATAGATAAATACCATCAATACTTAGAAGAATTACTAATATGAAACACAATATATTTCGAATAAGTTTAGAAACAAAATGAAGAAAAAGTTCATATCGTTAACGAAAAGCAAGTATAACAAACCCTGTTGATGTCTGCGAATCATTTTGATTCGTCTCTTTTTACTTACAGTCCGTGTGAGCTAGAATAATAAGTTTGTGTTCATCATCCTTTGTCGTCGTCATTCTTCGTCGTTTCAAAATATTCAGCTCTGAAATTGCAAACAATCTGGACAAAAGTGTACCATAAAACCCATTGCAATCTACTTTAAAATGTTTGCGTATGTCCCTCAAGCAAACACATGATTCTTGCAGCCAAGCTATTCAAATATGTCTGATGATTTAAATTATTTAAATTCTTCAAAGATACCAGGCTTATGATTTTGTACGCCAGATGTGCGTTTTGTCTACATAAAACTCATCAGTGTCGCTCGATTTAAAACTGTTGGAAGGACAATTATTCCTGATAGGTGCTAATGCCATTAAATGATGATATTTACTTATACCTTGATAAGGTATTACTTAGTAGTGTTTTTCTTTCCTATTATACCGATACAAAAGATTAGAGTTATTTTCTGAAAAAGATTTTTATCATATGACCTTTTATGTTCGTGTAATTATCTCGTTAATCGGGATTCATAAAATGAAGCTGAATGCTTAAACAGCTAAATAGTTTAATGTTCACGTGCCTGTATTAAGTGAGGAACGTCGGAAATCATTGCCTTTAGTTTTATTTTGATGATTCTTGTCCGTTAGGAAATTTTGTGTTTATATTTGATATAACGATTACCTCAGTTTTACATATACTCGGGCGATATAAAGATTGACATAACGTGGACACAACACCAATTTTCATTTAGAGCACGCTGACTGTTAGATGTTTTTGGTTTTTGTGTTATTATGTTGTTATGCCGTTTTCTTATTCATATCCTACACAGGATAATGCATTTAAACACCATGCAGCGTTAATGATCTGCATGATTAATATTAAGATCATATTTTTTATTTGAGTGCTTTGAAACGTAAACTTATAAATGAACCTCAAGACGGGCCAATTTCGATCTATACTTTTGCAGTTCAAGTAATTCCTCAACCAGCATGGCCAGTGAAACGATATAGTACCATTGTATCTCGCGTTATAATGCCAATACTTGAATTAACTCATGATAATTACAGTTCATCAATTTTCGGCCTATAGTCTTTTAAATTTCACATAAATCTAAAGTTGCATCTACCTCTTATGACTGACGACTCTTTGTTGGTCAGTTAACTTTTAGCCTTGAGTTTTAATGATAAAAATAATGCAGAAGTGTATGTGCTGAGCAGTGAAAATAAAAGTATACCGATTCTGTATATATTTTTATAATTTATTTATATCATTACATTATTCGCTTATAGTACAGTAATTCAGATAACATGTAATTCTGTAATCGTTCGAAATATATAAGACAGTGAACATGATTCCCTTTTTAATTGATCAATTGTCAATCTCGGTTGATTTAATTTTAGAATTTATGATAAAGCACAATTCACGTTTTGATAATAAATGAATCTCTAGCTGAAAACTGAAATTTCAAAGCTACTAAGTACTAAGATGCGATAATAATAGGTTAAACATATTAATGATTATATGTTCAGACTATCTGTTTCAATGTGATGAATGATACAACTTATATTTCACCCAAATTAATATCTTGAAGACACTTTTCTATTTAATGAATGGCTATTATTTATTTTGAATTTATTGAACCATAAAATTAATTTTTGACTCTTCACATTGAATAATCCGCGAAGCGGATTATGTAAAATGTGAAGAGTCAAAAATTAATTTTATGGTTCAATAAATCAAAATAAATTATTGCCATTCATTATAAATAAATTTCTATCAAAAATAAGGCTCAAAGAACTTTTTATATTATTTATATTAACAATAACAACGTACACACATGTTGGCGTATGAATATACAACGTCAGAGTGGGCATGCGCCATAAAAATTGACAACATTGAAAATAAAGGTAATACTTTTAACCAATCAGAAGACAGTAAATACACCAACTTTATTTATTGTACAATATTACGTGTATTTTGTTTCGTTTACATATGAATGTTTTATATTCCGTTTTATTTGTAACCGATATTTGTCCTGTTTGTCATTGTCAATTCCGACTATTTTCTAATTTAAAAATATTTGACAAGGAAAAGTTATTTCTGAATAGCGTTAATTAGAACAAACAGATTTGTTGTTGCCTAAAACAAAAACAATCCTATTATATCGTTTGCTTATGTTCCGGACCCTATGAGTATATGGACCATACGCGTATGATCATGACCATATGCGTATACTCATATGGTCCGAACGTACGCGTATGGTCGAACCATATGAGTATATACTCGTATGGTTATTAACGAGCCGGAACATGAGTAATTGTCTTTGAACTAGGTTTATCAGAGTACTCTTATGTCGGTGCTTTGTGTCTATTGTTTTAATGTTAGTTATTTGTATGCTTCGTATCGATCTTTTGAGTTTAGCCCGTTGCATATGATTTTACAGACTCTTCTTATGTTGTGCCGTAACACCACTGTCCCAGATTTGGGGAAGGGTTGAGCGCTCACAAACATGTTTTACACCGCCACACATTCATTATGTGCCTGTCCCAAGTGAGGTGCCCGTAGTTCACTGGTTGCCGTTAGTTCATGTCTATTTGTTTTCGTAAATTGTTTTGTATAAATTATACTGTTAGTTTTCTCAATTGAATCGTTTCACATCTTTCATGTCGGGGCTTTTATAGTGGACTGAACAGTATGAGTTCTACATTGCTGAAGGCCTTACGATGGCTTTAATTGCTTACATTCACTTCATTTGAACTTTAATGGATCGTTATCTCGTGGCAATCATACCACATCTTCTCATTTTATATTAATGTGGTAAAGCATTCCAATTAAAAGCATGTATAATGTATATCACATTATTATCTTGATTTTGTTTTACTAATCTGATTAGGTAAATTGAGGATGTCCATGTAATAACACAATATATTAGATTGTTGTCCTTAAAGAAATCAGGCAATCAAACGTGGATTCCGGTTTATTTTCGCTGAAGATACGAATAAACATTTTCTTTTATTGAAAATATGTTAACTCTATTACATGTATGACTTGGATTACTGGATCAAATAATCTAACAGCTGAATAACGTTATCGACCTAGAACAACAACAAGTATTTGTAACCGTCGGTAAATCGATTTCCAGTCGTTATAGTTATGACAGTGAAATACATAATATAAAATAAAAGAGGAAGACGTGGACACGATTTCAAACACACGTTATGTTTCTTATTCTTATTCATTGAAAATTGAAAAAACCCACATTCATCATTGGTTTTATAACGACGACAAATCGTTGTATTCATAATCAATTTAGAATGATTTCTAATGTGTGTAGATAGAGATTGTCATATGAAAACAAGATTACAAGGTACATGCATGAAAGATTTTAACAATTCCTGATTTTTACTAGAACTTATTAAATTGAAATGTAATAAAATGTAAATTTTGTATAACAATTAGGCTTCATTTAAACCTTTAAAGTTAAACTTTGCTTTACAATATACAAATATGTTTTAGTGTTTAATATACTATAGATCATGGCGAAAAATCAATTTTAAAGGGTAACAAAAGACATATAGATATATGCATGTCAAACATAACTGGTCTAATAAATGTTTACAATATATTCAAAATGCTATACATAACGATTTTTCAAGTAAAGATTACAAAGCAATTGCAATCCCTTTTCTTCCAAGAAATAAGTTAATTCCAAAAATGATCCTCTTGATAAATCATACATATTACATTTAGATAATTCCAATAATTCACCACTATGTATGTAAATGGTATGGAATTCTTTGTATTTACCCTAATTCAATACTTTCTCTACCAAGAATTTATGTAATTCCATGAATTCTCCTCTTGCTTTGTCATGGATATAACATAAAGTAAATTATATATATAACATAACGTAAATTATATATAGTGGTGCAAATAATATGTAATTTGTAATCGTTCAGAAATGAATAAAACAGTAAATATAATTCCTTTTATTATTTATCAAATGTCAAGCTCGTTTAGGTCAATTTTAGATTTCAGCTATAGCAATATTCACATCTTGATCATGTTGACAATTATTATATCATCAACTGAAATTTCAAACCAACAGAAATAAAATACGACACTAAAAGGTTAAATATATTAATGATTCTATGCATATACTATCTGTTTCAAGTGACGAATGATACATCTTGTATTTCATCCAAATTATTTTTGACATGTTTTAAAAACCCTTTCTATTGTAAAATATAGCATGACGTTTGGTTTGTTGAAAAATGTTTTAATATTAATACTTCTACTAAACTGTACCTAATATTTATACATTCCGACTACAAATGTATTTTTTAAAAATAAATCTGGCAAGTTATTTCTCAATAGTGTAAGTTGGAACGCAAAGAATGTTTGTTGCATAATACAAAAGTAATCCTATAACATCGTTTGAGAAAAAAAAGAGATATTGTCCGAACAATTGTCTTACAAAAAGTTTGCTTTTGTAACAATTACAATTGGCGACTAATTTCATATAACAAACTATTAATTTCATTTTGAGTGTAATATATTTCTATCGGTTATGGGATTGTTCAAATATCATTGGATTACCAGTGCAATCCCTAAAATAAAAAGATATCTTTTGTCTTTGTTTTAATGGTTTATATATCACAGTCGTTGTTTTAGAATATCCGCGTTACACATGTTAAATTGCCATTGACACAGTGTCACAATCTATCACATTAAATCATTAAAATCATACCTAGATGTATTTATTCCTGTACATTTTTTAAGAAATATATTTACTGCGTAAAATCAATTTAATACTGTCACTTCAAAGATTTTTGGAATTTTGTACATTTTCGAGTGAACCCTCAGGAAAAGGGTTCCAACGAGACCACATACATATGTGAAAGCACAGAAGGTAATGGAGAAAGATTTATTCACAGTAGAGACATATATTTTACACTTTTGTGATCATATATACAAGCGCAGACACTCAACAGTAACTTTCATGAAATTTAAAAGACGTTCTTTGTATTTATAAATTGACTTTTACATGGACCGCTACCATTTTTATAGCACCGATATACTGTTTCTGAAGATATTGTTATCGTCCCTTAGATTCCTTATATCCCTTAGACATATGGCGCATGATAAGAATTATGTAAGCCGAGTAGACTTTGGTTTTGGACATGTTCACTATACTAGATAAGTGAACATCTCATTAGGCCACATCAAATTGTTTCTTTTTTAAAACAGCAATTCACTTGTTTTTATACGAGTTTTAGTCTTTCTAGCAGTGATATTTTCCGATAAATATACAGAGTAACAATGTTTTAATAAAATCATATAAAACATTGTTAAATAAAGGATAGTCATTTCAATTCACAATTTACCTTATCCTGACATGTGCTGAAAAATCAACATATCTTTAAATGCATAATAGAGCACATTGGTTCC
Organism: Mytilus coruscus; assembly: GCA_017311375.1. Taxonomy (NCBI): domain Eukaryota; kingdom Metazoa; phylum Mollusca; class Bivalvia; order Mytilida; family Mytilidae; genus Mytilus; species Mytilus coruscus. The sequence continues at coordinate 76,992,502 of CM029597.1, read as the reverse complement.
GGAAGTTGGGTAGTACAAAACAGGTACTTCTGAACGGAACGACAGGACAATTTACCCTCCTATCTTTTTTTCATTATTCAAAAGAAACTTTCATCGAGGGTTCTACAGTGATTCCAAGGTAGTAAGCTTTCATTTGATACCAAAATTACCTCAATATTTTACTTAATGATAATGCTATGCGTTGAAAATTAGTGGTTCTATGCCTATAACAGACCCAAACTTGCGATATTCTAACAAAGAAAAACACAAAGATAAAGCTTTTGTCCAAACACTATTTCACTGAATTCAAGATCAAACTTGACTGGTAGTAACATATGCATTATACCATGAAAACTGCATATGGATGATAATAGTGACCAAAATGAGACTATATCCATTATTACCAGTTATGCTCAAGAACTATTTTGTTCAAAATATGTGCTATTTTCTTGTATGTTCATTACGACTGGGCCGATTTAGATTAGTGGTTCTATACCTAAAGCATTTCAGCTAACAAGCATGTACTGTGAATCACATTTTATCTTGATTTGAATTTGCCAATCTGATTGATTGTTGTCCTTAAAAGAATCAGACAATCAAATTCGGATTCCGGTTTATTTTCGCTGAAGATACGAATAATAAAATAATACAATTTTATTTCATTGAAAATATTTTACTCTCTATATGACGTAGGATTATTTGATCAAATCATCTTACAGCTAAAACACGTTATATCCGTTGAACCACAAGTCAATGTTTTCAATCGTCTGGTAAGTCGATTTCCAGTCGTTATAGTTATGACAGTAGAATACATAAAGCAAAATTAAAGATGAAGACCTGGACATGATATCAAACGCGTGGTACATGTATGTTTCTTATTTCTATTCATTGAAAAATACCACAGATGCTCAATACTGCTTTAAAACAATGGAGTTCAATCGCATACACTACTGGCTTTATAACAACAAAAATCCTATATTCATAACCGTTTTAGAATGGTTTCTAATGTGTAAACATTTTCATTTAAAAACAAGATTTAAAGATGCATGTATGAATACTTTTAACATTTCTTAATGTTTAATCGAATTTCTTTGCATTGAAAATGCAATAAGAATGCAAATTTTGTATATCAATTTAGTTTCATTTAAACCTTTGAAGTTGAACTTTGTTTGATAATAAACATATATGTTTAAGTGTTTAAATGTACTATAGATCATGACAAAAATCGATATTTAAAGGTAACAAAAGAAATATATATAAGGCTAACAAAAGAAATATATATAAGGCTAACAAAAGAAATATAGATATATGCATGTCAAAACAACCGATCTAATAAATGTATACAACATATTTGAAATACTATACAGAACACTTTTCAATTACAGATAACAAAGCACTAGCAATCCTTTTCTTCCAAGAAATAAGTTAATTCCAAAATAATCTTCTCGATAAATCATACATAAAAATAACTTTTAGATAATTTCAATAATTCACCACTATTTATATAACGGGTATAAAAATATTTGTATTAACCTAATTCAGTTCTTTCTCTACTAAGAAATTATGTTATTCCATGAACTCTCCTCCTGAAATATTATGTATATAACATAAAGTATATTCCAAGAATTCTCCACTTGGTGGTATAAAACGAATAGGATATTTTCGTTTTAACCAAATCGAGTTTTGGATGCGACCGATACTGTTTGTTCATAGATTTATCATTTAGTGTTTAATCGTCCTGAATTAAAGAATATATATGAAACTGTTAATACTGGACGTTGAGCAAGAAACAATCAATCATATAATTTACTTGTTATAAAGGAATTATCAAACAAAATATGGCTCATGCTGACCACAAGTCATTAAATAAATGCAAGTTATGTGGGAACATCGGAGAGTTTTTCTGCAAAGAATGTCCGTCTGCGCTGTGTGAACCATGCCGAGATAAACATGATATATTGTTAGGCTGTCATTCAGTGGTAGACATCGAAACCATTGATGGAGCTGCTTTGAATATTAGCTGCAATTCTCAGTGCAGCACACATTATCAATCGTATAAGCTTTTCTGCAATCAATGCGAATTGTTAATTTGCATTGGGTGTATTACGGAAGATCATAATGGCCATAGCGTTTCGCGTATCGAAAAATCGTCGAAAATTACAAGAATCTGCAGGTGGAGATGTATCTTTAATGAAAGAGAGAATAGAAAAATTATCCGAAGTACTTGAGAGAATAAAATCAGAGAAATTGATAAAATTTGAAGACGATTTACAAACGATCAACAGGGATATTGACTCAACATCAAGATCTATCCAACAAGTTGTACAAGCCAAAAGGAGATACAAACAACAGAATTGTCAGATTTTAGGAAACGACACTATGTGGATATTGAAGATGAATTGAAGCGAAAGGAAAATGTCCTTACAGAGTATCGCAAAATTTGCAATAACATTGATAACATGCTAGCAGAGGATCATGCCGTTGGATTGTATATGTCATATGATAATTTACGTAAAGATAATGAAGAGTTCGACGATGAATTACTACAAGATATCGTACTCCCAACAGTGCCAGAATTTGACTCGGAAAGTTTCCTTGAAGACATTTTGCACGAGATATGTGCAAAGTTTGAAGTAAAGTACGTAATTGGCAAAGTTGAAAATTATTTTCAAGTACATAATTGAATGTATTTTTATGACTAGGATTTTTTAAATAAATAACCCGCATATTTATACAAGTTTGCATTTTCTTTTGCAAGCAACGAATCTCATTTAAATATTTACTATTAATAATAGGGTTTATCGTTTTCTTAAGGAATTTGATCCTACTCATCATACAAAAATTTGAAAAAAGGTAAAGGCTTTTTCTAAGAAAATGGTTGATTAAACCTGGTATTATAGATAGCTAACCCTCTCACTTGTAAGACAATTGTTTATAGTTCCGTTAAGTTGACAAAATTTGGTGGGAAACACCTTGGACAAAATGATTGTTACCATTAAAGAAAGCTTTTGAATCATAAATCGATGATTATGAATGGTAACATTGTCGTCGTTGTTGCGTCAACCAGTAAATGCGTATAATATAAACATTTATAGTGAAAAGTTTTGAAAATAAAACCGCAAAACGTCTGATCAATTAAGACACGAAGTCATTGATAGCAACTAAATCTGACAAACAGATCGTGTTAAAACTGTGTAGGACTGTTTTTTTCATCAACGCACTTCCTAACTGATTTTATTATACACCAATATAAGCAACAAAAGAATGACTATCCGTATCTCAATTCATTTTCCATTGATTTGATTGAACGTACAATAACGGCTAAGCATGATATATTTAATTTTGTATTACATTAATGATAATTAATACAATAATGTTTTGATTTCTTTTATCGATAAATGAAAATTGAAAATTAAAAATACTAGTAACATCAATTCTATATTAGATATTTTAATGGATAACTCAATTTAGTGACAGAATCCGTTACTGGTAAACTAAAACGGATAAGAAAACCTCTTACATGCCATTGCCCATTGAATTAGTTTATGACATTCTTTTCCACGAGTGTTTACTTAAGATTATATTTGATCACCATGATAAATAGTTACTGATAAACATTGTTATAGTTTAGATTTTCTAAAATCTCTTATATACGAGAATGAACAATTTTGTTATACAAAATATTCATCTGGATTTATTTTTGCCTTACCAAGCTAAGCAAGAGTTGTGTCCCTTGGTCTGTCAAACTTCCGGTATTTGTTTGAGTCGAACTATGGGTATCTCAAAATATTTCTCTTGTCCGGCTGACTTTGAGATTACTTTGAGATAACGAGAGTCGACTGTATGTCAATTTTAATGTGCATCATGTAATATTTCTTGTGCGTGTGTGTCTCACCTAGCCTAAAGGTCAATGTGAACTATCCGTCGGTATCCGTCGACCAGAGTTCGTCTGTCCATCTGTGGTCCGTCCGTTACTGCCTCGTCCGTCTATCGACAGTCTGTCCGTCATTCGTCCGTCCATCGTCCAACTGTCCGCGCATTGTCGTAAAAATATCATCAAAAACAACGTGATCAAAATTTCTCAAACTCTATATGAATGTTTCATATGGAATCTTAGTTCAAAATTCAATATATCAGAAAACATGGCTGCTTTTGATGCAATTTACGCTCATACTTCAGTTAAGCGTGCATTGATAAGCTATGCCTTTTCCCCGGACCTCTCTAATTATTTACGGCATTCAATTAGATAAATTAAATGTAAACTTGAGAAAATACATCGTTTTATTCTAGGCTAATCAATCAAGAAGAGGTGGAAGAGAAACAAAGAACACAAGATGAGTTAATAGAAGAAAATGATGCCTTTAAGCAGCAGATTAGCGAATTGCAAGCTATGTAAATATATAATGGTAGTATAACTTGCGATTTTGCGATTGCACATATTTCATTTCTAATTTTATTCAGTGCATGAATTCTTTTGAGTTAATATTTGTTCTGATGAAAGGAGGTAATCCAATATAATCCATGTTCCATTAACCATTACAGATGCAATTTTCGTCCGATTCTTAAGTTCAGTATACATTATCGGTAAGCTATGTCTTTTCTCCGGACATCTCCTATGATTTATGATATTCAATAAGAAGTTAAACCTGAAAAATACATTGTTTGTTCTAGGTTAATCAATAAAGAAGAAGTGCACCAGAACCAAAGAAGAAAAGATGAATTATCCGAGGAAAATGATGCTCTCAAGCAGCACATAAGTGAATTGCAAGCTAGGTAAATATGTAACTCAACCATAAATGATTTTGCAATCACATATACTCACAAAATATTTTCAAAACAAATTTGATTGTTCGTGAAAGTAAAATTGAATATAATTTTCTGCTTATTGTTTATGTAGCAATCACTATGCGATCTTTGCATGAATGGTTATAAATGCTTTTCATGCTGATAATCTGAATAAAATGAAGTTTGAACTTGGTTTTGCTGGCATCAATCGACAAAATAGATTAAAACCGCAATACAAACAATTTGCATGCATTGAAAATAAAGGTTAAGAATAGAAACAGATATAAACATTTGTCTTTAATAGAAACAAAGAGGATCTAAAAGAAGAAATCAAATGGAAGAACATATAGAGTCACTAGAGAAGGAAAAGAACATATGTCAGCAGAAAGTTTTGGAATATGAGAAAAGTAATTCCATTAATTGCTTCATTTTTGACAAAGTTGTAAATTTAGATAATAATAATAATAAAAAGATACAGAAAGAATGAATTAAAAGAATTGAAAATAGTTGATTTTTTCCGGGAGATCTAGATGCGTTGTTCATAAATTGAACAAATAACAAAATTCGTATGAGGTAAAAACACGAAGGAATAGTTACTTCTTTACAAATCAACAAACCATATTCTGAATTGTGAATGCTTTACTGAATGAATAACTATCATTAATATGCGACGTTGCACCCTCATATTTCATTGCAATATAAATGGTCTCTCAGGACTACTTGCACTGATGGGGCGTTCTCAACATTTACAAAGTGACTGGGAGGATGGTGGGGACATACACTACTGTAAATTCAGAAATTATTGCGTGCATTTATTATTGCGATTTTGTTATTTTAGACTAAAATGCGATTTTAATTTTGCGATATTGAGAAAAATTCTGTTTAATTCATATAAAAAATTCAGAATGCGAGTTTAAATTATTGCGATTATTACCCTGTCGCATTTTCGCAATAATAAAAACATCGCAATAATTTCTGAATTTACAGTATATGAATAGTTGATGAAAATGTGTTCCAACTATCTCTGCTGGTATTAAAACAATGACCTTTGTTTTGAAAGACCATTGTCAAAAGCAACAAATTGTATAAAAGTTATGTTAATGTGTTTTAAAATTTTAATAAGAAATCAATTTCATATCGATTTTAGAACAAACGACAATGCAAATATATCAGAACAAAATCAACACAAGAAAGAATTGGACAAGAAAACAAAAGACCTCAAGGAGTAAGTACAAGATCTCAAAATACACAACAATAGGTTCAAGCATAATTCGACTTTTGATGGATCCCTTAAATGTCTCTGTTACGTGTACTTATCAAATTGACAAAATATATTCTTTTTCCCGTCAGATCCATACAAATATTAGAAATACTTATAATAATCAAGTCAAAAAGGAAGTGTGACTTTTTTTATAATCGTCATCTAACCTTATATCTTATTCATGTACTAAGCAAAGCAATTTCATTGGTTACAGTAGGCAAATTACTACTTGAATCAGTCAATTTATGATACGTCGGAATGAGTTTGTTTTCTTACTAAAACTGACACCATATGCTAATATTTTGTGACAAACACATTATGAAGCATTATGAAGCATTATGAAGAAGGAGGGACGGTTTAATTCATGTTAGCAGATTGCTGATTGATTATATGTATTGTATTTGCGTGTAAACAATTCAATCACAATTTACCGTACAATGTACTTTCAGACTGTTGAGTATAAAAGAAAAATATGAACAAGAAGTTGAAGAACTGAAACAGGAACTTAGTACTATAAGGTATTTATTCAGCGACTTTTACTCAACATGTATTATCATTCATTAATAATAAATACGCGGGTGATACCTAGAGGACATTCACAACTCACAAGTCGAAATAAACTGACAACGCCATTTGAAAAGACAAACAGTTTAAAGAGAAACTAGTCCAGAAAACACTATAGAGAGAACAAAAGTTTGAACAACATTAAAGACATCCGAATCGGGGTGATTTCAGATGCCAAGGAAGGGTTAACGGATCCCTTTTCACATTTGACAAACAAACAGAGAAATAAAATGACTTGTGAGTCAGGATAATCAAAACAACGTAATGACGCTATATTATACCTAAACATTAAAACGACACAATACAAAAAGAAAAGAAAAGAAAAACAACAGAAAGAGACAGGTCAATAGTATTTGTTTTACATATGACAACACAAATGAAATATAGCAATCTACAGATATCAGGCTACTAAACAATTAAGTGGCAAATTTCATGAGAATCTATTTTTCCTCTAAAATTTGAATGCAAGTGTTATCGATGATTTTTCATTGGTTTAAATTAAGAGAAACATAGTCTATTCATATAAAAGGCATATCAAATCCCATCCACTGTCACCTGTTCCTGACACAGTTTTAGCATTCGGAAAGATAAAGAGAACCAACAACAGATTTAATAAAATGAAGCAAATAAGAAAATACCAAAAGCCAATGAAAACAACAATCTATTGAATGAAAGTTAGCTTGGTCAACCTTTAGTCAACTATCAATTGCATCCACCCAATGATAGAACATCTGATTTAAAGATTCCAAAATATCATTTCTATTATTGAAAATAAAAATTAAAGATTACCCTTGTTATAGATGATTCAGTAATTGAAGGTTTACGTTTCAGAGATGTAGACTGTAAGAAGCGGATTTTACTACAAGACGTGCAAAATCATCGGTATTTTATTATGTATGATAGTTACACATTTAAATGCAACAGGAAATATACATGTGTTAATTAGATGTACATTTGGCTATACTTAAAATCTAACAATGGAAAATTAATTAATATGTAAATCTTATTGTTTTAGTCTTTCGAGATTAACATAAGCCGGCGTCATTAAGTGATTCAGAAGTACACATATACTGATAAAAATAATTTATTACAAAAGCCGAAAATATAATCAAATGCAAAATCCCAAAAACCAATGAATAAAATGAAACCTTTTCTTTGCGTCTTAAGAGCTTTTCTGGATTTTCCTTTATCAAGATAGCTTTAATTGAATTCTAACATTTGAAAACCATGGATATATAAATATGTAGAAACGATAGGATCCATATGACCAAAAGGACATAAACAAAAAATTAAACTCATTTAAAGTCAACTTAGCCCAGGAGTTGGAACGTATATTTCTAAATTCATCAATAGAATTTTAGAAAATATGCGAAAATATGAATGAACAGAGAATCATATTGTTTCAGTTTTGACTATTTCCATACTGAACATTTTAGTATATTTTAGACTGCCAGCTATATCAAGATATAAGATAAAACTTGCTTTCGAATTTTGTTTAAATTTGAAATCGATGTTGTGTTGGTTGTTCAAATCAGTAGAATGTTTTGGGCCTCATGTGCCAATATCACACGCATAAGAATCAGTTACCCTCTCTTCTCAATTGAAACAAAACAAGTAAATTATGCTGAATAATTTCTTTCCAGCCATACTGAGGTGTTGAATTCTTATGGAATTCTTATTGATACACCCTTGATTTCTGAACAGAAGCAGGATATTTCATATCTTACATTGTCATACAAAACATTTGAGCAAATCCTAGAAAAGTGTTTTCAAGTTCTATTCTCATAATTTTATCGGGTAACGCATTATAAATGTTCTGAAACAAGTATATTTGATTAGAGTAAAATAGCCGGATCCTTGTTTTAATGTAATAAACAGTAAACGTACAGTTACCTTAGACATATATCAAATTAAATACTGGTTAAGGACTTGCATAAACTTAGCGTCATATGAAACGAGTTCCTGGTGATTATAACATTTGGGAAAATATTAAACCAATAAATACGTATAAACTAAAAGAGTCCTCTGTGCACGTTTTTTCCACACATCCGTAAAAATATTTTTGTTTGAATCAATGTTTTTCCATACACTAATTGGCCGACAGCTTTCCCGTATGCAGCGACCTAAAACATGATACATATATATTGTTGAAATATTGGCGATCGCAAAGCGCAAATGTGAAGGCAAAACTCGTGATGGAAGAAAGAATTAAACAAACGAACGTGGAAGGAAAATAGTATAAATCGATTCCGAAAGAAAAGTTTTGATACAAATCATTTAGCAACTGTAATGAGAAAGTTTTAATTACAAATGGAAACGCATGAAAAAACAACAACAAATAAACATTGCCCTATCTTCTCAATTACTTTACACATGTTCCATGTTTCTTGGTTTACTGTTTATCAAGGTCACATTAGTACATTTCGACAATAAAACCTGAAAGTTAAATAGACGCCAAAGTTTTTGATAAAAATCATCGAATGAATATGTATTGTCGATTATACGTTACGGTCTAGTAACAAATTTCGTAAATGTGCACAAGGGAGATAGTTTAGTATATACGAATGCATTTGTTAATTAACATTATAATTATCAGAAACTTGTTTTTATGATTTTAATCAAAACATAAGGAGATGGCATATCTATCGACAAGACACAAGATGACGACAAAGCAAACAGCTACAGTATGGGCATTAACAATGAGCAAATCCCGAACAGTATAATCAGCCGTGAAAAGGCCGCACTTAACCAAATATGATCATGCAAAGCAAATCTAATAGAATAATATTATGTTAACAATTAACACTTTCTATAACAATATATAAATAGCATTTCCATGTCTGAAATGACACGAGATAAGAATCAGAAAGCGATAGAAGATTACCAGCAAAAATTATGGATGCCAAAAGACGATAAAAACGTATAAAGAGGAGATGGAAGATTATCGGAAGTAAGTAGCGCGATTAATTGATTTTGGAATTCACCTACAATGTAATAATAAAGCATATATCCATTTTGAAAAAACATAAACTAACAGTATTGATTGCTTGATTTATTGGTGTTAAATATCCTTTCAGTTGTTTGACTAATTTGATCACTCTGCCACCAAGGCCCCAACTTGGAGTATTGAAATTCCTTTAAGATATGTTATATGTTTAGCAATAATCAAGTTCAGTGAATGAAACAACTGATTAACAGCAGTCATGTGAGAACAAAGTATTTTGTTTGTTAAAATATTTATGTGTGACCTATGAGTTCACTCTATAACTGTTCAGAGAACTTCATAATTGATGATATATTACACGGGTATTTTTAAGCAATGTATGAACATGATGAAATAAAATGAATTTTAATTCCATTTTAACCTATACGTACACATATCTTAATTTAAATTTCAGACCGGTCGTTTGCAGATATACATGCAATTCCTGTAGGTAAGTTTGTGTGTGTTCGAATAGATACACTTTAGCTATTTTATACTGCTTGAATAGACACGCAGACATTTAGCATATCTGTAATCAAGTCCCGTCTCACAGTCGAAAACATATAGCAAAGTGTATGTATAGAATGCCTATCAAATACGACGTGTTTATGTATTATAAATATGCCAACCTACGTTTTGTACTAGTGGGTTGTATAGTTGCTTAAATGTAAGTTATTTGGATATTGGTGGAGAGTTGTCTTATTGGAATCATACTACACCTCATTATTCTATATTTTCTTCATTTATTATTATCTTGATTATTATGACCTAACGTTGACCGAGTGAATACACAACATGTTTATCTGTTTGCAGTATGATTTCGATGTATAATAGAAATTAGATTTAGAAAATAATACACTACATGTATTTCCAATCCAAAATACCATACAAATGCTCTTGACCATAACAGTTATTCTTGTGAATTTTGTTTCACATTGTTAAATGACGTCTTCATCACATCTGCTCTCCTGTAATCCCCACCCTACAAAAAAGTAAAACAAAAACAAAAATCTTCAATACTAAATTTATCAATTCACGATGAAAAAATTTCGAGTTGATTAAACATGTGATAGAGTGTAAAGAACGATTTTAAAGAGCTTTTCATTTAAAGCGTGAACATCTAAATAGACCATTGATAGAAGTGTTGGTGAAAAGGGTCAAGAACTGCTTCAGAATTTCAACTACATAAAGGATAGGAAAGCATAGAGCATTGGATTCAACAAACTAGATATAATATTAAATAGGTTTCCTGTCAGAACAAATACAAAAGATATTTTTCGACGCCTATGCACTGTGTAATCCCGTACTTAAATGAATGAAAGTTGATCAGTTGTTATTGAATGTGACGGAACATTTAAATTCATGCTACTTTTAACGTTATTAAATGCATGCTGGTATCTAATTTAAACTTTTTGGTTCTAATCATTGTTTAGCTGTAATAATTATTGATAATAGCCATTACATTTTCATTTGAAACTTTAGCTAAATATAAGGACCATAGTCAAGCCTAATACGGCTTTTCCTAATAAAGATTGTAACGTGTGTTGTCAAATGATTTTTTCTGGAAAAGTATCCTTTTATTTCCTCCGCTCCTTTTGCATTTAAAAAATATCATCATAACCGATTTGGTGTCCATATTTGAGTAATTTTGTCGTCACTTTATATATATATATATAAAACATTCGAAGAGTTATGAATGGTGCAATTTAAAATGTTACAGTTAGAAATAAAATGTTTTGTACTTCATGAAATCATTAGAAATTATAATAACAACCTTATCTACGAGATGAAGTTATTTTATGATAATATTATATTTCAGCAATATCACTAACTTAAGGTAAGTGCTTTTATATAATTGTAACAAAGAAAGTCTAGAAAAAGAATTAGGCAATAGTTAATTTAAACATCAATCTAATATTGTATATGTAGCTGTTTAGAAATAGTGTACGTCACAAACGCAGATATTGAAGTTTACATGTTTAATGTTACATGAATGTATAGGGACTAAGTATTCAATCTGTGTTGACTTTATTGAAATCTTCATTCACCTGTATACTCACATGGTAAACATATTGATTATAGATCGGAGGAAATACTACATTTGAAGTTTATACATGTTTTTAATGAAAAAAACTCCTAAAGTACAAAGCTTATAATTTGTTCCCCAGACTCGAGTTACGCCAACACAAGACTGATCATTGGCAATCAGATCTAATGGAGGGCTAAATTAAAACGAATTCGAATAGCATTAATAAACGAAAACAATAGTTCGTTAACAAATAAGATTGCTAAGGACTTATATAACCCTATATTCCTTTGCTTTTTCAGAATTTCTCAGGAACAGCACCGAAACCGTAAGTATAAGAGAATTAACACTCTCATATAACATATCTAGGTACAAACAAACATACATTGAGAATAATAAGTAGATACAATTATTATAAACCTTTTGAAATTTCAATTACAATTCTGTTTTCTTTGTCAATTGGACTCGTAGTTCGTCTTTTTCTTTAATCGTTATCTTTTTCCGTTGAGATGTCAAACACAAGATAAAACCCAAATTGTACAGTAATTTATTTAATTGAATCTGCATATATAATTGTATTTAGAAAACGTTTTCGGTGACATTTTGTATTTACTCATTGCTAAAGAAATTTACTAATAAACAGTTGCACATCTAAGAAATAACAATATAACCACAACACTAAATAGTTATTACTATTCTACGTTTTGTAATACGAAGAAAAGGAACTTAATCGTCATTACATATTTTCAGGGAACTTATTCAGTAAGTATATTTTTCACTATATCTAAAACACTCGAATACACAGGAAATTTTACTCACATGAATTTCACGTGAATTTAAATTCATGTGAATCTCACGTGAAATTCACGTGAATTTCACCTCAAACGAGCTTATACGTGAAACTCACGTGAAATCAGTTCATGTGAGTTTCACGTGAATCTCATGTGAAACTCATGTGAATTTCACGTGAAAATCACATGATTTTTTTCACGTGAAATTCACATGAATTTGAAAAATAACGTTATTCAAATAACATCTAAATTTTCAAAATTAATTAAAATCATGAAAATACAATTTTTTTTGAAAAGTTCACGTGAAATTTACATGAAAAATTTCACGTGAGATTCATGTGAATCTCAATTCACGTGAAATTCACATGAAAATTTTCACGTGAGTTTCATGTATAAGCTCGTTTGAGGTGAATCTCACGTGAAATTTTTGACGTGAATTTCACGTGAGATTCATGTGAAATTCACGTGAGCAAAATTTGCCTGTGTATATGGAGAACAATATAAATGAAGACAGTATGTAGAAAAGGAGATTATTCGATAACAATAGTATGGTCACAACTCAGTCATTGTTTACGTCTTTGATGTGCGGATAATATGTTTAAATATAAGTTTGTTTGCAATTAAGTATTGGATTTCATGTAACGCAATGTTGCCATTATCAAAACACTGACATACTAGGGATTCAGAAATAAAATATGATGCAAGAGTTGCAAATTCAACATTATTATATGATATTGACGTTTAATAGGATCCGTAGAAATTTATCAAGAGATGAAACATTTTGATCTATTTTGTTTGTAGTAATACCATTTATACATTTTCATTAAAGAACCATTGATCATAATTGTCCTTAAGATATATCAGTCTTGTTTAATATATGTCTTTTGTTTTGGTAATAAGCTATTACTATACCTATATGTGTATCAATTAGCCATTAGACATATGAGACACGATTGATTAAATGTATTAAAATTCTGTAAACAATTATTTTGAAATTGTCCAGGATAGTGTCTCCATGCATTAAATATGATGTCGTAAATGCAAATAATATATGCATTAGCGGAAAATATTAGACTAAAGAATGACATGATTTACATCGATATATTAAGAAGATTAAGTATTTTGAACTTGTTTTCAGGAAATATGATCAGTCTTTGAATCAGTATTATGTAGTTACAGTTTACTTGTTCATGTTTGTTTTTAGTGGGGAGATAGGGTATATGTTTGCCAATACTATCGATTTCATCAACGTTAACGTTTATAAAGTAAAGTGGTATTTTCAAAAGACCTTACTGTTCCGTTTGAGTCTTCACTTATTGACATTTCAGAGGAGAAGATTCGGAATCAAAAGTCGTGTTAAACCCGATATTTTCATTTTATATCAGGAACATGACCTCAGTTCATGGATGTCTTAAGTTATTTCTAACAATTTCCATAGTTCAATACTAACCGTTTCTTGCATTGTGCCTGTCGCGCTAAATAAATCTTCTTTTTATTAGGAATTGTAACAAATGTGGGTAAGTAACTTAAACAACTTTTATGAAAGAAAGAATATTTAGATATCAAACATTTAAAAGAGAACAAGCATTTATTGTATAAGTAATAAAATGCACTTTGAAAGTGTATAGAACGTTAAAATGGCGTTGTTAATTTTAAGCATTTAAACACAGTGACTTTAAATTTTCTAAACAGTCGACATTATACTATTTTTCAACAAAGCTGGGTGTATATATAACTGGCAGGTAACACTCGAGAAATTGGGCATAACTTGCTATATTTCCTGCAGACAAGAATGCTTTTATGCCTCTGACATTTTGGATTTCGATAGAGATCTAAATTGTCAACCACTTAAGATACACCTGTGACGTAAATCTTTTGTTCAAACTCTTCATTATTTTTCAGGAATTGAGAGTTATTTTCTATTGTTCATCTTCATTCATTCATTCATTCATTTGCCCTTTGGATATTTCCATGGGCACCTTCTCAAAAGTGTTCAACCATAGAAATAATTGTAAAGGACGTGACGCGATATTGAATGAAGATAGAAACTTACTAAAACGGCTGATACAGGATTTAAAAAAATGGGATCGTAGTAATACAATGAACACCACTGTGAATATCTCATTATTAATTAACAGCTTTTATTTGCGAGTCGCAATTCCATGGAATAATATATAGTTTCGTATTCACTAAAATTCCACAACACTGTCCATAATTTGTTTTCCGATGCAAATTGTGGCTGAATCTCTGTCACGGATAATATCCAAGCGGGTAAAACGAATATTTTCCATTGAATGCCAATTCTCTTCTGTGCATCTACAAAATATCAGATGCGTTGACTCAGTTGAATTCTTTTGTAACATTGGCCACATTAACATTATTCAATAAGGAAGTTTCTTCAATAATATTTTGGTTTAATAGAATAAATAGTTCGTGAAACCAAGAATACAAATCCTTGGAGAAACTGAAATGGTCAAAATGGCGTATTCGGTATATTATTTGATTGATCGTTGTTATAATTTGAGTATAGTACTAATAAATAGAATTTGAGGGATTTGGATAACATTTGAATAAGGCTTGTGTTAAATATTAGGCGGTGTTTATATTCAATTTTCAACAGAAACGCGTAACACCATCGAATTCCGTCACTGTTGTTATATGTCCAGTGGCAAATATAACAGTTATATTGGCAGTGCAAATGACGGCGTTAATCTTGAAATTTATAAATGAAAACGAAAAGTAGATTTCATCTTAAGTTAAAGACATACAAATCGGAACCCAGAAATGTTTTTAATCACGCGGGTTTTTTAAAACTTTTGCTTCCTTTCTGATAATAGAGAAGAATGAAAATATTTTCAGTTTGCCTGTATTGCTATTCAAGATTCTTAAATATGCATAAAATTTTTTCGTTAGTTTTCTCGTTTGAATTGTTTTACATTTGTCATTTCGGTGCCTCTTATAGCTGACTATGTGGTATAGGCTTTGCTCATTGTTGAAGGTCGTACGGTGACCTATAGTTGTTAATTTCTGTGTCATTTGGTCTCTTGTGGAGAGTTGTCTCATTGGCAATCATACCACATCTTCTTTTTATATAACATTTTTTCGTTGTTATGAGCAACGGAAAAGAAAACTTGTTGGGTTATGCATGAAACACTGTTTTTGTTTAATTTTATTTGATCTAATAGAATGGCTTGAAATATAGAACCACATTTTGTTTCTGTAATGACTTATAATCGAGCACACCCTTATATGTTAAATAACCTAGACTAGAGTGTTACATACCTGGTAAGTTATTCTAATTGTACCATTTCATTTTTCTCAGACGATAAATGAATATCCTTTCAATCCCACTACAAGAAAGACGTGTGTATCCAATGACATAAACATGATAAATCTGGATGAACTCTATTCAAGATCTTTTATAGTAGTTATTCGTCTGTTCATAAATACTTCGTTTAGTGAGTAGATGGTCAGCTTGATCTTAAATTTTGCCTGTGGATTAGTGGGTACAACACGGAGAAAAGGAAAAGAAAACCATTAAAACATGAAATAAAATTCTTTAAAATGTTATAATCTGGAGATTCGTTGTTAATATTTAAGGTGTATTGTAAGTTAGCGAAAGTCAAAATAACTGTCCGTTCCTGGAAATGATGGGTGTCGGTCCTACGGGCCTCCGCTCCATTATTTCCCAGGAATGGACAGTTATTTGACTTTATCTATAACTTCATGGTTGAGGACATCAAGGAAGGATGGGAAATTAATTACACAATTGTATTAAGGAATTAATCTTATAGAGAAATAAATTTTGTTACCAACGTCTTATGTTTATTCCTGCGAACATAATCTTTGATTCGATTCAAAATCACAATCCTGCATAGTAAAATGAAAATGCCTTATTGATAATATGATAATGTATCTGTGAAAGATTTATGGTTACTAGAAAAGGCATTGCAGACTAATTGGTCTAATGTTTTCATCGAATCGTTAGTACTAAAAAGCAAATACATGCATTTAATGAAAAGCAAAAGAATTTCAATAAAGGCATAGACTATTAAACATAGATATAAGAAGATGTGTATATGTATATTTCTGATTTCATAATGTATCGTCTGATGACTTTATTTTTATAGGCCTAACACATTGCATGCATACAGTGGTTCAGCGTGTTAGAAGGATGATACCAACGGAAATTAAAGTAAACGGAAAACTGTATTTCCAAAGTTTTCAACCAACTATATATACATCATTTAAAACAAATGTATGACAACAACAATAACTAGAGGCTCCAAGGACCCTGTGTCGCTCACCTGATATTTTTATTTACAATTGATGCATGATAAATGCAACTGTTGTACTGTCGTTTAGTTTCAGAGATATAAGACTAAAAAGTGCGTTTTATTTCAGCCATGTGTGCCATGTTGGCAGGCAGGGTCATCATACACAGTGGTCCCTGGATATCCTAGTGGTGATTTAAACCAAGTTTGGTTTAATTTGACAGTAGTTTCAGGGGAGAATTTTTGTAAAAATTAACGAGAAATGCGAAGTGATGAGAAAGTTTGTTGTGAAGTTTTGTTGTTGTGCTACACCCCCCACCAAAACAAAAAGGTAATAAAAAATTATCATTTAAGGGTAATCTTTCCTATAAATGATTTCTGCAAAATTCAGTTGATTGTGCAAGGGTTGTATAGCCAGCTGAGGTCGTTAAAAACTCTCATTTGTTGTTGCAAAATTCAAGTGGTTTTTGAATTGCTTTGTTGATCTTTTTTTGTATTCAACTTTTAAACAACAAAGTACAACAAATATGATGACTGATACTCATGACACTGAAAATATGGTCTTCATTCTTGTGAAGAAAATGGTAAGGTTTGAAATATTTCTTAAATATTAATTCAATACCAATACTTTAATTTGTATTGGATTTATCCCAGGAAATGAGAACAAGGGACACAATTAAATTCAATTTTTTCCCTAAATTTCTGATAAAATATAAAATGAAGAACTATATTTTTTAATGAGAATTTGTTTTTAATAGTTAATTGATAATTTGAACAATATTAATTAAGTTTTAGATCTTGCATGGTTGATTAATTTTCTCTCAAAATTTCTGATATTCTATTAAAGTTTTAAATATAACATGAGGCAGGCATTACCTGTGAAAGGGGATGAAGTCTGTATAAATTAGTGTAGGAATTCAAGCATCATTTGCACTTCGGAATCTGTAGAAAATGAAGCCAAAGTACTGAAACATATCTGACATTCGACCTATTGTTCGGGATTATAGTTGTGACATCATTTTCAATGTAAAGAAAGAAACACCATCATCAGGTATTAATGTGTTTTTTTCATGTTATAGAATTATCAATTATTTTTATTGCCAGTACATTAGTAGATTGTTTTCTATATTGATTTTCTACTGCAGTTTCAGAAAAGAAGATTACAAAGGAAAAAATTTGTTAAAACTTACCAAAGTTTACCAAATTAATGAAAATTGTTAAAATTGACTATAAAGGGCAATAACTCCTTAAGGGTCAACTGACCATTTTGGTCATGTTGACTTATTTGAAGATCTTACTTTGCTGAACATTATTGCTGTTTACAGTTTATCTCTATCTGTAATAATTTTCAAGATAATAACCAAAAACGGCAAAATTTCCTTAAAATTACCAGTTCAGGGCAGCAACCCAACAACCAGTTGTCCAATTCATCTGAAAATTTGAGGGCAGATAGATATTTACTTGATAAACAAGTTAATCCCTGTAAGATTTGCTTTAAATGCTTTGGTTTCAGAGTTACAAGCCAAAATCTACATTTTACCCTATGTTCTATTTTTGCCATGGCAGCCATCTTGGTTGGTTGGCTGGGTCACTGCACACATTTTAAAACTAAATACCCTAATAATGATTGTGGCTAAGTTTGGTTGAATTTGGTCCAGTAGTTTCAGAGGAGAAGATTTTTGTAAAGATTACAAAATTTACAAAAATTGGTAAAAATTACTTTAAAGGGCAATAACTCCTTAAGGGTCAACTGACCATTTTGATCATGTTGACTTATTTGTAGATCTTACTTTGCTGAACATTATTGATGTTTACAGTTTATCTCTATCTATAATAATTTTCAAGATAATAACCGAAAACGGAAAAAATCCTTAAAATTACTAATTCAGGGCAGCAACCCAACAACCCATTGTCTGATTCATCTGAAAATTTCAGGGCAGATAGATCTTGACTTGATCAACAGTTTTACCCCGTCAGATTTGCTCTAAATGCTTTGGTTTCAGAGATATAAGCCAAAATCTACATTTTACCCTATGTTCTATTTTTAGCCATGGCGGCCATCTTGGTTGGTTGGGCGGGTCACCGGACACAATTTTTAAACTAGATACCCCAATGATGATTGTGGCAAAGTTTGGTTAAATTTGGCCAAGTAGTTTCAGAGGAGAAGATTTTGTAAAGTTAACGGACGACGGACGACGACGGACGACGGACGCCAAGTGATGAGAAAGCTCACTTGGCCCTTTGGGCCAGGTGAGCTAATAAGAAAACAGGTTGATAAACATTCGAGGAAATATCTATTTTATTCAGTTGTTTTCCTATAAACGTATACAAATAGACAAGAGCAAACTCATCATTTCCAACTTATCTACGCATCTTTGTGGTTATCAAACGAACATCGTTAAGACGAAGTTGATGGGATTGGACGAAAGTATTCTACTAAGCCGAGGTTCGACTCATCCAATGAAATCGATATAGGCTTAAAATATTTATTTGGGGTTTTAATACACAAATACTTGTTGGAATCGCAACACATACAATAAATTACAGTTTCATTATCACTTAACCCAATCCTTATTTGTCGCAGTATGTTATTGTAATTTGTTACTATCGTCACTATCGCACGAGGTAAACTATTTATCATAAAGGCCAACCCGTTGATAAAACGATTGAAATTCAAGTCCACTTGTTAGGTCTTAGATATAGTATAAACTGACACGTTTTGGTGTTTGAAATAATCATTTATTTGTGTATTCAGTAATAGCGCATGGTGAATTAGTCGCCATTTTACATCGGGGAATGGAAATTGACGAGGATAAATCTATTCCGAGAAGAGCTTTACTTTGTGTATTGTAATCTACTTTTTATACATATTGTTGTGTTGCGGTATACTTTTAAAACGAATATATGTCCGACCTACCCCTCCCCACCCCACCCCACCCCACCACCAAAATCAAAACTATCGATATATTGATTAATATTTCAAATTAAGATAGTATACAGTTCCTGTCGGTTATTCTTCTGTAGGATTTCGAACTTGAGATAAGAACGTAGCTCATTCATTTGCCTGAATAGAAACATTTGCTATTAATTGATTAAAAAGACTATGAAGTCAATGGTCAAAAGTCTGTTGCTCCTTAAACATACAAATTTCGTTAATTTGGTGTTGTCCTTAATATGAAACTTTGTATTGAAAAGTGCTCAGCTAAAGTTGATTAACAACTTTAGAATTTGTTTTCAAATGATGTAAGCTAATGAAATTGCTGAACGCCTACTTTCATCACAATATGTAAATTTCAAACATTATCGTCGCATTTTGGTTTGACAAATCGTGTTATATTTTTATATCAATGAAATATTTATCACACAACAATCATTATTTCTATCATTTCTCTTAAGAATTGGCTAAATATACATGTGGTGGTAATAACCTTGTGCTATAATTTATTGAAAGTAAAGTCGAACATCGGTAAGTCGAAGGATCGGACGAAAGTATTATATCATCCGAGGTACGACTCATCCGAGCTCGAAATTGTCGTCATAAATTTGGAATGAATGAAATACGGTATGATATTTGTGTAAACTAGATATTTTGAAGTGTGCATGTTTTTCGATATGACAATTCATGGTTGTGTATTCAATCTCCATATCTTTAGTCCATCAAAATAATTAAACACACTAGTACAGATACAAATATTTCACAAATAAAAGCAATACAAAAATATAAATTATTGAATCACTTGCGTAACGAAACAAGTTCTGAAAGATCTCTGATAAAGGTCGTGTGCTATGCATTCAATTTTGTAAACTTGTTACAATTGTCTTTTGCATTTCAAATTCATGACGACACACTCGACCGATCCTCCCTCCATTGATATACCGTATGTTATCCGTAAATTAATTAATATTTCAATTAATTATTAAATATTCCTGTTGTCACTTATTTTTTGTGTTGTTGTACACATTATAAACGGTAAATTTACAAACTTATCATATAGACATGTATATATATATTCAGATACATTTTTAAATGTTTTGTTTGTTATGATTACTTTTGTATATTACTTCATAATAATCAAAGTCACATGATTGGAACAGTAGTAACATGATTAAGTTTTGAAAATAACATTGCAAAGTGAAACTATGTGTATTTAAGACATCAATCATGCATATGTCTGAACAGTCTTTAAAACGATTACACTGAATTATATCACTCTGCAAATACTAGGTTGTTCAAATGCGCTTTGACATTTTTGCCCACTACTTCCCGTTGATTAACATGATCGATAAGGAATATCTTCTTAGCTTCTCCATTTTCTCTTGTGTGGCTTTCGACAACCAGTACCTTATTTACTAATTTATTTGACATTGTAATGGTTGTCATTCCTCTAACATGTCTAAAGAGACAATTAGTTTTCTTCTCATTCTTACAGTGTGGTTTTGTATTATATTTCATAATAGACATATATTTTTCTTATTAATAATACTTGCATATAATTTGTATCATTTGTTTATCTTTATAATAAATATAAACAGACAAAATAAGTTTTGTTTAATATAATTAGAGTTTTGTAATACTTAGGACATACAATCAAACAAATGACATCGTCAATGCTGCAAAACGAAAATGAGAATTCACCCTTTTTAAAGGTACTTCCATTTACTTAGAAAAGTACGAACACTTCTGTGTCGTACAAATGTATGGACAAAACCAGAATCTGTTGCGTTAGAACATTGGCAGTTGATAATATTCATATTTTTGTAGGTTTTTAAATGGAAGTAAATTGTATTTTGTATTCCTATGATGGTTTGAGGTATGACGTTAAAAAATGTTTTTGGAGATTTGAGAGAAGATGCAAAAATGTTAAGATGAAACCACATCATTAAAAAAAAAAAAAAAAAAAACTAAATCAAAGATCCCAGGCTTATAATTTTGTACGTGAGATGCGCTTTTCGCCTACACAAGACTCAAGAAGTTAAAAGTCAAACCAAGTACGAAGTTGAAAAGCATTGAGCACCCAAAATTTCGAAATTTTTCCCAAATACAGCTTTTGGTATCCATTTCTTGGATAGAAAATCCTGATTATTTCGAATAATTCAAAGTTTTAAACAATTAATCAATAACTATGACCATATCAATGATGACTACTTTATTTTGGTGACGACAAATCATAATTTCTGGTGAAATACGTTATATTGACATTTAATGATTTTTAAAATTTTCCTTGCTGAAGGAGAAAGTATGATTCGGGCATTTTTGGCAACTTCAAAATTAAAACGTACTATACATCTACCAAATAACATCACTCAGATGTTTCAAAGACATAAGTCGGTTAGACATATAAGAGATCAGTACTTATTCTATTGAATTGATTCGTAAACGACTGTAATTGGACTTACAGTGGCTAGCATTTAGCAAAAACTGCAAAAACTGTCATATCATTTTGAGATCTTGCTGCTAATAGTTCGATACATGCACTATCATAAACATACTAACTACAATATGTCAAATACAATGATATTAATACGGATAATTATCTTTTTAATAAGGTTGTGGATCAATTCTGATTGTGCCAAGATACTATGTGTAAATTAAAGAAAGAAGTTATGGTTTTGCATTAAAATATTCACGGAAAATCACCATATTCATTTATCAATAAAATAAACAACATTTTGAAAGATTTAAAGTGTCGTACTATTAATTATCAGTCTATCGAAAATGCGAATCGAGAAAAACCGAGTAGCGATACATTCTTTTGTTAATGAGATGCAGGGTTGGAAAATATCCGTCGAATATCACATTTGTAAGAACAAAAGAAGATTTCTCGGTAAATAAATATTTTCAATTTTAAAACAAAGACGTATAAAAACGACAAACATCTTCTGAGCTTCACATGCATTGTGTCATATAATTTAAAGTATGATGTATTTATACGAGAAAATAGGCAGCTTTGATTAAACTAAACCTATTTGTACAATCTTTAATTTTGAAGTGTACTAATACTAGGATAATCATGTAGCAAAGACAGTTGAATGCACTTTCTGACTTGTGATAAAACAATAAATGAAAAACCGACAGAGCAGACAGCAACTAACACCAACCTCTGCATTACAGGCTCTTGACATGGAACCGGCACATACAGAATGTGGCGGGTTAAACATGTTTGAGAACGCTCAATCCACCCTTACCATGGACAATGGTGTAACAGCAAAACTACCTGTAAAAAAGAAATGACTTGACTCAGCAGATCGACATAAAGCTAAAATAAAGACAAAGCACACAAAGCACACACTATCTAAAACACTCGCAGTAACTAAAATAAGTTAAAAGACAAAACAACTCCTAGATAATCATGTTATCCCAGACAAAATTTTGAAAGTACACATCCAATGTATTAAGTGTTAAGACGTCATAAATAGTCTGCGAAAAGTATGACCTTGTGAATTCGAATGCCAGAACATAAGTACATTATATCGACAGGATGAAGGACTATAACTTTTCATAAAAGTAAAGCATTCCATATCTAAAATATCAAGCCATTATCGATAAGAATTATATTCAAACATCTTTCTTCGTTGTTAAAATGATATTCTAATGATCATTAAATTGACATTGATTGTGTTAATATTAACGTACTTTATAAACAACATTACCGTAATTATTAGGAAGTGATATCCGTTTTGATAAGAATTTTACATGTACAACCACGCTTAAAACCAAATTATTGTATCTATGAAAAATGTAGTTAAAGTTTGAAGTAATTAAAGGTAACGAAATCCCTGAATAAATCCAAAAGGTGAATATGCTTTATATACTTCAATGGCCAATTTTTACTATAAATCACGGGTATAAAGAAATTTCTTAAAAGAAAATCCTCTTTTATCTTAATCGTCAGAAATGTTCTGCTATTGAACCATTGTCTTCCCGTATTCTAATAGACCGACAGCTTTTCCGGATGACAGTGCCACTTCGGCAACCACACAGCGCAAGTGTGAGGAAAACACCGCGATGAAAGGACAGGTAAACAAACGTTAAACCATAAGCAACACGACGGGTGCCACATGTGGACCAGGATCTGCTTACCCTTCCGGAGCACCTGAGATCACCCCCAGTTTTGGTGGGGTTCGTGTTGCTTAGTCTTTAGTTTCTATGTTGTGTCATCTGTACTATTTATTTGTCTGTTTGTCTTTTTATTTTTGGCCATGGTGTTGTCAGTTTGTTTTCGATCTATGAGTTTGACTATCCTCTGGTATCTTTCGTCCCTCTTTAAAAGAATTTAGTATGAATCGATTATGAAAGTAAGCAGTTAATAAACCAAACAATTTAACAACTGTTATGACAAAGTTTAATCAACGTTTGGTAACGCATGGAAAATATGAATAAAGAGAGATATTCATCGTTTTATCATGTATGTATTACGTGCTTAAACATGCTGTGTTTATTGTTTATCAGTACGTAAATATCGGTGAACTTCGGCAACAAAACCCTTAGGCTAATTAGCGGCTACACATTGCGATCAAAATCAAAGAATAAATATATATTTTGTCAATTATACGTTATGCATTCGTAAAATGTAAAAAACCCTGGACAGATGGCTAAGTTTAGTATATCTGCATTGGTAAATAATTTCTTGAACATTACAGTAGCCACAAACTCGTTTCATATGACTTTAACAATTTACCAGTGAAACATGGATTTCGGTCATTGAAATCTAAAACATCACTACAGACAAGGGCATAGTGAACTAAACAGGAAATGCTTACACCATAAGATGGGCCAAACACATAGGCCGCAGAAAAGGAAAAATAACAATAGAGAACGATAAATCGTCTCTTTTGACAAACTTGCTTGTCCAAATATAGAAAAAGGCCAATCAGTGATGTTAACACTAGATTTATATAAAAGAAATTACCTTAGGTAAATATTAGCGATATAATAAGAGAATTCTTGATTATTTAAAAACATCATCAAGGTAATGGCGAGTGTTATTGAATTGATCAATTAACTGAAATTTAGACGGATCTTTAATGAGTTTCACTAAGAATCGATCAATTTTGGTTTTCCTATCAATATTGCACAGTCTTTACCATCTTACATGTCCATTATATACGATCCTATTGTTTTACTGAGTAATTATATTTTCAATGGTGGTACTTTTAGCAGAATTTTAATGTGGCTACTGTCACCATTCTTCCGAACGTTTCGATTGTATCATAGGTTTGCTGTAAATAGACACACAAACAAAGAAATACTATGTCTTGAGAGAAAGAAATATTCTGAGAGACAATACATTCTAAGACGAATTACAACAAAACCTGAAGATTAAGAATTACTTTTAGAAAATAACTAAGAATTGTCATATTACGTGAAGACTTGTGAAGCGATTGAAACTACAAAATAATAACCAAAATCAACGTCATGTAAACATTGCCCGAGGGAGTTGAAACCGTACTTTCTTAATTAGTTCTAATCTTTTCAACGAAGAATTTAGGATTCTTAGAGTCTGTACTAGTTCTTGCCAGTACGAAATGACTGACTACTGAGCTGATGATACCCACGGTGACTAACGGTCCATCAATAGTGGTATCGATCCGGTGCTATATAATGGAAATTACACTATACATTTGGTGCGTTTGAAGCGCTTTTCTCGATTTGCCTTCGACAGGAACGATTAAACGAAAAGATGGAAAGACAAGGTGTATAGATACATTAAATACTTGAGAAGCTTCATGAACAGAAAACACTGAAGAATAAAAGCAAACCAACGTAAGGTCAAAATTGCATCACGGAGTTGAAAACCTAGTTTCTTAAACTGTAAGTAATACGTTATGAAAGTTGGTGAATCCGAAGCTCTTCTCTAGATTTATTTTATCAAGTATAGTACATTGAAAACCAAAGCATGTTTAAAGTACTTGAATACTTCAGAAGATAAATGACCAAAAGTGAACTAAAAGATTAATGATATTAAGTGACGGTCAACTTTGCCTGAGGAAGTTGGAACCTTAAATAATTCCTTATCAACGCTGAATTAAAAAAAAGAAATGTTATCAATCATGTTAAGATGCTTAACAATTTATATAACTTTATTGATATTCTACAGCTTTATGTGGAATGGTAGTATTTCCTGAGCCAAAGTGATAATGATAGCTTTTTTTCTTTTAGAATTTTCACTGCTTGGTAACATTGACCCAGAACCTACAATAACAGTTCACTGAAGTACTTACATGTTTAGTAGTTGCTGTATTTTTGTCCAACCACAGTCTTCAAAAGAGCCACCCAGTTTACGGTAGGTAAATACTTACATTCCACTGTTTAGACCATACAGAGAGTTGATACCTTTACTTTCATTTTTGTCTTTATGTACTAACTTATAATTTACGACAGGCATGCATGTCACCTCCGAGCACTGACTACGTTGCTGATGATGCTCTTGGAAACTAGGTTTTATTAACAAGATAAAAGCGATTTTCTAGATTACATTTAATCAGGTATGCCCTAACTCAATGATTTGAAAGCATAACTATTTGAATACTTGAAGAGCTATATGACCAAAAGGATACACAAAAACTTTGTAAGATTTCCGATACAATGAATATCCACCAGGAATAAAAAGAATGCTTGACTCATAAGACCGACAAAAGTACAGAACACAACCAACAAAAACACTTTACACACAAAGTTTATTCTGAGAGTATTCACAGTTACGGTAAAAGAGGGACCAAAGATACCAGAGGGACAGTCAAACTCATAGATCGAAAACTAACTGACAACACCATGGCCAAAAACAAAAAGACAAACAGACAAATAATAGTACAGATGACACAACATAGAATACCAAAGACCAAGCAACACGAACCCCACCAAAAACTGGGGTGATATCAGGTGCTCCGTAAGTATAAGCAGATCCTGCTCCTCCTGTGGCACCCGTGTAAGCTAGTTCAAAGCCAGTTACAACTCATTAATACTTATTTTCCCAGACTAACCTATCAATCAGGGAACATCTAATGCATTTAGTATAAAGACATAAAATGATATATTAAGACACGACCTTGTGCACTGCCATAACTGGCCATAAATGTATAGTAATACATATTATGTTATGTTTTAAATTATTAATGAATATTATGGATCAAATTTCATTTAAGAAGTTGAAAACTTCTGTATAATTTCTACATCCTCAGTGAAGTGTAACTGTGCACGATTACAAGCCTCACTTTCAATTTTGCACAGGAGAGGACACATCGCCTACCTCCAAGGTTAATATAATTTTATTTCTTTTGATCGGAACATGATGTGTTCCCTTATTTAGGACTTGATTAGTCCTCGTTTATGATGTGATTTTTTAAGGCTTTGGTGAAGTCTTGGTTATATTTAGCCTGATTGGCACTTGAGATTAGCATTTCTTTGTTTGGCTGTCACTTGAGGTCATTTTATTTAAAATGTTGGCTTTTATTTTGAATACCGTTATATTCTTTACTAGTTACTAGTTACTATATTATGTCTATAATATAGTTGGGATTAATATGTTCCTTAGAGGACGCTTTTCTAATTTTCTTGTGACTATATTGCTATCCCTTTTGTTTCAGATGCCACCTGCCACGGTCCTAAAAGGAGGCATGATTTAAAGTCGGTTAATAATATGGGTCTGAAGCTCCTTAAGAAGTTTAAGGATATTAGAATTCCCACAAGGACAGAGCTAGGAGAGTAAAGTCTCCAGTTCGTACAGAGGACTTATCGGACGATGACTGCAAACGTCATTTCACGAGTATTACTGGGAGGATGCAGCGCAGATACTAGAGCTTACGGCTGCACCTGTTAACGGGGATAACTTGAAGAAACTCGTATATGTAACGGTCATCCTAGCTAATGAGATAGGGCAACCGGTGGGGAGGACCTGCGTCATGTAGAAAACGAGGTAAATATATATATTTTATCTAGAGCTTAGTAGAAACTTTCTTCGATAGTACGACCTTGTAGAGCGTCTCCGGTTAGTGACCTCCTTTATCAGCTATAAATTTGCTTCCAAGTGAAGCTGCACCTCCTTTAGATTTATCTGTTGTTTTCGTCCTACAGTTATGTACGTGTGCATAAAATAAAACCGATGTAATTTCGATGTTTTTTTCAAGGTTACATTCCCGGTTTTGTTTTTCATGTTTTAACTTTATGACTTTTCCCCTAAGGTTTATCATGATTAAGCACGCTTAATATATTTTTAAATGAAAATGACAGTAATTAATGTTTTAATGGGACATTAATACAGATTATAATTGATTGTAGCATTCGGGAGATGAAGACCCTCCTCCTAAGAAGAAAAGAAAATCATGATCTTCTGCAAAGAGTAGCAGATCTAGACAAGTCAAAAGAAGATAACGTTGAAGAGTTGAAAGATAAGGTGAGGAGTTTAGCTTTACAGGCAAACCCCAGCGAGCCTCTAATTCTCCTTAGTCTTGACGAGTTGGCAAAAGGCCAGAAGGCAAAACGACGATGATGCAGAAACATTCGATGAATTATCGCGACAAGCGCAGAGACATCAGGGGTCGATAGATGTTGCCACTCTAACGTTGAATGTTCTAGGGGAAGCTTCTGATTTAGTGGGAAAAGCAATGGCAAAATGTCTCAAGGAGAAGGAAGTGGAACAAAAGATCACAGGAATAAAGCTAATCATATGGAAAAATGGAAACCACTTCTCCTTGGCTAATGCTTACCCCTGATACCTGTATGCCTAACTATTTCATGCCTCATATGCCCACTGGATGGCAGCAGGAATGTTTCCTTTAGTACTAATATGTATCATAATCAAGGCCCTAGAAGATTTAGCCCAAGAAATGACCAGTGGAGGCCAAGAGGAAATTGTTTCTTCTGCAATTCGAATGATCACGTTGTGAAGGATTGTGAGAAGATGAAAACGCTAAGGGAAAATTGTATCGAGTTTTGTATCTAGTTTGTAACATTTTTATATCTAGTTTTTCATTAATTAGTGCTTTAAATCATAATTTGTAGTTTTTAAGATTAGTATATTTTGCATAAATTTTGCCTATGCATTTTTTTATAATTTTATTTTCAAGCCAGCAACTCTGTCCGGGGACACTGATTCCTAGTGATCTTTAGACCACGTGGACTGCAGGTGCTAAGCTTGTCCCTTTTCTTTTTACCTAAGTTGGTTGCTTCCATTATATTTGTATACCTTGCATTTTGGTATAGAAATTTATTCTGTATTCCAGGATGTGAATACACAGAATTCTGGCTTTCCGCACATTTCTACTCCGGAATGGGAGAAAAGGTTCAGTTTAATCCTCGTAGTTCCTTCCAACATATAAGGAAGCACCCAACATGGATGGGGACAAGCCAGCAAATGCAGTTCACCATATTACGTTTGATATTTTGAATTCATATATTGTTCACGATATAAAAAAAATTCCTATTCGAGATCCTGACAGTTTTGTATCAGGTGGAATTAATCAAAATAGCGATGAGTGGTTGAAACATTTCGGCGACGATCTTCCGATACAAATAAAAAGGTTGGGTAACAAATGGTGTAGACGTAAACGATTTCTTTAAACCTTTTAAAGGCAATTTTGAAAGGAAAATCTTATGAAGGAAAGATACCACCAAAAGCTTATTATCATAACTCTTCTTCATGCCGATTATTTATACTTACTTATTTAGAGATTACGGAAAGGTTAAAATCAGGTTCGATACGACTTTGGGGAAAGCTGGGAGAATGTGTGTTGCCTCGTATAATCATGCCTTTGACAATAGAGCCAAGTAAACCTCGACTCTGTCACGATGAACGCTTTCTTAACCTATGGATCAAAGATAATCCGTTTTAATTAGAAAATCTAAAACATGTACCCCGAATGGTTTCGAAAAGATTCGAGATGATAGCGTTGGATGACAAATCAGGCTACGATCATGTAAAGATTACTAGGAATCCGAAACTTTTTGCGGTTTTCAGTTTGGTGGCTGGGTTTTTCGTATATTTATCAATCAATTGGTATGCAAGTTACGTCATTCCTCAGGAAGCTTGATATCTTGACTTTACAATACTTTGATGATCGGCTATTAATTGCATCTGATAAGCCTCACCTTCCCCATGGAAATAAAAGCACAATCAGTTATGCTTTAGTGGAATTACTTACTAGACTAGGTTACACACTATCCATTAAAAAGTAGATTTAACCCTTCCCAGACTATAAAATTTTAGGTTTCTTTATTGACTCAGAACAAAAATGTTTTCATTTGCCGTCAGATAAGAAACTATCGTTTATTGCATTGAGAGAGCTTATCTTGAAATCTGAGAAGGTCAGCGTGAAGATATTGCAACGGTTTGCAGGTAAATGTTTATCAATGAACTTAGCTATACCGGCAGCAAAATTATTTTGCAGAGAGGTCAACGCAGCTATTTCAAGCGGCATTAAGTATTCACGTGATGTAAACATTAGTGGTGACCTGAAAAGGGAGATCGAACACTGGAATTTTTAGATAATTGGAAGGGCGTAACGCCTTGGAGACTCGAATTACACAAGCAGCTGACTATTGCAACAGATGCTTCATTATACAAATATGGGGTTTCAGTTATTAATACGGGGAAAAACAGGGTTTGCAGTTTGGGGATTTTAGGAAAATGATGACGAGCGTCCTATTCACCTGAAAGAGGCAGATGACATTATCAAAGCAATTAAATCTTTAGGTTCCATCGTGTGCAATATCTCAACGGATAATAAATCAGTTACTGCCGTATGGGAAAATCAGGAGGTAGAGACAAATTATTTAATGACATCATGAAGGATTTATTTATGGTAGTGTGCGGAAATAATATCGATCCTCGTTTACAGTACATTCGATCTTCTCCCAATGAGGCGGATGCCCCTCTCGATCAGTCTCTTTAGTTGATTCTAAACTTAGCTTAGAAAGCTGGTCCATACTAGAAAGTACTTACGGACCACATACTGTTGATCTAATGTTACTTGATTCAAATGCTATGACGACGACGTCAGGTGAAAAACTCAAACATTTTACTCTAGCACCTTCTCCGTTGTCAGCAGGTGTAAATTTATTTGCACAAGATGTTTCATTAAGACGAATCCTTACGTTTACCCGCCTATAAACATTATTTTCCAGGATTTAGCTTTTTGAAAGAACAGCATGTAAAACAGTGCACTTTTATCGCACCTTTGTGGGACCAAGCACCGATATGGTTACCTATTATAAAACACCATGTAATATCTTCTTTGTTCTCGGATTTAAAGGTCAGAAGGGAATCATTGAAGTGCCCTCCAAGAAAGGGTACATCTTAGA
This sequence comes from Mytilus coruscus, assembly GCA_017311375.1. Taxonomy (NCBI): domain Eukaryota; kingdom Metazoa; phylum Mollusca; class Bivalvia; order Mytilida; family Mytilidae; genus Mytilus; species Mytilus coruscus. The sequence goes on along the minus strand of CM029597.1, from coordinate 76,961,543 downwards.
TAATAGAGGTTTGATGTGGACTTTAGTTGCGTATAGGTTATCATTTTCTTAATGAAATTTTATAGGTTGTGGTTGTTGATCTGAAAGAATTGATGACAGATTTATGCATCTCCATAATCAGTCAATAAATTCATCCCATCGTAGAAGAAAAGAATCTCTTCAAGAAAGTTTTTCAGATTTTTAGATATATTAACTCATAAGCCATGGATAACTCTTTGACGTAACACACGTTGTACCGTACTAATTTTATTCTTATTTTTAGCTAGTAAGTTTTGGGAATACGTTATTCAGTATAAGGCCACTAATGTTCATTTAAGTACCTTTAATTGTTTTATTGAATAGCACTTGTTATCCATTTATGCTTATTTCATCCCAATACTTGATCAGGATTGTTGAGTGCATTTCATTACATTCACGTGGAAATGTTGACATCCTCAGTGAAGTGTAACTGTGCACGATTACAAGCCTCACTTTCAATTTTGCTACAGGATATAGACCATTTGACCTTATCCAAGGAAGTAATTTGGATATTAGTGTAGCCTAGTACCTTTATATCTAAGACATTTTTCCCGCCCCACCTACCCGAAGTTCTCTTTTAGAGTAATGGAATGCTCTTTACAATCCATTTATGCTTATTTCATCCCAATACTGATCAGGATTGTTGAGTGCATTTCATTACCTTCACTTGGGGTATGTTGACATTCATTAACAGGGAGTTATCTAAAAGTTGTGTACTAATGCATCATAACAGTATCACAGCAATGGGTACTTTGCCGAATGATGATAGCCTGTAGTAAAAACACTTTATCGAGCGTAATATTTTGGAAACATATAAGGTATGATTACGTGAATATTTGAGGCGCTATAGAATCTATGGTATCTAGAAACAGTATTTAGATCAGATTCACCTGAGGAAATTGAAATATAAGATTCTTAATAGTTTATCAACGGTAAATTTAAAGAAGTCCTATCAAAATCATGTCTCAAGAGAAGAATTGAATACTTAGTGTACTATACAATCTGGTGTTAACATAAGTCAAAACAAATTAAAACATGAAAATATTTGTTTTATAAACAAAGTGCACAAGGAGCACTTTTGGGATTTACCTTCAATAGGAACGATCATACCCCAAGTATTGAAAACTTAATTGAATAACTGACGATCTGTATGAATATCCGTAATCTAAAAATATCAAAACCAATGGCAATTTTAGATGACGAAATTTAAACAGTTTCTTTTGTTTTAATTTATAAGCGAATAAATTAAGAAAGGTATGTTATAAATCATGTCATTTCAAAACCATAACTACTGAGCTGATGATACCACCAGAGACTAGCTGTACACCACCAGTGATACATGTATCAACCCAGTGCTATAAACTAAAAAAAAAAAAAAAACACTTACAGTTTTGGTGTTTCAGAAGCGAAGCCCTCTTCGTGATTTTCCTTCATCAAGAACAATCAAACCCAACAATTGAAAGCCAAGGATGTACAAATGTTAAAAAACTGGAGAAAAAATGTATGAACGAAAATACCGAACTCCAACCAAGGTAAATTCACGAAGGAGAAAATCCTTGAAGTCTCCTAAAAATGTTATCAATTGAACATGTATTAGATAAATCTTGGCAGTACTGCGGCACTGACCACTAAACTAATTTTGAACTTGAGATAATCAACATACCAGAAGTCTGCCAATGAAAGTCCGTAATGAATAATCTATAAAATAGCAACTGTTTAAGATAAAACTTGAAAACTAGAAAAAATAATGTTTCAATGAAAACGTCAGTTATTTTGACAAAATGCTTTAAATTCAAATTTCTTTATAAAACGACACCACACTGTCACATAGACTACAAACAGATAATAATAAAATAGTTCAACAAAGACTGCAGCCTTTCAAACTTATGCAAACATAATTCCATGCACGACTAACTATGATATTCTCATGTTTAAAAACAATATGTTTTCTAAAGTGTTACATTTTGTTGCCATTGAAGATTAATGATTACATTGGATAAATGGTTCATTCGTCAGCGCTTCTTACAAAACATACTTCAGTAAATTTAAACACCTAAGATCACCAACGGTTTTTGTCGGAGGTTCGTGTTGGTCGGTCTTAAGTTTTTTGTTGTGTTTTGTGTACTGTGTTTCTTTTATCTTTGCCCGTGTTTTGCCTTTGCATTGTCAGTCTTATTTTGACTAATAAGACTGAATATTTCTTTGATATTTTACAACTTTCTTTTATTTGCAAAATAATATAAAAGGTTTTCGACTAGTCAGTGTTGATATCCTGCAAGTTCAGGTTTCAAATACGCATCAAACGGATGAAAAAGGAGTTGCATTTTGTATATATATTTCTTTGCATAAATACTAAAAACATTATAACATTTTTGTTCTTATTTTCATTAACTTTCAAAAGTTTCGGAACTACTTTTGAGTTGACGACAGTTTTCTAACTAACCCATTATCAATAAACAGTATTATGAAAAAGAAAACATTTAAATTGAACTGGTACCCAACTATTCAAAAATAAGGGAACATTTGTCGCCATTTAACATGTTTTAACCCCGCTTCATTTCGTATGTGCCTATCCCAAGTCAGCCGCCTGTAATTCAGTGGTTGTCGATGTTTCAATATATAATATATGTTTTCATTTTGATTTTGTTCATAAATCAGGCCGTTAATATTCTAATATGAATTCTGATACAATTCGAGGCCATTTAAAGGGTACTATGTGTTATTGGAGAGTTGTATCATTTTCAATCATACCACATTTTCTCATTTTCATTTTCACTAAAGGGCAGTCTAACCTATTTCCTAGGTAACTTAAAATTTGATGTTGATGAATTGAAAAAAATATTTGGGCGGCTGCATTCAAGTTTAAGATTTGCATATCTAACCTGCAAGAGAAAACCTTCATCTATCCTACAGTTAAATGTATCTAAGATAGATCTATTTTATAGTTTTAAAAGCCTTTTAAGTATTTTAAGAGAATTTTGTTTTAAACTCTGATATGTCCAACAATAGGCAAACAATAGGTGCAATTGTAATTCGTGGAAATAGTGTCATTATCAGTTTGACTTAGAATATACATTGTGTTTTTCATACTTCAAAACGAATATCGAAATATACATTTACGCCTTTAAACATATTTAACAGGTTCAAGGACTAAAAATAGTAGCATAAACAGATCGTGACATAATAAAATATGTAAATGCCTATTAACTTTGAATATAAAATATTAAATGGACAATTACAATTCTGGGAAAACAGTTAAACAGATTTACTAAGAATATAAACGATAATGACTTTTCGAAATCAAAATTGTATCCGTGTCATCGTTATCACAATACCCCCAAAAACCATGTCAGAATTCAGGTTGGACCTTTCTTTTGAAAGAATGAAAAATTCATTTTGACTATAATCATTTGTTAGTTTTAAAACAAATATATATTCAAGTAATTTTGACGATTGTTAACACATTTTCTTATGGAAATAACCGTTAGATATGATCATAAGATGAAATAGAGAAATCGGAATGCCGTGAAGCTTCGGTTGAAAACAAAACTTTTCGACAAAGAGATGATTTCAGCTTCCCAATTGTGAACTTTCCATTTCTATGTAGCAACATTCCAGCAGCGCCTGCATACGGAGTATATATCTCCCAATTGATACGATATTCCGGGCTAGTGTTTCCTATCATGATTTCCTTGATAGAGGATTGCTGCTCACAAGGAAGCTATTAAACCAAGAGTTCCAAATGGTGAAGTTGAAATCATCCTTCGTAAATTTTACGGACGCCATCACGAGTTGGTTGACCGTTATGGAATAACCGTTTCACAGATGATATCGGATATGTTCCTTATGTCGTAACTACAATACCCTTCCCTTTTCACGAATGTGACTTAGCGAATTAGACTATTTACCGGATTTGTAATAACATAAGCAACACGACGGGTGCCACATGTGGAGCAGGATCTGCTTACCCTTCCGGAGCACCTGAGATCACCCCAAGTTTTTGGTGGGGTTCGTGTTGCTTAGTCTTTAGTTTTCTATGTTGTGTCATCTGTACTATTATTTGTTTGTTTGTCTTTTATTTTTGGCCATGGCGTTGTCGGTTTGTTTTCGATCTATGAGTTTGACTATCCTCTGGTATCTTTCGTCCTCTCTTTCCCAACATATTGTCTTAAAATCCCAAGACAAACAGATTCCACAACAGATTTTCAACTAGTCTTGGTCATGCTGTTTTGCTATACATACCAAATTATTCTAACCTTTTCTAATATGAGAGTTGAAAATTTTAGAGGGTTTGTTCTGTTTATGGTGAACATAACCTTAATGTATGCTGGGTCGAGATATTTCCAAGTTAAACAATTAATATCTTACACGTTTTAAAATGCTAACAAGACTAAATATGGGCAAAAGACGTTTTCATCCGTGAAAATCCTTAAGACGACGAGAGATCTTTTCTGTAAACATCTTTACACAGATTAAGTGGTGGTATCCGTTAAACCGCATCGACAGCGGAGTGAAAGAACGCTCGCATTGAATTAGGAAGTTTGTGGTTCGATCGCTGACCGGATGAAACCATTCTTGACAGTTTTTAAACTGATTATTCGCTATGTCCGTTACATTGACTGAGCATCGACTGAGCGTCGACTGGTCGGCTATGAGTCAGAAAGAGTTTTGGAATAGAGTGACATGTTCTCCTGCAGGATGCTTATGAACTGTTCGACAGAGTGGTCTAAGTGGTTCAACATTTGTGATCACTAGCCTGTCAACACTGATGTTGCGAGTACACTACTAGTGGCGAGAAGCTCCTACTCCGATCTAAGTTGAGAAGGATGGCCAGTTTTCCTATAGGTACTACGTATTTCTTTCTAATAAAAAATGGCCCAAATGATATTAGCCAAGAGTGTTGAAAGTGGTGTTGAACACCAAAAAAAAAAAAAAAAAAAATACAACAACATAATAAACCTTGTTAATGTTTACGTTAAAAATCCTGCTCTTGTTGTCAGCATAGCACAGTTCATTTTCATATGCCAATGTTTGACACTGGACGATGCACAATAATGTTACCATTCCTGTTTCATTCACGATTGGATATTTCTTATTGAGTTATGTTGACTGTTTGGAGTGTTTAAGCTGTCGGCTGGTAATCTCAACAGTATTATGCAAGTTAATCTCGACATTGTTTCATTTCGTGATAGTGGACTTCAGCACTGGGTGGAATCTTGCTTTCATAAAATCAGACGGCAGCAAATACACCTTCTATTTTTCGACATACATTGCATTGACGACATTCAGAAAGGGGAGTAATAAAAGAAATGGAGTCGCAAATTTTTTAGAAAGTGTGTGCATGCGTGGAAGTTTGTGTATTGGAAAACAAGAAGAGCAATTGACCCAGATTAAAATGAAGACATGAACACTGAGCTTGTATGATGTTAAATGAGGGCATGATGTAGCTCTAACAAAGAGATGGATGTCAATTTCCTTTGTCCAGAATATAAACTGATTAAGCTTGTCGAATTCCATTCGTAATTAACAAACGTTGGTATTCCCTTACTGTGAGAATTACGATAATTTTAGTCACCATACTAGAATCCATGTAATCTGTTTCTTTAATGGATATTTGCAATTGTAGGCAAATAGAAAAGAGGACGGGTATCCCGGAGGATCCAGGTATTTTGGGGTCGTGAAAATATAGTATAAGGACTACGAAATTTGAAATAACCTGGCAAGAAGCGGGGATCATTAATTAGTTTCGTTATTAGAAATGCATATCCCCGAAGGGCGTTTTAATTATAGGTGTTACTATTGCGCATATTGAATGAAACCAAAGGTACTGAGGAAGCCGAAAAGACACAAATTATGATCTACAAACACTCGGAGTTGCAGACAAAGTTATGTGTACACTTTTGGTTAGATGTTATACAGGGTGGAAGAAGAAATTCTTAATAACTAAAATGCTAAAATAATAAGAGAATCTGCAATAAATATAGACAATGCAATTTCCATAGGAAGTCCGTTTATGGCTAAAACTGTGCTACTTTTACTATAAAGTTTTGTGAAAAATTATATATTTGAATGGAAAGTTTATTTGCACTACATTTGATTTTAAAGATTAAAACATAGGACTGTGCGGCATATTTCAACATTACTATGCCTTTATCTTCTAGGAGCTTAAACGTGTACTTAAATACTGTACCACCCTCCCATCACCTTGGGTCTTCCTCAGAATTCAATTTGGTCGCTATTCATGTGTACTTATACTGCTGGTAACATTCAAAATTCGTGTCTCTACGAAATAAAGTATAGAAAAATCATATCTTGGAACCAGCAGGTAAAATAACAAAATAATATATGAATTTTGAATTTCTTCCCAAAGAAGTCTGGTTTGTGAAACAGCTGTATTCACAAAATGTAACCTATATTTACATTTATTCCAATGGAAAAATCTTGATAAAAACACTTTCTCACAACAATACTTATTTATCAGAATCATAGCCCAGATAAAATCATTGTATGTACTCCGACTTTTTCTACAGTACATTTGATATCCCCACCCTGTTTCAACCTTTAAAGAATTTAAAACAAGACTTAAATTATTGTCAGCTTATCCTATGTGCATGTTTTCTGACATGAAATGCCTAGAACTACTCTGATAACAAATTGAAAGCATTTTAGAATACTATAAATGTAAACTTTAATAAGTTATCATTCCAACATTCAAGATAATATAGAGTTTCCAGTCCTGCCTCTGTCAAAACCCACATCTTACAATATGTCAATTTAGTTATAAAAATTACATTTTCTGCCTCAAATGGTCAGTTTAGGAATCTTGTCAAAATAATATCATTTCCAACCATATATCTAACATAATTTGGCTAATATATTAACTAGAAGTGTTTAATCAAAGCCATTTCTGCAATACAAGTATGTATTAAGTTTAACTTACCATTTGGATATATAATTGATATAAGAAGATGTGGCATGAGTGACAATGAGACAACTCTCCATCCAAGTCACAATTTATAAAAGTAAACCATTATAGGTCATAGGTCATAAGTACGGTCTTCAACACGGAGCCTTGGCTCACACCACACAGCAAGCTATAAAGGGCCCCAAAATTACTAGTGTAAAACCATTCAAACGGGAAAACCAACGGTCTAATCTATATAAAAACGAGAAACGAGAAACACTTTTGAACCACATCAACAAACGACAACTACTGAACATCAGATTCCTGACTTAGGACAGATGCAAACAATTGCAGCGGGTTTAAACGTTTTAATGGTACCAAACCTTCACCCTTATCTGAAACAATAGTGTGACATCACAACATAGAAAGACACACTATAAAATATCAATTGAAATGATGGCTTAACTCAATCAAAAGATATATTAATACAAGTGAACATACACTGAACGAATAAGTTTGATCTATGATAAATGTAAATACAAAATCAATAAAATAAGGGATGAATAATTAAAGTAACAGTATTATACCGCTGTGAAATGTTAAAAATTTCACAAAACAACAATAACCTTTAACAAAATCCGCCATTTACAATAATATTATACACAGGTAAATGAAAATAATTTTGTTGTTAGGTATACAGTTTAAAAGGAGAAAGGAAATATTTTTACAAAATAAATAATTTTGATGTTCATAGTTCGAAGAAGTGAAATTCATTTAAAGTTTTATAGAACTAAGTGCTAAACAACAGAACTTCATAATAACAAAATCATAGCCTTAACATGTTAAATTATCTGTTTATGACCGAGGGGTTAGGGAGTTTTTCTGTTTTTGACACTGGCTCCTCAGATCTGCTAAATAGTTCTGTTGTTTCTGTGAATATGGAATATTTAGTATATTTTACGAGAAAACTCACTTTTTAGTCTTATAGGTGTATTTTTGTATCTCTAGCTTGTATTTTTATGCCGCGGTTGAAAGATATCACATTAAGGTGTTACTGCTTACTTTTTCGACAGGACAAAACACCCTAACAACAATAGTCATCAAAGATTAAAGACTGCAAAGAGTGAATATAATCACTTCCTAACAAATTAAATAACATATATGCATATATTATGAATTTCCTTTGCATACAGGGCTTTTGGTACACTATGCGTATTGTAAACTGTAAATTTATGCTGAGTCATCATATTTAAGGCTCATGATTTTTTCAATTTTCATGATATATTAACGAAACTTTTATTTGAGTTAATTTCATTAAAATCTCTGAAGATAAACCAGATTGGTTGATATTCTACATGTTCTCATTTTTCGCCCAATTTAGATTGCACTGCTGTAAATATAGACAATGCAATTTCCCATAGTAACTCCTTTTACTACTAAAACTATAAAGACTATGTCCATCGCCCGTGGTCTTCTACAATGCATGTTTTCGTGTTTGACTATCAGGTCTCAAACTTGAAAAAAAAAACATTGGAGACCTTATTTGATAATAATAAGCAACACACATTTTAGTTGATATGTTATATGTTCTATGGGATTGAAAATGATTTTCACTACCATTTGCAGCAAAATATGAATATATGCTTGCAGCTTTTCTTGGAGTTTAAATTGAAGGTTTCGGGTTTACTTTTGCTGAATGGCATGGCATGTCTAACGTGAGAAAATGATAAGTGCGATATACAACGCCACTGAAAATAATTTATACGGCGACGGCCGTGCCTGTTGTGACTGCTACTACTTGTCAAGATTTAATACAAAATGAATGGATCTCTTAAATGTATGGCATTGAAGTGTTAGAAAAATTTTGAAAGTGTTATCTATTTTGATTAATCATAATCATGTGCCTCTTAATAAACATTTGCAAAATCATTATAAAACTTCTGACGTTTTCATTTTATCCTTTAAAGGATTTATATTTTGCATTGCAGCACTTTTAAAATTCTGTCAAACATTTATATGGACACGTGTCTTCAAGCTAGAAAGTAAATCAGTCTGCGTGTCTTAGCCTACGCAGATAACTATTTATAATCAAAACTGATAAGAACATACACCTGCATTTGGATAAAATGGCTTTACCATATTGTAAGTTTGATTTCTAATATTCATGCCCAATCTTCATTTTACAATACACATAAAACAATACTCATGGTAAAAATTATAAGAAACTTCTGATCAACAAATACACTTATGAACACTCATTGTTTAATTCATATGAGCCATATGTTATTTTAAGTAGCACTTTAACACACACAAAGAAACGCATCTTTTATTTTCATAAACATAACTCAGAGGAATTTAAAAATACAAAAACATACACATCAAAGTTATTTAATTATTATATAATTATCAATATTGTGGTTGTTGCTTGTTATACAGTTAACGATACTTGTACACAGAATCAAAACACAAGAAAACTTAAAACAAACAACCTGTCATAACCAGGACAATAAACAATACGTCATCACAAAACATACAATAAAGAAGTCATATTTGTGTGATGATCCTGATAAAACTATTTTAGGGGGACGATTTTCGACGCCAAGACATTATTGTTTTAGTCGTAGGAAGAACCGATTGTTAATATATTAGACAAGGCTGACTGAATATTAATTTTCTTTGGACATATTTGTTCATCATTTTGAACAGGATACTTATTTCCTAGCTGTCCGAGACTATAGAACAAACGACTTTACTTTTATTTTTAATTTTTGCATATCGATGTGTCTTCACTGTTTTGTTCGTATTAATTCATTTATTTTCTAATCAAATTCACCACGGCTTTATTGTGTAAATGTTTATGTCGATAGAATTGTAATTTTTTTGGATTTACTTTTTCGACAATTTTCTTTTAAACACATATCAACTGTATTCAAGCCATAAACACATGATCGTGTTGACCAAGGTTAATGAACCTAATGTAACAGAATTACATTAGATGGTATTATTACTAATAAATGCAACAGTAAATCTTAACACAAATTTGAAAATGTTGGTCTCTCTCAAGTCTCAATTTACTCATTTACTTTTGGTAAATATATATTAAATTGAATATTTTAAGGGTTTAATTGGACCTTCAATTAGAATTAAGTCAAATATATAAAACTAATACAGAAACTTGTCTGTAAACTAGAAAACAACCAAGTTGGAATTTCCATGTTTACAGAGATCATTACAAGTACTTGCAATACAAACCGATAAGAACACACGTCTAATTTAACATACTGTAAGTTTGATTAAGAATAATATAAACTAAAGTGCATGTCGAATCTGCATTTGATAAAAAAAAATATGAGACATATCAAAGTGTGAACATTTTGTTTAAAGTTAAGAAAACCTCTAAACAAGAACATAACTTTCTTTTGTCTATGTATATAAGGTGTGCAATTCACCAGATATAACGATCGATAATAGTACATTGTGTACCAATCATTATGATGATTGTAATTCCTTAAATTGTTGTTGTTGGCTTTTTAACAATAAAATTGATCATGTTGTCGTTGCTGCTAATGTTGTATTTTTGCTAATTACGTTTTAATTTCTTACAGTTACCTTATTGGCACTTTTGAGCAATTTATTTCAAGGGTTAGACGGTACGTTTATATTTATTCTGTTACAAAACTGCTTTGGTGTTATTCGCGAGCATTGAAAATCAGATTAAAAAATCTCAATCCATCAAAGATCTTTCCCGCGCCCTCCCCATGATCGCATTCAGGTAACCCAATAATTTGCGGACCTGTTGGCGCGGGCTAAAGTGTCTGAGCTCAGTATTTTTCTTGTGAATCCGTTCGTGTGGTGACAAACGCTGCAAATGTTCTAGACAGATGCAACACTCATCAACATTCCACAGTAATGCCACAAAAAAAAAAACTTTTTACAATGCAAACTGCAAAAGTATGAAGGTTATTTTCATACTAGAATATTTGCATACTAGAATGCTCGGTTTGTGGCACTCAATATGTTTGTGAGACAAGTCAGCCGTTCCACAAACGCCTCAATGTCATATATATATATATATATATATATATATATGGTTACATATTATATATATAAGAAGCCACTGTTCCTAGTTAGCCAGCATTTCAGACAGTCGGATCATACACTTGATCACACCACATAAAGTCCTAGGGATTGAAAAAAAAAAAAACATTCACTGGGGTGATGCCAAGCGAGAAGTTCGAATTGACTACTGGATAAAAACACTAAATGTACTTCATCCAAACGAACTCAACAGGAAGTACCTAGTAGTTAGATACAGGCTTCTTCATTTTAACAATTTTGGATGTATATATACGCAGCCTCGTTTATAGAGTATTGGAATGGGAGGCGAAAGACACCATAGAAACATTTAATTTAAACTCATCAGTAGAAAAATAAACTGACAAGACCATGGCTAAAAAGATAAAAAGACCAAACCAAACAGTACACGAAACACAACATATAAAACTGAAGACTGAGCAACACGAACCTCGCCAAAATTGGGCTTTGTTGTGTTTGATGACATTCGAGATTTTGTATTAAATCAATTGTTCAAATTCTATTAGTATCACTGAGCTATTTTTGTACACAAACAAATAGTATTGCTTTAATTTGATAAACGTTTTGACATTGACGAAGGCTATTTGTTCAGCCGAAATATTTGTCAACACGATTTTACAATATCATCTTCGTATATTACCATCTTATAAGTACTGTTGTACAAATCTTAAGACTTGTTGTAACTATAATATATTTTGTGGATTTTCTGGCCTGGCGTGCATACACTTACATAACTCTAAGTGTGTAATAATTCCCACTAGACTTTTAGCAACTCTAGACAATAATCATGCAATCAATCAGTGACGGTATGTCTGTCCCTCCCCGAATGGATTTTTCCTTCTGCTACTTTTTATCGAATTACCCAGGCGTTATTTCAGTTTGACGACCGTAACAACAGCAGATGGATACAAGCTTTAATACGATGTGTTTTGCTTGTTGGTATGTTTGCGTTAACCGGTTTCATATTGGTTAACTGATTCTTGGAATTGTTCTATTGAACTTTCATATTTGGTCAAACAGTAATAACATTTTATCACATTTAGTTTTGATAGTTAGGATGAAGATGTCCACCGTACATATATGTTGCATATTGTTGTAATATTTGTATCATATAGTTGATGTTTTACTCACAGTATACACAGATTCATACTCTTTCATTCCCATATGAAGTAAACAATTATATTCTCCTCGTACAAATTTGAGGACATAGTTGATAAAAAGCGCTAATATATCATTAATCGAGTCCCTGAGTGGTTTCTATTTTCTTTAACATGAAGACTTGATGAAAGGTAACCATCGGAATTAAATCTGGTTGTTTTGGTTTCTTGATTTTATGAGGAGTTAATACATTATCATCATCGCAAGCTATTCCTAAAAAGATATCATCTGTTCAGGTAAAATAACAGAAATCCAATAGTATTTGTTTTGCTGTTAATTATTTTTATCTGCTCGGATGGCAAAATGTCAATGTAAAACAGCCAATTATCATTTTAGAATTGAAATGGTTATTGACTATTCTATTAATATTTTTGTGAATTCTAATCGCACACATTAAGTTTATTATGACTTGCTACGCTAGACGAGTAAAATGAATTATGTGTGGTTTGTAAACAACACAATGTGATAGTGGTTTATTTTTCTTACATCGTGTTTAATTGAAATCTGATGAGGAAAGGAAACACGTCTAACATGTCTCAAACAGATGTATCTTTGTCACAATGAGATGACCTGTCTTTGAGGTTTCTCCATCATTAGCTCTAACATAGTTTTGACAATTGTACCAGTCGTAAAAGAAACCTAGTCAACCAGGAAAAGGGAGTTTTGTTTGTTGATGTCCACTAGATACAAATGTTATCGATGTCTAGATTCATATACTCATATGTATCGTTCAGTACGTCCTCTAAATATAAAAGTGATGAGCAGCTACAATCAATGAGATAGCGAAATAACCTGCATACAGATATCCACATTTGTTCATAACTATTGGCATGTTGCTATACACTCATAAATATAGCAATTATGGAGATACAAAATTTATCAGAGCCTATTAAATATCTGCCTTTAAACCCCCACCCCCACCCCCACCCCGGAAAAAGCAATAAAACATATAAATCAGACAAAGAACATGTGGCCATGCCACAAATTATTACATGTATCATATACATATAACAGTACATTCGGCTATTGGTTTTATAAAAACGTTACAGAAGAGTGCTCGTTATCGTGGACAATCGAAAAGCGTTTCAATGATAAAAAAACCAACATAATTACGCAATGGGGACGACATTTACAATAAGATTTCGTTCAAAAGGTTTAATATTTACATCTTACATTTTTATATGAAAATTGTAGGTCTTACTTGCTTAAGCTGACTTGGTATCGCACATCCTCGATTTTGTGATTATGTTGAGGACTGCAATAGTGAGAAGGTAATTAAATTCACCAATAAACTAATGCGTATATATAATCATATGTGTGCGCAGGTGTCTGTAAAGATCTATGGTGAACTATCGAATTGATCTGGTTAAATTTAAAACGGAATGTCCGGCAAATTAATTTCGGAGAAATTAATTTCGGTACAATACAATGAATGTACTATCATCATTGAAAATCAATGTCGAAAAAATATAAAAGAAATATAACTTTAATTTTCACAGGTATGCGGTATTGAAAGCGTAGTTCATCCACATGGCCATACCGTGTTCAACGTCGGATGTTTTGACACAAAGGTAAGAAAGTTGTAATAGCTAAAACAGTAATTTATTAAAATTAGATTGAAATAGTTACATATAAATCTAAATTTTAACATGACCAATTCAATATATATGTTGGTCATGAACAACAATATTGTAGTTAACATTTCTACCTTAATTTTCTATTAATATGTCTAGCCACTAGAAGTATTCTTTATTATGTGTAAGTTTTCTTTTACAATTTCATCATCTGATCTTAGAAGGGCTTAAAGCCATAGGTCCTAGTCATAGTTTTATTTACTTTGCATAAACGTTTAATTTGTTTTCTAATTTGTTGCCTCAACTTGCCGAATTCCGATCATTGATTTTATTCTCAGATGTTATATTTGAGCAGAATGTTGCCTTGGAAAAATAAGTGGAGCGATCTGGTTAACAATGAAATCCACCGGTCCTACAGTAAAAACAATTTTAGATAATTGTCTACGTTTAGAAGAACGCATGCTTTAAGTTTAAACAATAAAAAAAAAAAAAAAAAGATAATACATTTGAATTGACAGTAAGAATATTAAAGTTGGAGAATAATATGGTGATTCCAATTCATAAAAATAAAGACCACTCCTACCCCAAAAAAAAAAAGTAAAATCTCTACCAAACAAAACAAAATAGAGGAAAAACTCAACTAAACTTATATATTTTGAATTCAACATGATCATATAGGTGTTAATTCATTTAAAATTGTTATGATCTAACAGCTAAGGCACAGAAGAGACACGGTGTATGTCATAGGATGCAATGTTAATGTGAATCCTGTTTTGTTTTTGAAACAAAAGCCGAAGCAAATTGTTAAACCTGTTTTGTTCTTGAAATACACAAAAGAGCAAATGGTTAACGTATATTTGTGAAAGTTACAAACCACAAGAAGACATACACCTTTAATCACACAATTTGATTTTACTCCGTGCTGACCAGTTTGCCAAATACTTCTAACTGCCGCATACGTAGCTAAGAAGCCGCTAATATTAACGTTCAAGTCTGCCTTTGGTCTGTACCGACTAAGGAATCATACCTTTTACTTCCTGTACGCGAGACGAGTACGCTACGTCGGAGCGGCTTGAATAATAACACACTTTATGATTGGTGACGAGGGATATAGAAAGTTTGTTTGTCTCTTAGACACAAATTATTGTCAACGACTAACAGATAAATTTTACTATCGAAATTTGACATTTGTGTTAAACTGACTTATTTCAGTATATCTGTGAAATTTCACAATGAAATTGATGAATGAAATTGATGCGTATATATAGTGATAGAGAGGCAAATAAACAATTTGTTCTGGTCTCTTTTATGAAAACGACATGTGCCACAATTTTAAATTGTTGATTCCGTATATGCTATCTCATAGAAACTCTTTTCCATGTTGTTCATTGATGCATAGTTCTGAAATTTTCCAGACTTGTCTTGAAAATGGAACTGGAACACAAGCTATGTGTCGGCATTGTTGCATATGTTCTGTTACATCAGCTAAGGTTAAAGTTGTCAAACCATAAAATGCATCATCGTATCATTTAAGGTTCAGAAAAGTGTTATATGTATTTAATACAACGGTAACTTTGGTTTGCTCTAGCCATTTGGAAAAGAATTGGTGTAAGAAGGATATTTTGTTTAGTAACTCGTGATTAAGTTCTGACCCTCAATAATTGTATGCGACGATTAATTACTGGTAGAACAACACAATATACGTCGTGATACCAAAACTGCAAGTGACACGATAGATAGGTTCGATTTTTATGCAAAAACGTTTTATAAAAAATTGATACTTCAAACAAAAAGGGTTTCTGAAAGATATCAACATAGA
The DNA here is from genome assembly GCA_017311375.1 of Mytilus coruscus. NCBI lineage: Eukaryota > Metazoa > Mollusca > Bivalvia > Mytilida > Mytilidae > Mytilus > Mytilus coruscus. The sequence continues at coordinate 76,945,975 of CM029597.1, read as the reverse complement.
TTTGTTTTAAAATTCCAAGGCATGAGATAGTAGTGTTTTCTTGAGGCTGAAGTTCATTAATGAAATGTCGGCCATTAACTCCTGCACATACTAAATGTAAACTGTAGATAAATTGTTTTAACAAATAATATAAAATACTCACTTATTCAGGAAAGTTCATGATGGAGAAATTAAAACGAAAAAAAAAAAGAAAAAGAAAACAAAAGGAAGTTAAATATCAAACATCACGCAATATGCTGTATGCAGAAACAGGCTCCCAGTACACAAGAAAATTCACATTTTGTTGTATGCTAGTTTTCTTTACTCTTCTCATTGTGCGTTAACTTGAAAACGACGAATAGATTCATGTTAGGAAACAGTAGTATACCGCTATTCAATAATCATAATTCGAGTAAGCAAAACAAAACCGGATAACAAACTAAAACCGAGAGAAACACATCAACTTTAAGAGGAAAACAACAACAGGAACCCTGAACTACAACAAAAGCAAATGCCTACATACATAGAAACGGACTGTAGATAACAAATGCCATATGCCTGACTTGGTACAGGACATTTTAACAAAACAATGGTTGTTTGAACCTAGTTTTATGGCTAGCCAAAACTTCCGCTTGTATGGCAATGTTAAAAATACTGATAGAATGACAACATTACGTGGCAGGAATACAGTACAAACGAACGAAAGAACACTCAGCACAGAGAAATACATAAATAAATAATATAGTAGTACATTATAACATGTAAACCGCAAAATAACAACGGAAACCTCCATGAATTTACGACTGCACACAAGGACACCACAAACAAAATATAAATTGCGCGTCACATGAATGGATCAACGTCAGAAAAATGACGTATTTTTGTAACGTTTTCGTTACCACAGGCAAATTTCTAAAAATAGACACGTACAAGATTAAATTGGGATTGAGTTTGTGCAATGGTGTTATCATATGTATTTTTAGCCATGACAAGAATATTTAATGGAATTTTGTTTTTATTGGTGTTATTATTTGTATTTTCTAACCATGTCGGTTTTTCTTCTAAGTCAAAACTGTGTAAAATAAAAAAAAGTCCTGTGCGTATAGAACTGAATTATATGTTGTGCAACACCTTCAACTCCCACTCAATGATGTTCCTATGCTTTGCGTTTAATAGACTTATAATTTGTCGAATGCCTTACCTCAATATATGGCTTGTATCTACTTGTTCCTCAAATTTCCATTGAGTACTGTGCTTTCCTCGAAAATGTGTCACTTGTCAGATGTTGAAAATAACGTTTTCTTCCGAGGACGTTGCAAGCTGAAAAGCTATTCTGATCGATTAATTATTTGACTATGTTGAAGACTTAAACCATGTGTTATCATTATCATACAGCTGTAAACAGACTCCGTTAAGTATATAAAAGTACTTATGGCAGAGTTCTTATAACATACATGAAAATTTTGTTCTGAAAAACAGGTACGTTTTTCTGCTGTCAGAGTCTATAAGATGTATAAATGTCCAGATCTGATCTAGGGTATAACTGTTCAAATCTATTTTAGGGCAGAACTGTAAAAATTATTCTACGGTCGAACAGTTCTAAATGACAAAGTTTAGGGCGACTCTCTGATAGATATTCAGTACAGGGACAGAAATTTTCATATGAGATATAGTCCAATAGAAATAAGAAGATGTGGAATGGGTGCCAATGAGACAACTCTCCATCCAAGTCACAATATGTAAAAAGTAAACAATTATAAGTCACGGCCTTCATCACGGAGCTTTGGCTTACACCGAACAGCGAGCTATAAAGGGCACCAAAATGACTAGTGTAAAACAATTCAAACAGGAAAACCAACGTAAGTTTAACTTACTTATTGTTAATATACAGTCTTAGAAAATAACTTTTCAATTCTGTTATTTTTCCATGTTTTTTTCTATTTGTTTGTAGTAATGTTTCAACAACTAGGAAATATACATATTATATTTCTGTTTATATAATTGAAATAATATTATCATATTCTCGTTAGAAATACAATCACATGTGCATAGAAGCTGGTGTGACAAGTAAAATATTTGGATTACACAGTCATGTTTTATTTTCTCGGGGAGTGATTTTACGACACATTACACTAACTGATGCAAAATACAAATTTGTATCATTATGCACATTTTGTCACGCGCTGATATTATCAACAGTTGATCATGATAAACAATATTTCGCGCTTGCGTTTAGTTCAAGTATTGATATTGTTGTTATGCCCCATTTAGGGGCATTATGTTTTCGGTCTGTGCGTCTGTTCGTTCATCCGTTCGTTCGTTTGTTCGTCCGTCCATATGTCCCGCTTCAGGTTAAAGTTTTGGTGCACTCAACATAGAAAATGATAGTGTGAGTATGCATGTTAAAGTTTTTGGTCAGATAGTTTTTGATGAAGTTGAAGTCCAAACAATTTAAAACTTACTACACATGTTCCCTATGATATGATCTGTCTAATTGTAATGCCAAATTAGAGTTTTGACCCCAATTTGACGGTCCACTGAACATAGAAAATGAAAGTGCGTGTGGTGCATCCGTGTACTATGAACACATTCTTGTTTGTACTTACTTTTCGCCTGGAGAATATTATTGTGCATTTCTCGAGACTCCAAAATTTTGTGTGAAATGTAGACACTGTTTTAAATGTTGTACAGCATGGAAGTTTGATTTGACTAATTTACGTCAATCTGGATCGATTAATACGGTACATTTCATGAGTTGACCTTTATGTATCTCCCGTAATTTCAAACTGAAATCCAAGTTGTCAGTACTTTTAAGAATTTGCACACACTTGCAAATAGCATATCTTCAAGAAATTATCTATCACTTATTTGGCTATTAGATATTTTGAACAGGGTGTTTTACTAGCTTTCAATTACCCACGAAAATAATTTTGATCTTGTTATACCTTCAGGAATTACCCTGTCGAGAGGACCAATTTGTTACAACTGTAAAGGAGTTTTGACGATGGATGAATGCACAACTGTGTCTGTATGCGAACAGAATCAGGTCAGCTATTTCTTGTATTGCCAAAGTGTATAGTTTGATTTAAATTGGCTTTCCATATATGAGTATATTAAGTAGATACAGAGAGAAGGCGTCTCTTCGGTTGAAACAGATTGAACGAGGACTTGAGATGGACGTTTTTTAACGTGCTTTCGTTTATCCATTGTACATCCTAATTATGGATAAGCATTTTTGGAATATTGTATCAAATTGCACATAACTTTTCGTGTACTTGTTACTATGAAGAAAGAATTAAAGTTGAATAAATATATAATTATTCATTATTTCATGATCTGCTTGATAACTGCCAATCATCATAAAACAAAATATTCAAATTTGTGCAAATTATAGAAAGTAAGGTTACTCAATCAGGGAACGTTGGTTATTAGTTTTAGTTTTTGTAGACGTACAAAATATAAGCATGCTGATATTGAGAATGGCAATGGAAATGTGTCGAAGAGACAACAACCCGACCAAAGAGCAGACAACAGCCCAAGGCCACCTATGGGTCTTCACACAGCGAGAAAATCCCGCATCCGGAGGCGGGCTTCAGCTGGTCCCTAAACCAAATTGTGTACTAGTTCAGTGAAAATGGACGTCACACTAAACTCCAAAACATATAAATGAACTAAAATTAAAAAACATACAAGACTAACAAAACCAGATTCTCCTGACTTGGGACAGGCCCAATAAAACGGCTTGGTTAAACATGTTTTGTGAGATCTCAACTCTCCCCTATACCTTTAGCCAATGTAGAGTAACAAAACAAACAGCAATACACACAGTAAAACTCAGTTTAAAAGAAGTCCAACTCCGATGTCAGAATAGGTAACAAAGGAATACCAGCAGTTACTGAAATGCTAGCTCCAGACCTCAATTAAACTGATTGAAAGATTATGTCTTCATCATATGAAAATCAAGCACAATCCCTCCCGTTAGGGTTTAGTATCATACCATAATAAAATATATCAGAAGAGCATAACCCGTATTATGCCAACAACTGGTTTTGAATAAATGTTTATTTCCGATGCAAAGACCTTATGAGTGAATCAATATTAATACCAAAATATGCCATCTTTAATGACCTGATAACACTATCGTAACTAAATCCCTCTGAATAAGTCTGTTTAAAGGTTCGGTTAGCTTTCGAGGTGAATGCCAACATTTTTGTGCTTTGTATAGAATATTACCATAAAAGATTGGATGTGAAATACCTATTAACGTATACGATGTCTGTATGTTGATTTATATTTACATTTGATGTCCTTGTACCGATGATAAAAGGAGAAAATCAGGGCTAGTTTTGCCTAAAATTGAAGTACATCTGTTGAAAGATTTTTGACAATTTTAAACACTTAAGTGTCTACTTCAATCGATTCAATTAGTTTACGTAAAATATTTGAACTGATTTGGTCATAAAAGACGCTCAAATTCAAACTTAAATATGAAAAACCTATCAAATATGCCATAAAACGTCAATTTTAGATGGTTTTGTCTAAAATGGAAGTGGCCGCATTCGTGTTCAGTGTTAACCTTTATATATGTTGTGTTTTATTATCAAATACAACATATATTCAAATATTAAGACTGGACACAAATGCGGCCACTTCCATTTTAGACAAAAACTGTCTTAAAATTAGCACAAATGCTACAATTGTGAAGATTTTAGTAATTTTGCATGAATTTATGATGCTATTACACGATGCATGTGCATTGTATTGTCAAAACAGCCCATATTTATGGAACAAAAGTATTCCACTTTCCAATAAAGAGCTAAAAGTTTACATTTCAACAAAGCTGTAAAATGCTATATTTTTGGGCCAAAAGGGTCTTACCGGGCCTACTCCTTAAGTAAATGTTTTGATGGCATCTTTGATGAGTTATTTGGTGTTGTTTTGATCGTAGAGCTTGTCGCATGTATAGGTTCATACACATCCTTGCCGTCCAAATGATTGGCTTTGATCGTTCTTGATCAATGACAGTTAATCAAGAAAAAATATGCTTCAGACGCAACAAGTTTATAAATATTTATTTTGATTTGTTCGTCTACACGCATGATGCTAGTCTGTGGATGTTACAAACCTATACCTTACTTACAATCTAATAACATCGTTTTTTCTTATTTTGCCTATTTTTGATAAACAATTGTTAAACAAGCAGTCAGCAAAGATTAAAAGAGAGGAGGAAGATATCAAAGGCAAATCCAAACTCATTAGTCGACAGCAAATGGCATGACAAAAGCAAAAAAAAAAAAAAAAAAAAAAAAAAAAAACAAAAAACAAAAAACACAACATTGACCTGGTATGGAAAGATTATCATACATTAATAAAATGATTACTAGTACTCTGGTTGAAAATATTTGCCAAAGGTTTACGATAAAATCAGGTTCATTGATTAACAATTTATTAGACACTACTTAATGTTTATCAATCAAGCATGCTCGCACCAACAATAACAACTAATGTTTGAAACGAACTTCCAAGCATAATTAGTATAGATCTTTCTTGAAACTACCTTTTAAAGCCCGAATTCGTAAAGGCAAGTATTACTGATAACATTAGAGTTGGCTTTTTCGTATGTATGGCCCTGGTGATCATTTATTTTGTATTTTGCAGTTTCTCTCTACTATTGTTTCTTCAAAACACAAACATTGGTATTGGTAAATATCGTATTTCAAGGGTAGTAACTTTGTTCAGGATTCATTGATAACATGCATTTTGAAATAATGAAAATAACAGGTTAAAATAAATTCTGGATTAACCTTCATCAGGAACGCTCAAAGCCGAATATTTGAAAGCACAGAATGTATAAGAACCAAAACTGTTGAAGAGCTATATGACAAAAAATACCTGAAAAATAGCCAAATCCATCTAAGGTCAACTTTGTTTGAGGAGTTGAAACCTTAGTTTCTTTATAATTTCAAAGTTTATAAACGGACAATTTTAGAAAGGTTTGTTATAAATCATGTCAGTAATGAAGTACTGACTACTGGACTAATGATACCCTCGGGGACTGATAGGTATCGACCCAGTGCTGTTACAATGAAAACAACACGTTAGATAATTTCATGCGTCATAAGCGCTTGCCAGATTTACCTTCATCCGGAAAGCTCAAAGCCGAATATTTGAAAGCCGATAAAGCATAAGAACCGAAACAGTTGAAGAGCTAAAAATAAACAAATCCATCTAAGGTTGATTTAAGAGTAGGTATTGTCCTGTTGATGACCCTTGCTGTGTACAGTTTTACACCTAAACACAAAAATAGTAAAGCATGGCTAAAAGCGTTTTGCAGGGGAATGAATCTTGTAAATAATCAACGATTGATTTCGGTTGGTGTTGCCTAAATATTAGGTCTTGTTTTGATAGTCTTTTTTTATATACAATTTATGTATATCTTCTGTTTCCACAAAGACCAATCACTATTCAAATAATGGTATAAACAGATACATGAAACTGTTTAAATTATACAAACATTGCTGATTTAAGGGTTAAAGTGGTAAACACATAAGTCTACCCACTTTAGAGAAATGAAAAGGAGGGCCAATGCAACAACCCAATTACAAAACATTACAACATAAATCACATTTTGGTGAAAGCAGACGGTCAGAAATAACAAGCAGATATTCTGAATTTCTTTAGAATTGAATCTTGTCAAAGTGTGAATAAAATTTAGAGACACGACAAAGACCTGCCTGAGAAACATACACACATCACGTTGAAACAGAGACATTTACTGATGATTTAAAAGTAGACGTAAATCATTTTTAAAGCATCTGTAATCTAGAATTTGATTATAAACGTAACCAGATCTTATATTGCCGGGCTGTTTCTCTATATATTTATATATTTAACCTAATATAATAATTTCTTTTCTATCATTATTTTAATTTAGTTTTACGATTATTTTCAACGCTTGTTTAATTGAGGAATACTATGCTGTTGGAGAGAGATTCTATACAACAAGCTGTCAGTATGCCTACGTAAATACTATTATATGCAATTTCAATGCATTCTTCTACAATTTTATATTATCAATGTCAACAGCGTGTTATAAACATGGTAAAATAAATATTTATCAGAATTAAAACAAGGTTAACTGCCCAAAACACTGTTTTAGGCTGCACAATCTTTTTTCGTATGAAGAAACTTAACAATCCATCGTCTTTCAAAAAGGCTTATATCTAAAAGCAAACATTTAAGGCCATTTGGATGTGATTTGGCACGTTGTTACTCACTAGCCTCTATTCGGCTTTACCGAACGAAGAATATAAGTCACACCACTTAAATTGTTCAAGTACAAAACAAACGGCCAATTAATACAGAAAGTAAAACATATAATTTAATTTGAACTGTTTTATCACGTCAATCAATCAGGTTCATTATCAAAATATAACATACAATAACGGACATGAACAGACTCTGCAGAAGTTTAAGAAGTTTTGTCAAATTGAAAGAAACCTTTATCTAGGTCCAATAAATACAGTTTTCAATTATAAGATGCATTTTACGTTTGCCTTGCAAATAAGGTTATATAACCAAGAGTCAATTCATAATCTTATGACCATATCATATTAATAGTTTATAATTGAGTTAGTAACCAAGGTAACAGTGTTTTATCACCTATAAATGTTGCCTTTAATAGACTACGATTAACCATATCAGGGTGTCGGTTTATCATTTTCGAAAATGTTGAGTTACGTCTTAAATTAGGTAACATAAACGACAGAATGAACCTCATGATATTCATTTCTCAATTTTAGCGTCACAATTAAGATTTGGAAATATTTAGATTGTAATCAAGTACCTTCAGATTCTTATATCAGTTTTAATAATGAATCAACGTTTATAAGACAAAACATAACATTCACACAAGTCAAAGGACCAACGCAGATATAAAGGTCGATAAAAGACGTCATTTTTCTTTGATATTAAATCAATATCTATAAGATAAAAACAACATTTATAAATAATACAAAATTTGGTGACTATGTTGAACGAATCTATCCCATCGAACTAGAGATAAAGGATACTACAGATACAGTTAAGCAACACGACGGGTGCCACATGTGGAGCAGGATCTGCTTACCCTTCTGAAGCACCTGAGATCACCCCAGTTTTTGGTGGGGTTTGTGTTGCTTAGTCTTTAGTTTTCTATGTTGTGTCATCTGTACTATTGTTTGTCTGTTTGTCTTTTTATTTTTGGCCATGGCGTTGTCAGTTTGTTTTCGATCTATGAGTTTGACTGTCCCTCTGGTATCTTTCGTCCCTCTTTAAGTCTGCCTCATATCTTGACTTACATCTAGAAATTGACAATGAGGGTCGGTTGAAAACAAAACTTTACGACAAAGAGATGATTTCAGCTTCCCAATTGTGAACTTTCCATTTCTATGTAGCAACATTCCATCAGCGCCGGCATACGGAGTATATATCTCCCAATTGATACGATATTCCCGGGCTTGTGTTTCCTATCATGATTTCCTTGATAGAGGATTGCTGCTCACAAGAAAGCTATTAAACCAAGAGTTCCAAATGGTGAAGTTGAAGTCATCCTTCGTAATTTACGGACGCCATCACGAGTTGGTTGACCGTTATGGCGTTGTCAGTTTGTTTTCGATCTATGAGTTTGACTGTCCCTCTGGTATCTTTCGTCCCTCTTTATACAAGTAGAACTGCCAACGCAGATATAAAAGTCGTTAACGAAGTCATCAGTCTTAAACAACTCGATTAATTCTGGTTTAAAGGTTAGTTAAGGAAACAAAATGAAAATAAAAACATGAATGCATTTTATAAATACTAAATTTACCGAAGGATTAGATAATATGTGGATTTTTGTGTAATTTCAAAAGAAGTTACTGCGGGTATAGACAACGCGTGGACAAGTTCATGTATCATACTTATGTCATTGAAAGCGAATGGTTGTAAAGAGGCAGAATGCACCATAACAATACCCTAATTGTAAAGTCAAAGAGAAACTTACAACACCATGATGAAAATACGATACACATCGGGTAATTTCCAGCTGATACCCATGAGACAAAGTGTTTTGGTGTAAATTTAAACGCAAAATCCTAAAGCAGAAAGTCTAACTATATTGAATTCAAATTGGACAACTAACCTTAAACTTTAATAGTAGAAAATTATTTAATGACAGTTTATTATTAATGCCTGGTGCCAAATATAAAGTCTGGACTTTAACAATAGGTGACACGTTTTGATTTGGTACTGTCATTATTATGATTTTATTTGCTTAAGGTGTGTGAAGCTCTCTCAAATGGACTTGGTTTACCTGTCATCGGAAGACGATCATTTTCAAAGATGTATCGAAGCAGTTCGACATGTAACAGATGTTGTTTTACTGACCTGTGCAATAGTCGATGCAACAACCAGAGGCCTACAACAGGGAGCAGTGCAACACTAACAAGACATGAGACAATTACTGCTTCCTCGACCCCGATCACAACTCCAAGTAATGACACAAAGGAAACAAAACCATTTCTATGTTCATATGCAAGAAAAATAACGAAGCAACAATAAGATTTGTTTTGGAAAACAATTTTCAAACCTATTCCCATTAAATATAGTTTTGAAATCTGTCATGTTCAATAAGAAGAGTCGATATGGCCAATTTTTCTTTTCATTACATTTATAAGGAAAATATACATTTTATTTTCAGAAGAGCTTAAAATTAGACTTTTAATTTCTGAGTCATTTCATATTAAGGATAGACTTGCTGTCTTCATTTTTTATTGAGAGTTTTTTTAATGTATGTACATAAATGAATATTTAGCAAAACCAACAACAATGAAAATGACTGATCTGACAGTACCAAAGCCATATAAGGTAGTTTATTGCATTCAAATTTTTGTAACAGTGGCAATGATACTGAATGAAGGTAGTCAGAAAAACATGGAAAAATGAAAAGGGTAGCTCATTTAAAAATATACTTTCCCAATCAGTTCTAGAGTTGAACTTTACTGTTGAAAACTGTTCTAGGACAGAACTGTTTAAAACTGTTCTAGATGAGAACTATGAAATATTGTTCTATAATAAAACTGTCAAAATCTGCACAAGGTTAGGACTGTCCAAAACTGTTAAAGGTTAGAACTGTTCAAATCTTTTTGGTAAGAACTGTCGAAATTGTTCTATGATTGAAGCGCCATTGACAGAAACGCTCGATTAATTCCTTTGAAAAATAAATGTTGCTACCACTGAATTTTCAGGTATTTTAAAATCTAATTCCATAATTAGAAAATATCCTTTACTTCAAATATTAAGTGTGATTTCTTAATTTAGTTAAAGACTTATGACCTATTTCAAACGATGCGCCACAATGGAGTATATCATATCTACCCTGATGGAGCCCCAGGCTATAAGGTGTATTGTGATATGGATACCGATGGCGGAGGATGGACAGTATGTTATTTTTAAACAATAAGGATAACATTTTGGTGCGCTTCACATTTAAACAGAAACGAACCTTGTATATAAGTAGTCACTTTTCGGTATGGTATAAAACATGTAAAACAAAACTTGTTCTGTCGCCAAGATTCACAATAAGATATAAAAGAGGATTTGGAAAAATGTTTTCAAGTTTGCATTCTTTAAATTTTAGTTAGTTTTTCTCTATTCTTTATTTTTTTTTCGTATTATTCTCAATTATTTATATTCAGCCCCAATAATTTCCTATTGTGTACCAATTTTCTTTGTTCTCAGCGATATTGACATACTTTTCTCTAATCTTATCCAATTATTCTCTATATGTATACTTTAGCCATACCCTATTTATAAATCGTTCTATCCGTTTTATTTCGTTTACTACTTCTGTTTGAAAACTTCACTAACTTCTGATAGATCTATTCAATAGTCATATCGACTGAAAACATTTGCCTCATGTTCATATTTGCAAGACGGAAATCGTTACAGAAATGTGTCATTATACGCACGAACATTGCATTTATTGTATCTTAAGGTTCATTTAGTAACATCTTGAATCTTTAACATGCCTACTTAATTATTTTGAAAAATAATAGCAATTCCGGCCATCCTAACGCAGAAGACTTGAATTACAATTGAAAGAAAACGTAAGTTAAAAGTTTTACAATTTCTAATGTTATTTTATTGTCGTACAGGTATTTCAATGTTGATCTAGTGGATTGGTTAATTTCCATGACAGACTTTTGGAGGACTGCAAACATGGATTTGGAGACGTCAGTGCGGAACATTGGCTAGATATAGTATAACATTGTTATGTATTATGTATTTTCATATGCATTATTTAAAATGTTTACGTTAATTACCTGCTGACTCATTTCCAAAAAAGATGTCCCTGATCTATTTAAAAGGCTATCGTTAGTTTGTCCATTATATGGATAAGAAAGTGTCCGATCTAGATCAAAATGTAAATAGACCAAGAGGATATGCATGCTTGATACACGGATAAGGCAATACGTCTAAATAAAATAGAAAAGACTTATCAATAGACCACTAAACGAAAGATTCTGATAAATACTACAGAAATCTCAAGCAGGATATCAGTTGATCTTGAAAAGAGCCTATGTGTATATAAAAAGTAAAATAACAAAATTACCGAACTTCAAGGAAAATTCATATCGGAAAGTCCCTTATCATATGGCAAAATCAAAACCTCAAACACCTCAAATGAATGGAAAACAACTGTCATATCTCTGAATTAGTACAGGCATTTCCTTATGTAGAAAATGGTGGATAAAACCTGGTTTTATAGCTAGCTCAACCTCTCACTTGTATGAAAGTCGCATAAAATTCCATTATATTGACAATAATGTGTGAACAAAACTAGCAAACATAATAGATTAAAATATCGGTTAAACTCCAAGACCATCATGTATTATTTGTGAAGTTGATACGGTATATTTATCAACAAGATCTTCGTATCTTCCAATGAACCTTTTAGAAAGAGGACGAGACGTTCTTTGACATAACCATGGTTCATCAACATTCTGTCCAGACACTGGTGGCGTTTTATAAACTCTGAGTAGCAGCTGTAAGCATTTGAATACCGAATGAGATGGGAAATGTATATTCCGTATGCAAATGAAGTTGGTATATTGCTAGTAAGGATGGGAAATTGATAATTTCAAAATTGAAATAGTCTCGTTTGTCATAAACTGTTACTGAGATGACCGCTTATGTCAAATTCGAGGTAAAAGTCTAAAATGAGACGGAGGAAGCCGTGTCTGATGTTTCTTTAATTTCTAGTTCTAGAGGATATATTAATGGAACCACATCAGAAAAGTTAAGATTTAAATGAAAAGAATATCATTAATATATCTAAATTTGAAATTAAATGATCCGGCTTCTTTGATCTTCTAGTTTGTCACAAGTGTCTGAAGTAACTCCAATTCATATGAAAATAAGAGGTCGACAAGGAGGCGCACAGTTCTTTCTCATAGTTATGCAGACAATTTGTTGAAAAGTCTACCTCAAATTCAACAAATATGTTGTCAATAAGAAACTCCACAATACTGATCACTTGTTCCTCTTTGTAGCATGTTTTACATTTTGTTCACTATTAACAACATATGCCGTATGGTATCCCAGCGTAAATATATTCAGTTTCAAACCTTGTAATAAGATACAAACATAACATTCAGCGATTTAGATGCAAATACATTTGTTGGTTTTGGGTGCTGATCTCTTCGATTAAGACATAGTAAGGTTAGTTACAGAATAACTAATCTAGAAATAAATTTGGATGCTAACAGGTATTCAACGAGTGACCACATTCAATAAATATAAAATAGATCTAGCGAGTTTAATATTTTCGCCATATTGTTTTATAGCATTGTCGTCCTTTAATGTAGATGAATTAAGAACTTGATTTTTTCATTCATTAAGTTTAGGTTGAGAACTTTTCGTTCACACGTGTAGAAGTTTTAAAACAATTTCACTTAATAGGGCGTTATTTCTATATATTATAAAGGACTTTTTGGCTTTCTAAAATTTATACATCTACATCAAACCGCCCCTATGTTATTATCAACACATGATCAAATCACAGTTGTATTTCAATTTTGATGACTAAGTTTAAAACAAACTAACACGTGATTAAAATTGACCTCATTGTTCATATATTGATATTCATATTGTGTACATATACATTACTCTAAAACTGTAAAACGCTTTCAATCAATTTTAGAAAATTTTGGTTTAATTTTGTTTATCATTTATTTGAGAATTAAACTTATTAACTAGTTACCTTAAGAAATAGTAATAACGAATATCACTTATTAAATTTTGCGTATTGATGAATTCGTTTGTTCTCCGTTAAAATAGTCACTAAATTCAATTGTGTTATAATTTTTAATATATCAGCGTTTTTGTTGTCTTATATTAATATTCTAATGTGTTATAAAATGTGTGTGTTTGTGTTTTGATATTCTTCCAAAAGAAAACATATATCACATCTCCCTATTTTATAATACATGTGGGTATTTTTAGTTCTTATAAAATCAGTACTTCTCCATTGATCTATGAATGTATCAGATCCTGAAAACAAAGCTGATATACAGAACTCTTACATATGTTTAGTTTAATGACGAATTAGCCGTTCTGAATATATATATATATATATATATGTTGTATACCTTCTTCAGTGTCGATATGGCATGCAGTATGTTGGCTAAACAGAACAGCCATTCAACAAACGCATGAATGGTCATCGAAGTGACCACACCTGCAAGCCCGACCTCCCGTAAGTCGTCATTTGAGATCACCTGGGCATGCCCAAGCTGATCTCAAAACCTTACCATCACTATCATAGACCACAACGAGGGTTGGTCAAGGGCCGACAGACTTGCTCAGGAAAGGTTTAGGATAAGAAAGCTTAGGACAGTTTCCCAGAGGGCATAAATGAAAAAACATAGAATGTGTCACTCATGTTCCCTACCATCACTTGTTTGCAGTAAGTCAAGCCTCAGTTTTGGACTCTTGCAGTTTTAAGAAATTTATTCCTCCTCACAAACATCAATATTGAAAAAATTACCAGTGTATTGATTATTGATAATTTGTATATCTTCAAGATTTTTATTTCAGTTTTATATTACATGTCAAGATAAGATTAATTTTACATCTTACTGATGAAGGATATTAGTTATCTGAAATATCTAAAATTTGTTCATGATTTAATTATTTTTCGGTGATGTTGTACCCTTTTAGATTTGTTATATATATATATATATAGAATAATACATGGCAAAATCAATATCGCATGCTGTATCACCACGAGAAACCAATATCAGCCCTCGTGACCTTCGGGCCTCGGGACTTCGGGCCTCGGGACCGATATTGGTTTCTCGTGGTGATACAGCATGCGATACGGATTTTGCCATGTATTATTCTGTTAATCATCTATTTCAATAGAATCAGATTCATGGGATATCTATTTTTTTAAATCGTCCGAAATTATAAGCTAGAAAAGAACATTATGATTTTCCTGTATTTTTCCAGCTGACTTGTTTTTTTATGGACTTCCTTATTTGCTTTATATCCACATCGTAATGTCCCTATAACCTTATTTCATTCTCAATATACGTTAAAGACCATGTATTAAAATGCATCCACTAACGATACTGTCCTATTATTTCAACTAAAATTAATATTTATCAAATAAATATCGTAAGATGTAGAAATGTTTAAAGTTTTATTGGTTATTTGGCGATGATATTATTTATGATCATTTTAATTTTCTGACGAGGTAAACAGCAAGAAAAATATCTTGAAAAGTTTGCTATCTATTCTAACCAAATCAAAATCGTAAAAATTTGCATTTGTGTTAATCCATCACATCTATTCCATCATAATGAAAACAAACTTCACGAAAATTATGACCAAATAAACAATAAAACTTCAGATATTTCTACATCTTATTGTGTCATTTTATATATAAGAATCGCTCGTAAAGTTACTGGATAATAATTTTGGAAAATATCGATTTTAGTTGAAATGATTGGACATTTGTTTTAGTGGAATTCATTTCTTTCCTATGCCATGAAATACAGCAACTAGACGGCAAAAACCTTGACGTCATTCGAATTATGACGTCACGCCAGGTGTGCGATACCGGTTTAGCTATGCGATACGGGGTATGCGATACAGGGTAGGTGATAAAGACTGGAAAATGAACCTTTATTAGATATACAAAATTGCTGTATTATGTACTAAATAAATGATAAATATATATAAAGTGCCTAGAAAATCAACCTCACGATGTTAGAGTAGATTTGTTTCTTTACTTTCTCCGAGCGGGCTGAAACTTGTACTTTTTATTTCTAACTTCTACGGCAACACCGCCTAGCATTGCGCAGACACCTTATCCCTCCTCTAACTATAGCTGATAAAATCAGCTTTCGTTTCGGGAGGTGTTACCTTCTCATAGGAATTAAAGAAGGATATCTGATACAATACACGAAGTATTCTTTTAGTGTACAGAAATGATCATCTACTCATCTCTTCAGTATAATTACAGGATGCTAATCTATTTTTTACTTCAGTCTAATATATATATATAACACAAAGGTC
The DNA here is from genome assembly GCA_017311375.1 of Mytilus coruscus. Taxonomy (NCBI): domain Eukaryota; kingdom Metazoa; phylum Mollusca; class Bivalvia; order Mytilida; family Mytilidae; genus Mytilus; species Mytilus coruscus. The sequence goes on along the minus strand of CM029597.1, from coordinate 76,930,396 downwards.
TAATACGCTACAGTTTATGCGGATTTAGCTTTTCCTGCCCGCCTTGGGAAGCCCACTCAATTTAACATTATATTTTTTAAATATTGAATACAACAGCTTTTCACTTATTTCAAAGGTATTGTACATGTATAATCAATTCACATGATAACAAAGGAAATTGACTGTCTACTCTAAAAGATGGTAAAAGGACATCCATTGAGGTTTACACACTCTCACAATTGATGGTAAAGATCGAAAAGGGAAAAACAAAATTAGCTTGTGTAACAAAACATTAAAAAAAAATGACGTTTGCACATTTATACAAAACATCAAACAATAAATTCGCAGGTAAATTCAAAAGAACATTGGCAATGCCAATGCCTTAATATATAACCCGTTTACAATTGAGATGAAATAAATTTGGAAAAGAGCCGATATAACTACTGTATTGAAAATATAAAAACAAAACACTCGACAATTCATTCCAAAATTCAAGAGCGAAACAACCAAGAAAAATTATATAGACAAGTTAAACCGGCGAAAAGATATTATAATGACAAGGAGCAGATCCTCAAACCACCGCATTTAATAATTTGGTAAATATCATTATTCACTGGCTCACCTGGCCCACTTAGCCTTATGCCATTTATATATTGTTATGAGAAAAAAAAAAAAAAAATGAAAAAAATGAAAAAATATGATGTAAGAACAACTACTAACGAGGCGGTTCTGAATTAGTTTATTCATACCACAACCTTCTTTATTATCTAGATCAGGGGCTATAATTCTTACAAACAAGAAAATGCAATAACAATCTATACAAGAAAAGCACATGAAATTATATAAAATAATGATATAGGATATCATGGCCTGCTCGTAACTTAACATTTACATTGGTCAAAACAAAAAGAAAGATGTGTGATAAGAGCCTTTATTTGGCCCCTGAAATAGCAAAATTAGTAACAAATTTATTCAAGCCTTTCAAAATTATACTTTATAATTGAACAGGTTAATATAATCTTGAATCTTAAGTGCAGGAAGCTGACTTGCTAAAACACTATCACGTCATAAACATGACGAAATTAAGGTGTTTCATCTAAAATGACCATTTCACACAGAGAATTTGGCCAAAATATATATAAGCAACCGCTTTACAAATATATATATATTCCATCTTCATGCCTCATATATCATGTACTGTGTTACGACGCTAGATAAAAACTGACGAGGAAAGGTATCACCTGGCCACCGAAAGCTTGATATTTGTCGAGCCTAGGTGGTGACGTGGTCTAGCGAGTCGGGCATAGTGCAAGGCGATTTGGTGCCACGATATCTCAGTAGCATGAGTTTGAATCCTGGCCAGGGAAGAACAAAAAATTTGCTTCCGCAAATTTACAGATCTATTATTGTTGGGCTGTTATTTAGACGAATTATGTATACAGAATGTGTTTTCAGCCTTGTTTCACCATCACTGGTGATCCGATGGATAAAATCTGTTGTAGAGTTGTCACTGGTTCAGACGTACTTATAATATAGTTATTTTTGTGACTGCATCCTACATTAATTTGTAAGATCCTCTACGATCGATAATTCAGCAGATCTGTAATATTCTATCTTCATGCCTCATATATCATGTACTGTACACGCTAGATAAAAAATGACGAGGAAAGGTAACACCCAGCCACCGAAAGCTTGATGTTTGTCGAGCCTAGGTGGTCGAGTGGTCTAGCGCGTCTGTCATAGTGCAAGGCGATTTGGTGCCACGATATCTCAGTAGCATGAGTTCGAATCCCGGCGAGGGAAGAATTTTGCAGATCTAACATTGTTGGGTCGTTATTTAGACGAATTATATACATATATAGCGCACATATATAACATCATTGAAAAATATATTTTTCATCAAAATATCTTTTTTTGGGAGAAGCTGTTGCTCATATCTGAATATATTTATGACCAGATCTCAAAATGAGACTATTTTGACAGTTTTTGCTGTTTTGCGCTAAATGTTAAAATTTGAAGTCCTAATGCTTATATGTAAGACACAATTCAAACAATCAAAAACTTATGTCCAACAGACTAACGTTGCTTTATGGTAGATTAATAATACGTTTTGATATTCGGTTTCAACGGGCCAAAAAAGTGGCCTTATACGTCATACCTTCTCCGTTGGCATATGCATTAAGCAGTTAAGTTCATAATGGCCCAAGTTTATGCGACCGCAAACTACCTTTAACTAAAACTTAAACCTGATGCGTGATTGAAGCAAAGACCAAGAAACAATATATGCTCCTGTTTTACAAAAACGATTCTATACCGCATACAATTCTACTTGCAATTACCGAAGGCAAAGCAAGCTCAAAGTACTTCACCTGCTGAATATATTTGTGCCGTCTTGTACTCTAATATTTGTTGCTGTATATAGAATATTTTTTTCCAACAACGTCAAAAACAGTGTTGAAAAAAAAGATGTAGATCAAGAACATTGATTGCTGAGAAGTTATTTATTTTGTTCTTAGGAGTCAACTTAGGGTATTGAGAATTATGCTTGTGCTGCTTACATTTGTTATGAAGCCATTTGATTTTAAATTTTATGTTATGTAAGTTTTGAAGGCTTGAGTCAAATGTCAAACTGATGTTACGTTAGTTTTGTAGGCTTGAGTCAAATTTTATGTTACGTAATGCGAGTTATTATTATTGCGATACTAACCAAGTCGCATTATTTTCATTAATAAAACCTCGCAATAATATCTGAATTTACAGTATTTGACTCGCACATGTGTAGCACAATCGTCGCCCGAATGGTCAGACAGGAAGTGTATTTTGTGTTTATCTTTAGCAAAATATTTTTGTAAGGCTTGTTTTGTATGTTATTTAGTAAAATCTTTCCCAAAAAGCATACTTTTCAGTGCAACAATTCTGGAGAAAACACTCCATAAATGACGTCAATTTGAAGAGGTTGGCAGCTCATAAAAGCATCTTCTGAAAGTCGTCAGAAGTTAACATAGAATATGATCTGTAATGGTATTATACAAGTTTTATTTCTGTAAATTTACAGGGCTAAATTAGCTATACAATATACCTTTTATTTGCACATGCCAGTTTGCTTAATGAAAATACATTGAGCGAATGATAATATTTGTTCACGTCCAGTACAATGTAATTTTAAGAATTTTACGCACGTATGTTTCTCTTGAAAACGAGAGTTTATTCTCATTACGATTATATCTAAACAGTGGTAAAGCCGCATCAAGGTAAGATATAATCTTTGTCCGAATTGAACTTATGAATATGCAAAGCGTAATGTTTAAGATAAGTACTTGATCATTTACGAAACACTTTTGTAAAAACACAATTTTATTATCTAACATGTTCTTTGCATCTGACAAAATGACAGAAGACTTTGTTAAACGGTCAAGTCAAAAGCATACCCGAAGTTTTCTCGTTTGCACTGTTTTGCATTTGTCGTTTCGGGGCTTTTATAGCTTGTTATGTGGTATAGTAACTAAGGTTCTGCTCATTGTTGAAGGTGACCCTTCTACGTCATTTCATATCTTGTGTATATATCGCAGTTTTCTCATTGGCAATCATATCACATCTTCTTATTTTTCTATGGCACAATCTTTTGAAATAGTATATATATTGCCACCAGAAGTATATTTACTCACTGTAAAACATTGTGGGCGACATCTATGCAGCCATTTAATTTGATCAAGATTTTCTTGCATGTAAGCCTCTTTTGCTCCCGTTTGGCAAATCAATTAGAAGACGTAATTTCATTAGTTTACTCATATTTTATCGTGCAGGACAATGTCAATGACAAAATGATCAAACACACGTTTTTCTACAGAGAAAGTCTGTTTATTATATATAGGAATAATACATATCAAAACAAAAACAAATACATGTCAATAACATCATATATCATTTGAATATGGAGACATGAAATGAACAAGAATTGAAACGACGTGGGTCATCTATTTTAAACAGTTGACAGTTAACTAATCTGTTTAAAAACCAATTGCAGATTAAAATGGGAATTAAACATTCACTATTAGTTTTAATATTCAAACAAGAAGGTACAATATAGCAACTTTCCTATTTGAAATCGCAGATGTGTAGAAAAGATACAAAGCACAACCGTCGCCCGAATTGTCACGCAGTAAGTGTATCTTGTGTTAACTTTCCGAGCTAAATGTTTCGGCTACGCTTGTGCTTTATGCTCATTATGTCCAATTGTTACTGAAATATACATATTTTTGCTGTAAATCTAAGAAAAACTTCAATGTAATGCCCCCTTAACGATTTTTGCTCTTATTCATATATTCTAATTGCATCGACTTCATAGTTGAATTTGTACACTAATATATAAATTTTAGGGTTTTTAATAAAAACATGGAAAAGTTCCACAGATAAGATATGGTTATCACATATATGTCAGTTTTAGTGAATTTCCAGTGACATAAGTACTGCAGCTCAAAGTTTTACACAGTTTTTTATATAGTGTCAACTGTCATAATTCAAAAGAAAGAACACGCATTTCTCATGTTTCTTTAGATTTCTCTTTTTAGATTTTATTTGTTATTCGGTTGCTGTGTTAACTATTGGAGAAAAAACTCATATTTAATTTTATTCATATATTTCAGAAAAACAGTCAGAATACTGTATAGGTACAAAAAAAAAAAAAAAAAAAAAAAAAAAACAAAAAACAAAAAAAAAACAAAAAAAACATGATCAATTCAATAGGAATGCCTAGTACTTCAGTTTCAACAAATTATTTCAGTTATTGCAGTGAAATGAAAGAGTTCGTGATATCCAATATTCAGATTTCAAAATATATACAATCAAATGACTTACAGCTTCCACTACATAAGCAAACATGTATAACACGGAAAATTACATAGGCTTCGATTACATGGTGACTATATATTAGCTATATTTGTAATAATAATTGTATAGAATTTACATATTTTCTTAGAACCTAAAAAGCAAATGTTTCGAATACATTAATACAACGTGAACTATTCAAAAAGTGATATCTTTATTTTGGTAGGATGTGTAGTTTTGCAGACAGTTTTGATAAACTGTCAATTGGTATCTCCTTTTTGACACATCGTTTTATCGTCCTCTTTCATTCAGAATTATATTTTTTAAGAAAACGTTTTCTCTCCATCAATTTAATTCTCTCTTTGATAGGTAACTCTCCGAAATCATCGCTGAAAAAAGAGAAATGAAATAGTATTAATCTTATTCGAGGAAAATACCAACTCTATTGGGCATTAGTTTTCAAATATAAATGATATGCGGAGCTTTTTACCAATGTTATTGCATACCTTGAAAACTTTGTCATAATTGTTTTTTTATATGCCCATGAAGTTGTGACGTGTAAAATAACTGTTCGTGTTTCACAAGTACTAATTATACATTCACAAAATTATATAGTTTCCAACGGTCCTTGTTTTTATCCGTATGTATTCGAAAACAATGCTTCAATATCTGAACAAATACTAGTAATCAAATGCTAAATTTAAGTCGGCTGTCTGAATTGAAATCGATGCCATATTATGACCGTTTATTCTTGTTATACCTCTCGATAAAAAGATACATTTTAAATTGTCGTATGTATTCCCAATTACCATAACAAAGCAAAGAAGAAAGTGTTTGCAACTAAAAACTAAAATCAAGATATCAAAGTAGTTGCATTTTACGCTTCACACGACAACTCGGTAGTTGCAATATCTTTAATAAGGTCGAAATATCAACACGTGGTTTAAAACAGATTTCAACTTGCCTGTACATTTCTCTTTTGAATGTTATGCTGATATCTATATTACAGATTTACAGTTACAGCGTTCATATATTGATTGCACTGTGTTTTGGCTGAGGAAAGTTTTGCTTGCGTTCCTTTCTTAACTTCATTTAACAAAAAAAGTTCATAAGCATGATAAAAATCAACAACAACCAAAATCAAGCCAAAATATAATGTTCTTTTTAAATTCATATCTTTAAAATGAATTCCACATGAAGTTTACAGCACGGTTTTAATTCTATATCAACTTGAATATTAATTTCAAAAGATTTGCCTTGTGTATATGACATATCACATACAATGAAAACAATTTATTTGTTGAAAAATTCGTGTGCGAAGCTTTTTATCATGGGTTTGAATGTCTGAGTAGAAATGCAATGCAAAGAACTAGCAGGTAAAAAAAAACATTATAATTACGTTATTGTTGGTGCTGCTACTTGATATATAATACAACTACAATTACTACTACTGTTACGACTACTACTAATATTTCTACTAATGTTGCTACTACAACTACTACTACTTTAAAAAAAAAAAAAGTATAGAAGTTATTAAACCAGGAGTGTTATTAGAAGTTCTACATGAAGTGATAATATAAGCTGTAAAAAGTTGTAGTTTGGTTACTAAACATGACAATGCCAATAGCGATAAAGATGTTGTTTATTATATCTCAAAATATAAGGAGATGTGATATGATTTGCAATGAGGCAACTATTCGTTAAGGTCTAATGCGATATTTGAACAAAAACAAGTCACCAATGAGCAAAAGCCATTACGTATAGTAAATTATTAACAGCACTGGCATGATAAAATGGGAAGCAATTCAAAAGAGAAAAAAAAAAACAACTGCCAGATACAACTCTGAAAAAAAATGTCAGAGCATACAAGTACCAACGACAATAATGTGGTTAGGTACAAGTTTATAAGTGTTCAACACTTCCTATAAATTGGGACAGTGGTGTAACAGCACAACATAGGGACCAAACTGTAAGAAAATATTTTTTATGAAGATATTTACCTAATGGGTAAACTCCGCACTTCATTTTTTCCCGTATTTGTTAAAGGAAAAATTCCTCCCTTTTCATCGTCAATTTCTTTTTTTTCAGTTTCCTCTGAGACAAATACTTCATTTGTATCCCCTTCATCATTGTTGGTTATACCTGTTCCCGTTTCATCCCCTTGGAACACATCCGTGTTTAATTGCTGTAGCTGTATATTAGTTTCATCTTTTCCAACTCCTTTCAACAAGTGTGGATCTTCTCCATCCTCGCTCTTTTTGCTTTCTGGCTTTTTTCTGAAATATGAGATACATGTAGTAACATCATATCAAGCTATATAGTTCTAACGCATTTCAAGGAATTCTTATTATTGTCACATGTACAGTACTGTATCCGAGTTAGTTCAATACTGAAAATGAAAACAGCATCACCAGGTATTACTTGAAAGATGACATAGTTTCAACAAGCAAAAATAACTCCATTTTGGAAATATTCAAATAAGATCAAATTTTCCTATCGGCATGGGACAAATTGAAGATTATGCTTGTAATTGTAATTCACCGTACGGCCTTTAAACATTGGCAGAACCCATAACGTAGAAGATGCGACATATATATAACCTGTCATCAATTACCAATTAGCATAATCATTTGAAAATTTTACCCCTCGTCTAAGATATGAGGTGCAAGTTGAATTCCATTTTTGAAATATGCTCATGATAGATAACAGGATTAAAAGATGAGACATATATTTAATTTGTTGAATGAATGCATGAATGGCGTCTTTATACTTAATCTATTGGATGTTCACTGGTTGATTCTTCAGTCTGGGATACATGAACTTTTTCAAAGTTATAATTTGCTTTGAACTTGACTTCGGTATCTGCAAGTACTCTACGTACGATACTTTGTGTCTTTCGTCTTGGTTTTACTTTTTTTTGCGCTTTTGTCGATCTGATGAGTAAAACATCTTTTATACAGTTTTCACAAGTCCAAAGTATAGATCCTGTAATATAGTGGTTGTCGTTTGTCACTGGTTGCCATATTGTATTTTGTTTATTGTTTTGTATATTAAGCAAGCCGTTGGTTTTTGTTTTGATTGTTTTATATTTTGTCATGTCTGGACCTTTTATAGAAATTATACGGCATTGGTTTGCTCATTTTTGTAGGTAGTACGGTGATCTACAGTTGCAAACATATTCGTCATTTGGTTCCAGGAGGATAGTTGTCATTAACAATCATACCACACCTTTCTTTATATATAGAGGTATTGGCGTAAAAAGAAAGTTTTCTACCGGTTTGTCCGTTCTTCGGGTATCATCAGGGGCACATATTCCTTATTTAGTCTCATTGGATAGTTCTCACAAGCAATCATGGCACATCTGTTTTTATATGGAGGAATGGGAGTAAAAAGAAAATGTCCTGCTGGTATATCCGTTCTTTAGGTATCATTTGAAATGTTTACCCCAAGACATGAGATGCAGGTTTGCGATCTGTTTTGGAAGATGCGACATATATATATTCGGTTGAATTTTTAACCATCTCACTTTGTATTACAACTGTTAGATTATAGATTAAAAAATTGTTTGGTTGGCTGAATTGTCTAGTTTATATGATATATTTTCTGTTTTCCCGTATAAAGCTATAAAACGAAGTTACTTAAGTTTTTACATTTGGTCTTGCCGTTTGTTGATATGTACATGTAGCTTTATTCGTCTGAATCTGCAACTGTGGTGTTTGTGCGTTACGTTAATAATAAAAAGAAAATGTGGTATAGTTGTCAATGAGACAACTCTCTACAAGAGACCAAATGACGTAGATTGATTGATTGATTGGTGTTTAACGCCACTTTCAACTATCGTATTATTTCAAGGCGGTCAGTTTTAATTGGTAGAGGAAGCCGGAGTGCCCAGAGAGAACCACCGACCTTCGGTAGGAAAACTAACAATCCTAGTCAATTAAGATTGGAGTCGAGTGCACCAGCCCCGTGCGGGATTCGAAGTCACAACCTCAGTGTTGAGTGGCTAGTGCCAAATGACGTAGAAATTAACCTTTTTGTTCTTTTGTGAACTGAATAGTATCTCTTTATATCTATTTCAAATCAATTTTTAACTCATGGCATCTTATAACATTGCTTGTTGAATAGACTCTTGTATATTGTGGAAGACTTAGTGTGACCATTTCAATATCATATTGAAAGAAGAATTTTACCAGTAACAATTAAATGGTTGTTTTAATAGTTTTTAGGCTTGTAGAATTGATGTAGGGACTAAAACATTTGTAAAAGCAACATTTTTATTTTATTCTTGGATAAGGTACCAAAACTTCACTACTTCTTCAAAATTGAACACGTTTTCTGAAGTGCAATTTAATCAAAGGTGAACATTTTAGAATATTTTTGCAACGGGTAATATGAAAATTTTAAATCAAAACAACAACAGCACTGTTCCTATTTGGATACAGAATACTTTAAATCCTTCTGGTATTACTTACTACTTGTTCCAAAACATCCTTGACATGCAAACGTTTAAACATGAACATGAAATCATTCCATCCCCGCCAAATCCCCAAGCAGTCCTCTCAAAAATAAAAAATAAATTCTGAAACCAAATGAACATTGAATTATCTTCCAAAGTGCTCCCTCCCGTTACCCCCAAAAAGTTACAATCTGTGAAAACCATTGATGCATATGTAACTAAATAGTAGTTGTAGAGTATCACATAACTGTTCAGATTTTTCTACTTCTACTGTATCCGAATCTACGACATCAACGCTTTGATTGAAATTCAAATGGTTGTCTTGATAACTGAAATCAATGATTAATTTCGCAAATGAAAAAAAAATTATGATCAATAAATCATTACTGTTATTAAGCTTTTTAATTTAGCAGAAAGAAACTGATGTTTTTTAATTTATGTTCATAAAGACCATTTGTTCTAATAATTGTATTCATATTTGAGATTTCTATATATATTGTCTTGGTTTCCAGATATTCCAGATTCCAGATACCAACAAAAGTATCGTTTCTCTCTACATAGAGACAGTGGTGTTACAACTCAGCATAGAGATCCAACTGTAAAATTTCATTTAAAAAAAAAGTATTACCTTTTTTTGCTATTTTCTGAATTTTCCACATTAGTGTTTTCCGCATTCCTTAGATAAACAATGCTTTGCATCTGATCGCCAATCTCTGCTTTTGTAGTTTCTTCTGAGAAATTTAAAACTTCATCCGTATCCCCTTCATCATTTTTGGTTATACCTGTTCCCCTTTCATCTCCTTGAAACTCATCCGTGCTTAATTGATGAAGCTGTATATAATTTTCATCTTTTGAAACTCCTTTTGTACATTTATTTCGTAGCCAGAGATCAATTGGCTCTTTTTCATCCTTGCTATTTTTGGTTTCAATTTTTCGCAAAACATCATTTGTATTGATGTGTAGATTTTTGATTACCTCTTTTGATTCTTCTGCACTACTAAAAATGATTAGATGAAGATAACATGCATGAAATGCTAATATTTGACATTTGCACATGTGGAACAGCAATAAAGATGAAAACATAATTACTAGGTATTGTCAGGAAGATACCAGTATTTCACCAAGTAATAATATCGGTTTTATTTGTGAAAATATCTTCAGTTTCTCTTATTATAAGTTCTCTTAGATTGGTACTTATTGTCTTTTGCCATTTTGTTGGTTGTTTTGTTTGTGTTTGGTGTGGATCTGATACCGTATAGCGGGTTATTTTCGCGGGGTGTAAATTTTCGCTTATTTTCGCGAATACAAAATAGCTAAAACAAATTCCGCCAATTTAAAAGTGCACATGCAATGGTATTGATAAAAGTTTTGAATCCACCAAAATAATAACCGCCAAAATATGTTCGATACCTTATTCAATGAAAATCGCGAAAATTTACACCCGCGAAAATAACCCGCTATACGGTAAGTTATACATCGCTCGCTAATATGTAAAACACCGAAACATTCTGTATGTGCCTGTCCAAAGTATGAAGATTTCTATTTTGTATTTATCGTTTGTTGGTGACTATCATATTACATTGTACATTAAACAGACCGTTGTTTTTCTCATTTGAATATTTTTACATTTTGTCATATCGTGCTTTTTATACTCTACATTGCTCTAGGAAATAGGTTTTGTCATTATTGAAGGCCGTACGATGACTTAACGTTGCTAAAATCTCCACCATTTGGTCCTAGGTGGATAGTTGTCTCATTAACAATCGTACCACACTTTCTTAATTTTATTTGAAGGAATGTGCATCAATAGTTCATGACTAGTGTGTCCGTTCTCCAGGTATCATCAAGCCCCTCGTGTACATAAGCTGGTCATTTGAAATTTTACCCACGTCTAAGACATGAAATGTAGATAGAGTTCTGTTAATGAAGATGAAACATATAATCTGTTGTATGTTTTTACACCATGTAACTTTGTATTACAACTGTTAAATTCGAGATTAAGGAATCAGTTGGTTTGTTGAAATATTCTTTTCTGTTTTCTCCAAATTAGTTGTGCTCTCTTGTATCTTCTTATTTAAAGTCAACAACATGAAAGCATAACCATAACACAAAGTGACTTCAATTTTCATATTTCCCCTTGCCGTTTGTGGATATGTTCATGAAGTTATATTATGCCGCAGCTCCAACTGTGATATTTGTGTCTTATTGTCTATTTCATTTTAAGGCATATGTGAACACTGCTTTTTGAATAGAAACTTGTATATTGTGGAAGACCTAATGTTGATCTTTACAATATCATATTTCAAGAACAATTCTAACGATAACAATTAAATTGATTATCATCCAATTCGAAAAACAAATGAAAAATGAGTGTAGGAACTAAAATTCTTGGAATAGATGCCAAAATTTAACTACTTCAAATTCCATTGATATTCAACTTGTCTCTTATGCTGTGCAATAAAATCGAAGTTGACCAATATTGTTGTATATGAACGTGAACCACACCACCCCCTTCCACAACCGCAAACACCTCCACCCAAAAATGTAAAACAAAATGAAAATTGTTATTATATAATGTCCCTAAAATGTTACAATTTTGGAAAACATTATTGAATATTTACCTATATGCTAGTTCTGGAGTATCATATAACTGTTCTGATTGTTTTATTTCTACTGTTTCCGAATCCACTTTAGCAGCACTTAGATTGGAGTCCAAATGGTTTTCTTGACAACTAAAATCAATAACATATTTCGCCAAAATAAATATGAAATAATAGGTAAATCATTACGGGTATTTAAAGATGGAAATTTTAAGATTGAGTAGACAACTGATGTTTTCTTAATTATATTCATTAAGACCTTTTTCACAATTTTATTCAGACATTAAAAACTAAAGTATTTTTTTTTTATCATAGGTATTAGTATATTGAAATAATTCCTTCTATACCAGATACCTATCACTTCTTGAATGAAATGGTTTGAAAATTCTGATGTGAAATTATTAAATTGAGAACTTAAAAGTTTATTTTATTCACTTTGCCAAGTTTTAAGCTACTTTAAATCTATACAAGAGTAAGGAAGATATCTTATTTCTTCAGATATTGGTAAATCGGTATTAAACTTTCCAATTTTTGATAGCAGAAATACGTATTGAGCGTATATTTAAAATAATGTCATTTCATTTTTAGATCACTCGGTTGGTTTCGCTGTTGGACGATCATCCTCCGACAGTACCAGTACATCGCATTGGAATATCTAAATGATATTATTTATGTAAATTGTCAGAGTATAAAACTATGTGTATATGTTAAAACTAGTTTGCAACCATAGATGACCTGGTATAGTTTTGTCTGCTCTATTAAGGACTTTCGGAATCTATGTGCTGAATAATGCATATTTTTGGATTTCAATACAAACATTCCTATTGAAGATTATTCCAGAAACACAAATGGTGATCGTGGTAATAATAGTTATTTGTTTTGGTACAAAATGTTATTTCAGCAATCGAACTAAGAGCAAACTATTGTAAATGTTATATCTCATTCTGTATCTTTTTCATCCAAGAATTACTAAATTTCATGACCTGGTGTATACGTTTTCAGTGCTATTCTTAAACATTCATTTAAAGCCATCTACAAATTGAAGTAATGATAAGTATCAGATTGGCATTTGATTGATATTCTTATCTGAAATTAACAAAACTGTAATGTGATGCTTCTGTGAAAAAAAAACTATATGTAAATGAATAGATATTAAATTGAAGATTACAGTCTATTACGCGTGCTGCAATACCTTTGTTCCAACAAAAAAATCCGTTTTGGTAGATGAAACTTCGGCAATTAATCATTTAACCAAGAAAGAAGACTACATAAAGAGAAATATTCATAGCCTAAAAAGAGATGTTTACTCTATATTGTGTTGATTCATTTCATTCTCACTGCCAAACCTTTTAGGTGCCAGGAGTTCCATCTCCTTAGTCATTTGTTTTGATTTAAACTGCCAATCTTGCATTCTATTGGAAATAAAAAAAAAAAAAAATAAAAATAAAACGCGTCATCAGATTTGTATTGTTTAATAATAAATAACTGTTGGAAATATGTAATATATATGTAGGAAGGCCGAATTGCTGAACATCAAAGTATTTTTCTTACAAAAGATAAAAATTACCCTTTATTAATTTTGTGTATCCGGAGCACCTTTATTGATCAACCTTCACTAGAATGGCTACAGTTAAAAATAAAAAAGAAAGTCAATAGAAACCAACTACTTGAATACGTCAGAAACTTATGTAACCAAAAGGGGTAAAAAAACTAGCGAAATTCATCCAGGATAATTTTGTAGACGCGGGAGTTTGAACCTTTGTTTCAAAATTGGTTTGTCAAGTCGAAAATAAATCAACAACTCGTTATTAATGTACCTTTTCCATGTTTACAGGACTATATGTCAAGCGGAAAATAAATCAACAAGTCGTTATTATTGTGCCTTTTCCATGTTTACAGGACTTTTTTTATTTTTTTCTTATTTTTCCCAAAATTTTGCATATTAAATTCCATATTTCAGATATAGACAATTTTCTTTAACAGGCTGGTAAGCAATTCGTAGGTTACCCTTTGGGAATTTTATGGACGCCAACACGAGTTGGTTGATCGTGATGAAATATCTGTTTCACAGATTACGACGGATCTCTTCTCCCAATTGTCTTTACCACAATCCCGTCCCTTTTCCTCTAATGTGAACTACCGTACCAATTCACTTATCACCGAGCTTTTACTTACATAAGCAACACGACGGATGCTACATGTTAGCCAGGATTTGCTTTCCACCTGGAGGACCTAGATGGACAAAACGATTTAACACGAGGTGCCGAAATACTATACAAAATGACACTTTCAACTTCAACATGTTCTTAGGTAATAGCTAATTCGTTAGCGGCCTACAATTCATTATGGTTCATTGCGATTATATCAATTGGTCCTTTTCACATGTTTACATCATGTATTTGTGAATTTACTATGTACTTTAACGTAAGGAATCTAGTTATTTCACCCTAGTGAAGTGACTAATAAAATCTATGTTGATATATGTATGATGCAAGTATTGAATATTTGAAAAAGAAGATCATAACATTAATATCGGAAAGCGTTTTAAAATCCGTCAGTATGTATCAGTTGGGGAAGCCATACTTTCTCTTAACGCCAATTAAGTCGAATAAGAATTCTTTAAGTAACTTTCTAAATTCCGTGATATGATATTTTTCATTTTTGTTTCAGTGTAGTTGTGCTTTTATAGAGTCTAAAATACTATTATACTGTAAAATGTTTTTTTTCTGTTTTTAATACCCTGTATTGTATTTACATGTACCTTTTATCAATTGATTAAAAAAAAAAAGCACTATCGAACAGTTGAGCACTTAACAAAATCTTCCACATATTCTTGTGCTTGTCCTACACTGCTACTTTTGCATAGGTACTATTTCTGTACTAAAATATGTAGTACTGGAAATTTACTTTTAATATTTAGTACTATTTCTTTACTTTAAAATAATTGTAATATTTAGGTACCTGTATTTTACAGTTCTTGATTTGTATGAAAAATTTTGGGACAGAAATAATACCAACAGAGATCACAATATTCCATGTTTGAAAATCATAACTTAAACATGTTAAAGAGATTTAAAATAGACACACTTTCAAAATGCTGAAAATGTAACAGAAGTAACGAACAATCTGTAGTACTTAAATTTCAAGTACAAATCAAGTACTGTAAAATACAGGTACCTAAATATTACAATAATTTTAAAGTAACAAAATAGTACTGAATATTAAAAGTAGATTTCCAGTACTACAGATTTTTGGTACAGAAATAGTACCTATGCAAAAGTAGCTGTGTAAATCCACGAATCTCCTCAGTGGTAAGATTTTGCACTATATTGATGTTTTCTCAACAAGGCATTGGTGTTTAAGGCTGTTCTTGGTAATCTTTATCATATTTATTCACAATTAGTCAAGAGTCGGAGCAAATATAAGCTTGCGATATGGTAGAGACTTGTGTTTGTAGTTGGACATAATTGTCTTGGTTCATATCACTACATTTATAAACTAGTTTAATTTAGTGTAATACTCATTTAAAAATTGAAAGACAACTGTAAAATATTACCTAGCGTATATATCAGCTAAACACATATTGGATTCAATCTTTTCTTTCTGCAAATTGTCTACTCTGTAAACATAATACCAATAAGTGCATATATGTATGAGTAATTGAACATCCATACACGGTCGCGTTTTACAGAAGCGATGTTCCTTTGATTTTTGTGTTTTTTTCTGCTCTGCATTTGCTGATTTTGTGCCATGAATGGATACCCCATATCCTTTGTATTTCTTTTATACTATGTAATACTTAGATTAGAAAGTATTTCTCCGTTCACATTATTTCAGAAAGCTATTAAAGCTTCTATCTGTTTCATGAAATGAACTAGAAAAAGTATATTTTTCATACTAGTAACATTGCAAATTATAATAGCCTGAATTCGACATGTTTTCGCAGTCTTTGATCTTATACACAGGAATAATCATCTGATCTGAAAAAAAATAAGTACCGTATTTTCCTATTTCTATCCCCCTTTTTATTAATTTTGATTCTATTTGAGAATAGTGCACGCATAACAAGAGATGCGCTTTCTTTTCAATTTCTTGGTGTCGTTTTTTGGACGTTTATACGTTTTTCTCAGATGTTGTTCTTTGATTTGTAACCTCTAAGTGAATACTAAGAAAATTTGCTAACTATTGATGAATTTTATTAGCATATTCGAAATTTGGATTATATATTTTTTCAAATTATCTTGGAGAGGTTGTATTCATATTTTATATAAAGACCAAATGTTTTATCGACATACATTGTCCCTTGAAATGGCTAAGATAAATAAACTGATTTAATATTTTTCATAAAAAAAGTATAAAGGAAAGTTCTCCTGCAATTGATTCCATGTTGCATTGGAAAATTCGTTTTGTATCAGAAGGCAATTATGCAGAACCTATGATACAGGATCAATATACTGATTTTGTTTAAGGTGGTACCAAACACCTTGACTAATATTAATTTGGCTCGTTTAATCTTCATAGAATTTTGACAAAATGTTTACTTTGACCCTTTGACAAAATATAAAATTTCAAAAATTTGAACCAACCACTTTATCAGAAAAATTTCGTTGGTTGTAAATATTCATCGATTCTTATAATAATATACCTGTTCTCTAGGACGTCAATCTTCCTTTCTCTCATGCCGACAACATTTAGTTCATTCAGTGACCTAGTGCAAAAAAAGTAATTAATTTTATGAATTAATGATCGTTCGTATCAAACATATTATTCTGAATTTCATAGGTAGATGTAAATTACAAATTTAAGTTCTGGACCAAACTACTAGTTTTTACTTTCAAGGAGCAGTGACAAATCCAAGAAAACTTATTATCCACGAAAAATCTTCATTTTGCCAAACCACATTTATAATTTTGTAGCAACTACAATCATAGTAAATAAATATATTTATGAATAGGTAAACAATCTGAAGGTACAGAGATATAACTATTTTAAAATTTCATGATCTAACTAAATCAAAATTCTTATTATCCTTCTTTGATTTACAATATTTTGTTCACTCTTTGCATTTCAATTTTTAATTTGTCTCTTCTATGAATAAACCTGTAGATTGCTTACTATCTTCCTTTTATAAATAAGTGAACAAGCTTACTCAATAACACGAAATGCGGCATACAAAATCAGTAGTGTTGGATGTATAATATATCAAAATGATTTAATTAATATAATATCTTTGTAAAGGAGAAAACAATAGCCTGTAATTAAATGCCAAAAGCTTACAAAGACAAAATAACTACCTCCTGACACAAAACCATTTTTTTCCAAATGCATCAGTTGAATAAAATTACAGAAGCACTGTACGATTTACTTTTTGAAGAAAAAATATTATTTTCCTAGAAAGTTTTTCATTCTGAATTCAATATTCCGATGAAATTTCAATTTATATATAGCTGTTTTTGTTTAAAACTACAATGATACCAATTTTTAATCTTGGGCCTTTGGTATTTGAAATAGGGTTCCCGTGACCAAGATGCACATATCAAATAACCATGTCTTTTCTAGCAATTGTAACCTTAATATTTGACTTCTTTACCTTGCAATCCTAAAGGTTTCTCCCCTTTCTACTAGCAGCCACTTGTATAAGTTTCCATGATATCCATCATGTGTACCTTTAGTTATCACCAACCAAAACAAAAGAGGGGCGAAATACACCAAAGAGTTACTCAAACTCGTAAGTGGAAAAAAATCTGACAATGCCATTGCAAAAAAAAAAAAAAAAAAAAAAAACGAAAAAGACCAAAAGACCAAAAGACAAACATTTATAATTTATACAAACACAACATTCAAAATTTAAGACACGAGCCCCACCAAAAACCTTGCACTATATATTTGATAGCATTGATTTCTCTCTCTTTAAACTTGAAGTTTGATATATTATAACGTTTATGAACTGTGAACTGTTTATTCCTTTTTATTTTTAGAGCCTTCTAGCAACAATCTGTTTGATTTGGTAATATACTTGTTAATGATTAGAATTGCAATTTAAATAAAATTCAACATTATCAACTTTGTAACGACTTAAACTTCATATTTTTGTTCTTTATAATTGAAGGCCACCTCAATCAGGTTAAGCTTACTTCAAAATATTATCTTTAAAGAAATGGTAGCAAAGTTCTTTAAATAAAAAAATAGATAACAATATTCACCAATGGTTATGGTACCAAATTTATTTTATTTGAATAGAATTCTAATGGAAATTGATAAAGAATTTTCGATGTCTTAAGTTGAAGTTGAAAGCCGTATAACACCTTAAATATTTGATTCAATTTAGTTATAAAGTATACAAAATATCTAATTCTTCATTTGATCTTTCTAGCTCTTTTATCCTGTCTTCAAGGCTTTGCTTTGTTAGGTCTTGGTCAGTACATCTGGAAAAATACAAACAACATTAATTGTTTCAACAGATTTCATAATGAAAACACTTTCATTCCTTGAAAGTGTACAGCAATAATTGTAGACAAATGCTCCAACCTCCTTTATATGGTGCAGAAAAATTAGTACCGTTAATGTTATTAATAACAATAAACAGAATATTGGTACCTATATGCTTTTTATCATGTGTTTTTTTTAATGTATTTTGTTGAAAGAAATATAAATAACATGCATTCTGAGGGTACAATGTAATACTTATGCGACACAATTCCTCCTTCCTACAGGAAAGTCGGACCGGTCTGCATTTATATGAGGGAGATCTGGTGGATTTGTACTTCAACTTTGGTAAGTTTTGTTGCTGTTGCAGTTAGTAATGTCCATGCTATCATTGGTTGGATAAGAAAATTTATTTACAAATACCGATATTGTTAAGAACTGTCACCCAATCGCAACCAATCTACTGAAGATATTTAGTAAATGGACAACAACTTCCGCTGAAATGGGGAAACGGAAACAAACTTCTTAGAATATATAATTTAATAAAAAGGAATAACTGAACAAAAGTGAAGAAAAATATAACCTCCAAGCGATTTTTCAATATCTAACGGCCACAATTGCCGCCAAAAATGAATTCAAATTCACGTATGATTTATAACTTCCTATGATCGATAATTTGATTCAGTCACTGCAAACAGCAATGGAAAACTTTTAATTTTAAACAATTCTCTATATCGTAGGAACACGACAAGAAAGAATTTATAATTTAATATTCAACTTCTTTTGATACTACTATAGATGGTAGATATAAGAAGTTGTGATATGAGTGCCAATGAGACAACTCTCCATTCAAGTCACAATTTTGTAAAAGTAAATCATTATAGGTCAAAGTACGGCCTTCAACACGGAGCCTTGGCTCACACCGAACAGCAAGCTATAAAGGGCCCCAAAAATGACTAGAGTAAAACCATTCATACAGGAAAACCAACGGTCTAATCTATATAAAAAACGAGAAACGAGAAACACTTATGAACCACATCAACAAACGACAACCACTGAACATCAGGTTCCTGACTTAAGACAGGTGCAAACAAATGCAGCGGGTTAAAACGTTTTAATTGGCGCCAACCTTCACCCTAACCTGAAACAATAGTGTAACATCACAACACATTACAAATTGTATCAACAGGTCAAATAACACGAAAGTACGATTAGAGAGGACTCGCAGTTACTGAAAGCTAGTTAAAAGCCAAAAACAATTAGTAATAAAAAATCATGCATCAGAGACTAAAATCAACTAAAACACAACCCAGGGATTTAGTGTTTTAACGTCATGGACAGTCAAACATTGTCAAAGAAGACATGACTTGTGCAATGCCAGAATAAAAGTATCGACAGACAGAAGGATAGCTTTTAACAAATATGTATAATGTTATATATAGATAGAGCAATCTTTATATAGAAAATGAACGTGGATGTGTATTTATACATCCCCCTCAAAAAAAAAAAAAAAAAAAAAAACGTTTGAAAAGAATACAAATTTAGTTATGTTTTTATTTGCTGATGACAAAACAGATATTTGTGCAAATGTAAACTACATTCAAAGATCTAATTACAACATTGGTAAGATAACCTTTACTAATAAGTTTGCTTAAAGGTTCGACGATTGAACCCGGATCACATAGTGATTTCCGCGCTTTTAGTGCAGTATTACCGTACAATTTAGGATGTGAAATACCGTTTTAAATAAGTTTTCTACAGGTACAACCAAATTTACTAATCAAATCTTTGTATCTATGAAAGAATTTAGTAAAAGTTTTAAGAGATTTATGGTAACGAAATCCCTGATTTAATAATTTACCAGTGATGCATTGATCAGTCGAGGGAAATAGGAAACACCAATATTATGAAATAGCATAATTCTACTTACATCTTGTGACAAATTTGAGTTATCTTTCTTAGACTCACCTTGACAATTTAGACATAGGAGATAACAACTTTTGTCTTAAAAGAAGTTGTAAGGAAGACAACTCAATATTATCAAAAGTATAATTAGGATACAGCAGAAATTTGTAATAGCAAGTTTGATAATCCATATCTCCATTCCACATCTGTTTTACATTGATTTATTTTTGTACCAATTCATGTATTGATAAGACCTTATCGTATTAACATGATTATTATAACTTAAATCTTTGCATGAGTTATATTAAAATATTTAATCTCGTTGTTCCACTCATATTACGTTTCCATTTTTATTCACAATTGCATGTTTTTGTTGTGTTATTCTTTCACGCTATCGGTAAATCTTATCAGTGGTAAAACGGAAAATCCTCGTGTTTTTATTATTATTATTATTATTATCATTATATGCATAACAAATGTTTATGTCTGGTTTTTCTCGTACAATAACATTTGTTGGAATTGATTGTATTCTTCTATTTTGAGAGAATATATTTTTTTCGATATTTGTATATATAATTATAAATCAAGTTCGGCTTTTATAATTATTGTTTCAGGAATTATGAACACCTTTCACCATTCTGGTATCCTCTCTGATCTTTCGCGTCGTCCCGAAACCTTAAGATTTGATTAAAAATTAATAAAAGACATATCAAATATACATAAACATTTATTGTACCTCGTATAGATGTATAGGAATATGATTGGTTAAAGGACTACACGTGGTGAGAATATATATATATATGATATAGGGTGTCTTAAAAAATATGGGGTTATTTACCTATAGGGTTTATAGTAACCATATTGGGTAAGTAAAGAGTTACTTCCCTTTCAAAACAAAAAGATGGCGTCCTTTTATAAAAACAACACGGTGTTGAGGATAAATCTGAAAGGTTTCACAGACGAATAAATTGATGATGAAAGATTAAAATAAACCCATAAAACACATTTAAAGGTAACAAGTTGTTATTGTTGGCATTAAGGAGTTAATTATTAATTGTAATTATATTACAAAATAATGATCACATGATACTAGTATTACTAGACTTTCAATTGCTTTACATCAATCCGACACTAATTTAGTGTTTCGGCGGTTTTTGTATTATATGCTAATAATAAACAATAACATTTATGAATCGGTTTAAGCATTGTAGGCCCGCCATCATCAGGGATTTACCTATCAGTTTATTTTAATTTTGTCGTTGTCAATAGATCTGCTATATTTTTATGCTTTTTATCAGCTTTTATTGGTTTGCTTGCAAATATTTCGTTGCATACCGCATCCAGTTTTAGTAGATCCCAATGTTTGCTAATGCATTGTTTTAATTTATGAATGCATGCATTGAATTTTGTTCCCAATACTAAAGAAATTTCCTTTATGTGTTTTTTTTTTTGCCTTTCACAGAGGTCCGGCATTTCTTCTCTGTTAAATGTGAATCATTAATCATTAAGAAAGTCGGTAAAAGTAATAATGTTGTTATTTTAGATAAGGTTAATTACCTTAAGGCGATCGCCAATTAAATACACAACATAACATCAAATTGGAAAATTTTGACCTAAAAGCACTTAGATGTAATATAAATACATATCTCAAAGGCATGTACATCAAAGGTGTTATAGATTACTCCACATTTAATTACCTTTATAATGGTAATCAAATCAATTATGGGCCTGGGTATATGCATTTCTTGCCTAAAATACACCGATTAAATGAATCGGAATTAGTAAAAATCAATAAATATGGGTTTAACATTGAAAACATAATGCTGTCATGTTGGCCAATCATATCTCAGACTGGTACTGTCACGGAATTTATAGGACGCTATATCGATTATTTTCTAATACCTATAGTACAAAAACAATACACTTATATGAAAGATACGTCTGATCTAATATACAAGTTAGAAAGGATTAAGCCTATTGCAGATTGCTGGCATTGTAGTTTTGATGTAGAATCAATGTACACTAAATGCCCGATTAATGAATTATTATGGTCAGTTAGAATTTCGTATGATCAGTTTGATAAATAAAATTACAAAATCAAATGCCCACCTACGGATGATTAAATCTCCTGAGATCAATTTTAGAGAACAACATTTTTGATTTTAATGGACAGCTTTATAAAAAAAAAAAAAAAAAAAAAAAAAAAAAAGGCGCCGCGATAGCAGTGCCAAGCCATGTATAAAATTATGAAAGAAATTCTTTCTAAGTTTGAAAATAGAAAAAATATCTTTTTCTACGGTAGGTATCGTGATGATATTTTATTAATATATCACGGCGACATGAAGGAAATAAAGGATTTGTTAGAGTTCGCAAATAATCATCATCCGTTCTTAAAATTCACACTAGAATTTTCATCTAACGAAATAATATTTTCAAAGAAACGAGGTTCTCTAATGAAAACATCTTGGATGTGAAAACACATTTTAAACCAACAAATGCTTTCCTTTATCTACATCGTAAAAGCTGCCACAGTCGACACGTGTTTGCAGGATTTATCAAGGGCGAAATTAACAGATACATTAGAACAACAAATAATACAGATGATTTACAACATATTATGTTACAGTTCAGATTGAACTTAATAAAAAGAGGATACAAGGAGATTGAAATCGAACAGTACATGAGTAATGAGGCATTATCATGTGACAGATCTGATTTAATCAGAAAAAGGCCAAAAAAAAAAAAAAAAAACACACACAAAGGCAATTCCTTTAGTATTTGCAACAAAATTCAATCCATGCATTCATAAATTAAAACAATGCATTAGTAAACATTGGGATCTACTAAAAGAGGATTCGGTATGCAACAAAATATTTTCAAGCAAACCAAAAATAGCTTATAAAAAGCATAAAAATATAGCAGATCTATTGACAACGACAAAATTAAAATAAACTGATAGGTAAATACCCGATGATGGCGGGCCTACAATGCTTAAACCTATTCATAAATGTTATACATTTTTCATTAGCATATAATACAAAAACCGCCGAAACACTAAATTAGTGTCGGATTGATGTAAAGCAATTGCAAGTCTAGTAATACTAACATCATGTGATCATTATTTTGTAATATGATTACAATAAAATACTAATAGTATGTATACGGAGTCTTCCGAATAAGATTTTTTTTTGCTATCGGAATTCGGATTGATGTTGGAATACGTAGATGTTAGGTGTCACTTTTATACAAAATTTCATTAAAGAAACTTTATCATATACTGAAATTCAACAAACGATTTTTTACATCTCGAAACTAATTTTTTTTCTTCTTCAAAGTAAATCATTTTAAAGCCGAAAGATCATTGTATCTACTTGACTCGATAGTTTCACAATTGTATGAACTTTTTTGTTGCTCTTCCCTACTTTGTCACTTCCCCGTAAGTAAAAATTATCGAAAGCATAGTCTTTCAATTAAAATTTGTCTATACCATATCGATTTTCACGTTAAATTTATATAATTTTCTGATACAAAAATCTGTTTTAATTTGTGTATAATTGTGATACAAGTATTCCTTTATTCTTTTGTATATTTATGAAACATTTAGCCTGGTTTTTATGTTCTCTTTCTTAACGAAATCACAACCAATTTTAACTGGCAGACGGACATGCTAATGCCGATATTTAAAAAAAAAAAAAAAAAAAAAAACACCACTTTTAAATTATATAATAAACATAAATGTAACTTCAATATAAAAGTTTTTGATTATGAAATATTAAAAACTTAATGAATCATTAAAATCAAAATGTTTGCGTTATATAGCAATAGTTTCGTTAAAAAAGAGTATGCGGTGTTAATACGCTTCCGTACTATTTTGTTGATCTCAGAGTGTTTTTTTTTTTAATTCTATCTATTGTTTGTTATTAATACAAATACTCTTTTTTTACAACAGAGATTTTCTACAATTGTTTCTTTTTTCATTGTTTAAATTGTAAAAGATAACTTTTGTTCTTTAATCATATCTAGAGGAGTTTTTCTTACACGCTGTCAAAGACATATATATGTCCTTGACGCTGCATATCTTGACAGCAGTAATGAAAAATAAACCATGATACATCGTTGTGTACTTAAATGCCGTATCTAACGATTTAATCTTATTATGATAATACGATCATTGAAGTATTCTATTGACAATATAATACTTCCATGATCCAATTCACAGTAGGTAAATCAACAAAACAGTACCGTAAAATACAAAAAAAAAATAATTCTCCAATTAAAAAAAAAATACACATATAATAAAGTTTCTACACGCGGTAAAATAAAGAAAATATCGCCATTTACAAAATTGAGATCAAACATGTGATTTCAGCTGTTAAATATTTTTGTTATTTGTCATTATTTTAGTGAGCAAATACATCGTTATACATTATGAATACCTAATGTTGCTAGATAATATTTTATTGTTCCAACATGACAACAGAAAAAAGATTAGATTAACCTTTAAGTTTTATCTAAGATAAATTCATTTCAAACGACTTAAACTAGATAATTCAAATTTTCTAAAATGAAAATGAAGTATGCAGCTGTAAATCACATGCAGATTAAGATAGAAATATATAAAAAAACACACATCTTCAACCTTAGATTAGTATTAAAAAGATCGAAGTATCAAAGAACTATAACCGCAAGTTGTATTTTAAACCAATACTAGTTGTCTCCTTTCGTTGAATGACCAACATAAAGCAAACTTTTGCGTTTTGGGAGGATTTGTTGGCGTTTTGGAGAAAGTCTAACAGTTGTTCATTATGACCTGGTATTAACGCCACTCAAAAATAACTTTTTGTTTTATAAAATTTCCCAAAATTAGTCGCAGGGCCAAAAAACCGACCGAAAAAAATATTAAAAATTATAAAATGTTTCTTATCTTATGTTTTTCCATAATTTTATGAATTACGAAATCCCATAATATAGTTACAAAATTATCCGATTAACTAGTATTATGAAGTTTCATAATAATGTGTTAAATTAGGATATTTCATAATATTATGCAATTTCCTATTCGCCTCGACTGTTGATTACGTTCGTTAAAATCTATGATATCACTACACACACGGGCATAATGAACGAGTTCGCATATATAAACACCGTATGATGGAGACAATGAGGTCTGATTCATATGCATAATCACCTTTAGAAATAAAACATGAGGGATAGTTTGAGCATAACATTGCCACAAAATTGTGAACTTTTCGTCTACACATTGCAAGATTCTTGTAGAACTTGCATATGTAGTTTATAATCCCTCATCGATACGCTATGTTAGGGCTTGCATTTCTTGTTAAAATGATATATGATAGCTGCTTAAAAGAAAGCTAATGAAAATAGATTTTTTTAATGTAAGATATACTTTTCATAATACATGTATGTCAATACTTAAGAGCTGGTTATGACATTTTTACTAATTTGTAATATTACTTTTGAAAACTCAATAATTATTCAGGAGAATTATTCTTATATGCCGTCGTCGATAGTTTTACTATTTCCAAACGAAATGCCTGTGTACATTTACAATATATTGCTATAGATTAGAAAGAAATTGATTTAAACTGTATCTTTACTTTTCAAAACTGTAAAGAAACATTGTTTAACCTTAAACTTTCAAAATACAGGTAAAATACCAGATAAGATTAAAATTAGCTGAAACAAAATTTTAGAGTTACTAAAAAATTCAATACAAACTGTCTAGACAATATTTGACACTTTTTTGTGTCACCTTGGTAAAATTGCGTAATATATTACTTTCATAATCAACATGGATTAAGCTTTTGGAGTGCTAAGATTTGATAATATATATATTTACTATCCCCAAATTTCCATCGACATTATGAAACCCGACAGTGATGTCAACAAGTTATTTTATTTCACTTAAGCAACAAAATAAACCTAAGACGTATTTTTAAGAAGCTTTGTTTACTACATTTTAAACTGCATTTTTTATCTAACAATATATAGTACCAAAGTGATATATCGTGCAATATCGATTTCATGTCAAGTCGTTTCACAGTTTAAGTCTCGTGTAGGGATAAACAATACGTTTCATATTTGTCTTAACATATTCAAAACTGTATATGCAGCCATTTTTAGCTGCAGTGTATAAAAACAATATCAAGTCAACGTGAGAAATTAAACATATCTTCTTTAATGTATTGGGCACGAAAGAGTTGAAGTGCACCAACACCTAGCTCTTTTTAGATAATTTTTAGACATTGACCTATCATTGTATATCTATATGTTTTAAACTCAAATACAAAAACACTTTTCTTTAAGGTCCGTGCATTGATAGCCTCTTTTTTTTCTGCCTCGTTCCTGTGAAATTAAAGAGGTAAATATATTTTAGCTGATTTAATTCTAGGCTGTGAGGTTAATTTAAAACGGTTGTGCATAATGAAAACCAAAGGAATGAGCATCAACATAACAATAACTCGTTTTTTAATTATGAAACATGATAATGTGGTTGTAACAATAGAATCATCCTTAACTTTCTTTTTTAGAGTATTTGTCGAACACATAAATAGACTGCAAATAGATGTTCGAATGATACTTAAGAATTTAAATTTGAGTATGCATACCTGTATAACTTGCATACATTAACCATTCGAATTTTCATTCCTTAAAATGAATATCAAATATCATTTTTCCAATACGTTTTTTTCAAATTTAATTACATTTAATCATTTATCATATATACATGTGAGGACTTTGATATACCTACTATTTAAATACTTTGACATATTGAAAGATATAAATGAAGTTTAACTTTGAGCTAATTTTTTTACCGGGGACACCACAATTGTAAGAACATTGTTTCACGGAATTACTGCGAGCAAGTTATTCGCTACAGGTATATGTTTCCAATATATATACAAGGCTTTATAACTTAGTACGCCTTATGTTTATTTCATCTACAAAGGACGTTCCACGTATTTACTGAAATTCCTATATGAAAGCTTTTTATTGTTGTTCTTTTCAAGATATCTTGTTATTGCGGTGGAGGGGGTGTAAAAACTGTACAAGTAGCTACCGCCTAATTGTTATGATACAATAACAAAAATACCGAACTCCAAGAGAAATTCCTTTATAAAATGGCAAAATCAAAAGCTCAAACACAGCTTCATGTTTCCTAAATAAGGAATGTATGCTGAACATATTATATTTCTACCTTATCGCCATTTCCTTCAGTTGTAGCTGTAACTCTTCTTTCTCTTTAGTAACGGTAGAAAACTGTAACTGTAATTCTTCTAGATTTGCCTTGTTCCTGAGTTAGTTAAATGGTTCACATGATAATATTATATATTACTATCATTATAAACATTTTTTCAAGATTTATCTCGCAAAATATAGGACTAATAAAGGATTGCATAAATTAGAAATGAATCAAATGAAACACTGTATCTCTCCGTAATATTAACTTTCTTTTAATGAAAATAATCCAACAAAAATTAAAGATTTCCAAAAAGTCATTTTGGTTAAATTTCAGATTACGACATTTTATCTCAGCTTTGGACTTTATACTACCCGTTTCACATGGCAAGACTTAAGGAGTTTCCAGTTTGCGTAGGCATTTATTGACAGATATTTTATAGATCTATATGAAATTCGAGCACCAAATGTGTTATTAAAGTTACAATAAGTACACAAACTCTGATTGCAATCTATTCTTAAAATGTTAGATCTGTAAATGTTAGGGTGAAAAATAATAGTTTTTCCTTAGTCGGATGTTTACCAAGTCTTCAATGACATCCGGAACGCTATGTCAAGCGACCTAGACCTTTCAGTCAACTAGTTTAATAACACTTAGCTATTGTAAGTTGAACAGTGTCTTTCATTTTCAGCTTCACCTAGGGTTCTTACACAGAACATGGTGTATTGTGGCATGTGAATATTATAGTTTGAAGACCAGTTCTTTATGCCTGCCACAAATTATGAAGCTAATTACCATAGAGGCACATATAAAACTCTTCAAATATACATGGTTGATAATTTTTCGCTAGGCGCGCGTTTTGCTGACAACAGACGCATCAGTGACGCTCAAATTAAATAAGTTAAAATTCTCTATATGTTAGTTCATTTAATCTCCGCTTATCAAACAAGTATGCGTCGATCAATAAAATGTTTTTATTACATTGCATAACGTGTACCTTCTAAATTTAACGATATATGACGACGGAGGAACTTTTGGTGCTATACAATTTACCAGTCTTAAGTTGGATTAAATTTTTTGGAACAATGTCTTTATCAGTATTACATGTATTACAAAGAATACTAAAACCACTGACTCAACAATTTCATATTAAGATATATCGTTTTCTTTGTTGTAATTATTAAAATCTTGCCATTTAAGTTAAACTGATTTCTTATCTAGAGTTGTTTCTACTGTATGACAAAGAATACACCAAAGTCAGATAAAATCGTAATTGTAGGGCAAAAAAGGAGTAGATCAGTTAGGCAAAGTCATTTTATTTGTAAATGTTGTCCTGATGATATTTTTTTTTCTATTTATAATCTCTATCTATACAGGTTTTGCAAAAGGAAACTATCGTCTTTCAAGGGCATTAACTTCTATAGTGACTCCACTCACGAATGCGGAAATGCAAATTTATTAGTAGATCCTGTCCTGCTGGTAGTTTATGATATGAGCTGCCTCAGGTAGAAATCGACCTTATGCAAGTGCATGTATACAAATACATTGATAAGATATTGATTGATTTTGGAACATTCAAATACGAAATAAAAGATGAGTGTTGGTATGTTTTGTATCGGTTCTTATATCATGTTTATCGGCTCAATTTTCAAACAGTTACAGACTTTGCATAGAGATTTTTTTCCACCCGAAATAAGTAAACAGATGTACTGATATTCATTTGCATAAGGTCGATTTCTATCCGACGCAGCTCATATATTTAACTTATTTCTGTTCACTTTAATTTACATAGAAATACACCAAAATTGGAGAAAAAACGTCTTTAAAGGGAAATTACTCATACAAAGAGTCGACAAGCGATTTACGCCATGCTACTTGATATGTTAATTTTTTCATTGTTTTTTTGTGTTGATCGTTTTACAATCAACAGTCCCTATCTCTATCTCCAACAAGAAATGTAGGCATGTAATCTCTTATATGACAATTAGCGCTTCGGACGCATGAAATTATTTAACGTGTTGTTTTCAATTTTTTACATCACTGGGTCGATACCTCTGCTGGTGGACTATCAGTCCCCGAGGGTATCATCAGCTCAGTAGTCAGTACTTCGGTACTAACATGATTTCTAACAAACCTTTCTAAAATTGTCCGTTTATAAATTTTGAAATTATAAAGAAACTAAGGTTTCAACTCCCTCAGGCAAAGTTGACCTTAGATGAATTTGGCTATTTGTTTTAGGTATTTTTGTCATATAGCTCGTCAACTGTTTCGGTACTTATACATCCTCGGATTTCAAATGTTTGGCTTTGAGCGTTCCTGATGAAGGTAAATCCAGAAAAGCGCTTCGGACGCATGAAATTATTTAACGTGTTGTTTTCAATTTTTTATCCACATGATATTTTTTACTACTACAAATGTATGATCGCATTCATTTTCAAATTCGACTGATACATTTTCTTTGTTGCCTTGTGATTATCTTTTATTATATTTCAGTTTATAGAAATAAGAAGATATGTTATGAGTGCCAATGTATTCATTAATTCATTGTTTGTAAATATATTTAAATTTCTCTTATCATACACATGTTTTCAATCAATTAATTTGTTTATGATAGTGTATAATGTGTATACCTTCTAAATTTAACAAATTATGACGACGGAGGATATAATTAGGAAAATTTGAATTTGACTGATACCTTAAGAGGATCATTTAAAATAGTCGCCGTCTGAGTACTGTTGATTTTATCTTATTTTGAATTTGTATTAATTCATTTTTAAATTAATTTATATTCCGCTTGTCATTCAAATATACTTCCATCGATTTTTTTTTCATGACATTGCATTATTTCTATACCTTCAAAATTAGATATATAAGGACGGAACAATTTTGAGTGCTACCTTACGTTATTTTCCAGGTAAGACCACACTTTTCTGAAAAACAGGTGGGTATCAATATTACCAAGAATATTAAAACTACAGACCGAACAATTTAATATCAAAATATATTTTTTTCTTAGTTGCAATTATTCATATTATGCATGCATTGTGTAAAATGTAGTGTCAATTTTGTTTGACATACAGTTCGTATCTATTTATAATTTATTTTATTCGATCTGGGCTGTTTTTTGTATTTTGTTTAGTTCAATGCATTTGAATTGAAGGTGATGATTGGTGTACGCTTATGTGGCAGAAACACAGCGACACAAAAACAGATAGATGTCAACATACATTAATATTAATAAAAAGACAGTTAACTTAAACTTACTTTAATAGCCAAGCTCTAAATCGACCCCAAAACTGGTGTACATATTATTTTAGGTTTTCGACCCACATGTCGAACATATTTAGAAAAAAAAAAAAAAAAACAATACTATATTGCAGTATGCATACATTTGCATTTTCTCTTAGTGTTTTCTCATGTTGTCGGTTACTACTGTCTCATTTACGAATACCATGTAGTCTCCCTTTATTCATAATATATATTTATTCAATCGAGACTGGTGTACAACTTTCGTCAAGACCTAACTGCTGTTTTGTAAAAACGTTAATATCTGTTGAGCACGCATTAAAAAAAAAAAAAAAAAAAAAAAAAAAAAAAAAAAAAAAAAACAAAACAAAACTTACTTTCCGTCGAGTTCTGTATTGATCGATTGTAGTAGGTCCAGAATTAGTTCCTTCAAATTTATATTTGGCACCTCGGGCTTATTAAATTCTTCAAACAATTCTTGCTCAATTTGTGTGAAATCTTTGTTTAAGTTTTCATAGGAAATTATAAACGATGCATCATGTCTTTCTGCTAGTACATTATCAAGTCGCATTTGTAAATTTGTCATATCTACAAGTGTGCTGTCTTTTTCCTTCAAATAACTGGCAATTTTATAGTCATGATTTGTTTTAAAATCATCGAGTTCCGTTCTTTTCATGTTTTGCTTCGATTTCAAAATGTCGCATATAGTTTGTCCTGCAACATCTATTTCTGCATACATTCTTTGAATCTCTTTTTCATAAAATGGCAGCTTTTTAGACCTTAAACACGAAAGATGTTCCGATATTTTGACAACCTTTTCATTCAACAATTTCACATATTCTTCGCCTGTCTGTCGCATGTTGTCAGCGACACTTGTAATGGTAGATGTTTGGTGATCATTGTGATCGGTGACCATGCATTTTTCACAGAGCAATTCTGAGCACTCGGTGCAAAATTTATTGTATTCTTGGCCTTGATGTGTCATACAGTACACGACTGTACTTTCATCTCTGATATCCGTCACTGTATGATTGTCACTTTCAAATCGTTCGTTATGGATACTACGACATCCTTCACAAAGCCCTGACGAACATTCCTTACACGAATATTTGCTTGGAGAACATTGGCAATTGAAACACATAACATGTTTGCCAACAGGTATTTGTGCCGCTTTATAATCAGTAATTGCTGTTTGTGCCATTACTGTTTCGTTGATTCCTGTTATGAGTGTGTCTGTTTGAAAACTGCTTACACATTCAATTCATATAGAAATATATATATATGTCTATTGTTACCATGACATGTAATATATGTTTTTGTTGATAGGTACAGTTGACAAGACAACCGCTATCGATTAATGTTTTATGACTGCACTTCATTGTACAAGTTATGATTAACAGAGCCACAAATATAGAAATAGACCTTTAAACTTTTATCTATTCAATTATATTATACTACTATGAAACTAAAGCAATGAAGTATCAGCGGTGTAATTTGAACTTTTTGGAACCTCTGCAGTTTTAAATAAACTGCTAAGTAAAGTATTATTCGTGCCATGACTAAAGTTATATTCTCTTAATTCGATCGATATATTAATGGTTAAAAGGAAGTAATTATTTCCATAAGCGACAATAGTAGCATGGTTTATTTTCTGCGTTTTCATTATATAAGAACCTGTCGACAAAATGTCAACAACTTTGGGTGTAAATACATCGTTAAATCGATAAAATACAGATAGCGCCGACCTTTTTTTTTTACTGAAAAATGACTTTTTGGTCATTTTTCTAAATCGAAATTTCTCTCAACAACTTGTTCATCGTACATTTAAGATGACGAGGCTGTTATTGTTGATCAAACTGATAACATAATATGCTTCGAGTATTAACTATTGCAAACATTAATACATGTTTCTTTTGCAAATCTCTTTTTCCATTTCTTTTTATTTAGCCTTTTCAACGTTGAAACATTACACATTGCCAACACAAGGTGATGCCTTGAAAGCAAACAAACTAACTTTCATCGTTCACACAATAGAATTGATTCATGCGTTTGTTTGCATATTGTGAATATGATTACACAGCTTTTAATCGTTTAAAATATGACTATCATACACTTTGGTTATCACAATTGTCTTTCTGATCTCTAGACCTTTAATATCTTCAACTTTAACGGCGCCTGTTAAAGTATCAGCATTATCAATAAGCACTGACTTTATTACTTCTTCAGCTGAAATCTCGCAATTTTTTTCAACCTTTGCTAGTCCAATGTTTTAAAAGTCAAATGAAAGTTGTATTCAACTAAAGAGCAATGCAAACAGCCATCCAGACATGGTCTTCGACGCAAGGCATCCGCATTCGAATGAATACGGCGAACGCGATGTAAAATTTGGAAAGTGTTTCCACCAAACGGGTAATCCTACCCTCTGGACCTTTAAAATTTACTTTCCACCTAAAAGACCCGTGTACATACGGGAACAGATCGAACATTTAGATAATGATGGAATTTGTTTACCTGCACCGACTATTGCAAACAATTGTTTTCGAATGACACAATCATTTCTTCCACATTAAAAGAAGGGAAAAGATACAAGAGGGACAGTCAAACTCGTAGATCGAAAATAAACTGACAATGCCATGGCTAAAAATAAAAAGACAAACCGACAAATAATAGTACACAAGACACAACATAGAAAACTAAAGACTAAGCAACACGAAATCCACCAAAAACTGGGGGTGATCTCAGGTGCTCCGGAAGGGTAAGCAGATCCTGCTCCACATGTGGCACCCGTCGTGTTGCTCATGTTATTACGAATCCGGTAAATAGTCTAATTCGGTAGGTCACATTCGTGGTGGAAAAGGAAGTGGATTGTAATTACGACATAAGGAACATATCTGATATCATCTGTGAAACGGTTATTCTATAACGGTCAACCAACTCGTGATGGCGTCTGTAAAATTTAATTTGTTGCTAAAATAGCCAATCACTGGTTTTACCCCATCTACAATTTGAGATAGAACAGCCCCCATTCCAATATTACTAGCAAAGTATCAAAAATAAAGCTACCATCATTCATCGGATAGTCTTAAACGGGTAATCTGACCCTCTGGACTTTTAAAATTTAATAACCACCTAAAAGACCCGTAATCTGTTCATACGAGAACAGATCGAGCATTTAGATAATGATGCAAAATTTTTAACTGCACTGTGTAGCCAACAATCTTTTTCGAATGACACAATAATTTGATCCACCTCAATATTTTGCTAAAATAGCTAATCACTCGTTGTACCCCATCTTTAATTTGAGATAGAACAGCCCATTCCCGTATTGCTAGCATCCGTATCAAGAATAAAACCACCATCATTCATCGGATAGCCATGAATAGGTGCAGATATTGACCACCTTTCTGAATTTAAAGCTTCTGTTTATACAAATTCCGTACCCTTCTCTATAAATTGAAGCCAAGACTTTGCAACAATAAAGAAATATTCTACAAATCGACAAAGTCAAAAAAGGCTAACTACATCTTCAACATTCGTGGGAGTGGGCCAATCTTGCACTGCCTAATTATTCCTCATCAGGGCTTATCTCGTCATGTCTAATTTTATTTCCTAAAACGGTTACTAAAGCATCTCTTTGGATGTAATCTTAAATTTGCTGAAGTTAACCTGTCACAAACTTACATTTTTGAAGTGTTTATCAAAATTTTGGAGAGCACGATGATATCATTAAACATATTTTCCTAGTCAAACCATAAAATAGTTCTACATACGGAAATGTCTGTACCACGTCAAGAATATGACAGTTGTTTTCCATTCGTTTGATGTGTTTGAGCTTTTGATTTTGCCATTTGATAAGGGACTTTCTGATTTGAATTTTCCCCAAAGTTTGGTGTTTTTGGCATTTTACTTTTTTTCTGAACCAACCACTGAGAATGTAACTAAAGCATAACAATAAAGATAACAGAGAATTCAAAATGGTTTTTCATGATGCCCCTCGATGCAATCTCTTCTATCTCTTTCTCTGCCACCTATGTTTTTAAGAAACTCTATATGGTTCTAGGTTAATATAATTGCCCGTGCTGATTTTATGGTTAATCATTTTAGTATGCTCAATATGGTTTTGACAAAAAAAAAAAAAAAAAAAAAAATCCGGCTTGATAACTTAAAAACACTCTTACTTCGTGATTTCAATATCATGCAAATCTTAGATGTATAACGAATGTATGTATGTATACATATATGGCTGTCCCAAATCAAAAGCCTGTAATTCTATGGTTCTATGGTTAAGGATCGTTGCCGTCTGTCATATTGTTTTTTCTTTAATTGTTTTTAGAACAAATCTGATCTTTTGTTTTCGATTTTATATTTACTTTTTCTCATTTCCTTTTATAGCTTACTGTACAATATGTGTTTTGCTAATTGTTGAAGACCGTACATTGTCCTATAGTTGTTTACTTCCCTGGTCTCTGTTGGAAAGTTGCCTCATTAGAAATCTCACCTCAACTCTTTATTAAACTATGATTAAAGATGTACATTCCTCCCCTGAAACAGAAACGAACATCCATTTTATCAGTACTTATATAAGTGATATGCAACTGAAAAAACATTTTCATAATTCTGTTTTTCCTCATTTACTTCATCACCAACAACATCTTATTCTGGAACCATTCATTTGTACATCATTACAATATTTCTGTTCAAATTATAATATTTGCTTGATTGGATTAAAATTTATTGGACGTTAAACGATAATTACTTTTAGTATTAAAAAAATTCCATTTATAAGCGGTGCCTGACATATGTTCCCGCATCTGCCTCATATCTTGACTTACATCTAGAAATTGACAAGACAATGAGGGTCGGTTAAAAAAACAAAACTTTAAGACAAAACAGATGATTTAAGCTACACAATTGTGAACCTTCCATTTCTATGCAGCAACATTCAAGCAGCGCCTCCATACGGAGTATATATATCTCCTAGTTGGTACGATATTTAAAGGGCTTGTATTTCCTATCAGGATTTCCTTGATAAAGGGTTGCTGCTCACAAAGAAGCTATTAAACCAAGAGTTCCAAGTGGTGAAGTTGACATCATCCCTGCTTTAATTTTACGGACGCCATCACGAGTGTGGTGAACGTTATAGAATATCCGTTTCACAGATGATAGCAGATATGTTCGTAATTGTCGTAACTACAATCCTGTCTCATTTTTCCCGAAAGTGACCTACCGAATTAGATTTATAACCGGGGTTGTACTGACACATGCAACACGACGGGTGCCACATGTTGAGCAAGATCTGCTTACCCTTCCGGAGCACCTGAGATCACCCCGTTTTCTATGTTGTGATTTGTGTAATGTTGTTTGTTTGTCTTTTTCGTTTTTAGCCATGGCGTTGTCAGTTTATTTTCGTCTTATGAGTTTGAATGTCCCTTTGGTCTCTTTCGCCTGTCTTTTTTGTATACCATATTGGTTCCTGAAAAGGTTCAACAGGTCATTTTTACGAACTGATCGACCTACAGAATTTTTCTGCTATGATTTTCTATTAAAACAGATAGAAATAACAGAAAGAATAAAAAAAATTATTCGACAAAGGTTTTTGTATGGTAAAGTTATGTAAACATTACATCACAGATGTCACATAGACGGTATAACATGTCAAATATTCAAGATTTCACGCCAATATCCAGCTGATAGTTATATGAAATAAAGTCCGAATATTTTATCATTAACGACATGCAAAATCCTGATAATCTTAAAATAAAAACAGCAATGTAGTGTGAGGTTTAATAAAAGTGTTGTAATGCCAAGCATTAGTTCCAAGCACAGTGATATGCAGCTAATAAATCCCGCAGTACCACTGTTTGAATCAGACCCTATTTTACTCACTTTTACATGCGAGAAGCAGATCTGTAACACGTCAACACTGAAGTTTATTCCAATAAGAACCTATGTTTCATGTAACCGCGATCAAAGCATTAACGTTAAACAGGACACAAACATCGAATAGGCCCAGGGAATATGCTGGCATTACTTAGTGCAACACGATTAAATATTTTAAACAACTTAGAATAATATCAAGTTGTATACAACCAGGAAGTATTTATTGAAGCAATAAGGAATGTAGTTGTATTTCCGTTGTCATCTTTATTATTTTCCGTAAAATTCATTGAAATTCTGATCACACTAACTGATAATGATAGTTTATGAAACTAAAACAGATATCAGTAAACATAATCGTCTTTTTCCTAAGATATTAACAGCATTATCTCTATCAGTCTAATAAAACGTTTTGACTCACTACACACATAACGTTGTGATCATTTGCACTGTATGCAAATCGAACAATGTACATTATAATTTTGAAAATCTCTATTAAACAGACCAGATTTTGTAAGGCTTGATTGGAAAAATCAATGTGTTGACAGGTTGTGCTTCGGTTGCAATGTGACAAAACGCTGTCGTTTAAGACAGCCCATTCGTTGTCGCGTTTTTAAAGTTAGTCAACAAGTTTTGACCCATCTAATTTCGATCGATTTTGTGTTATAACTTTATCCGTGCATTTACTATGTATAGTGAGCATTACAGATTATGTTTATATTCCGATTCAGGGTCTTGTTATCGTTTATTGTTTATTTTACTTTTTTCTGTGGTTGTTTGATGTTAAGTTTTTGTTCCTTTTACCTAACTTTCACATGTTTCAACCTTTCATTCCCAAGTTTTTCTTTCATTTGTATTGAACATGTTTTTCATTGACGATGATATCAGTGGAAAAAATGAACGAGTGATTACTGTTGTCCATGACAATATTTCACTGTGAAAGACTGTCCATTAAAATATTTCTTAATCTAATTATGTCTTCCCTTAGAAAAGGCTGCAATGCAATTGTGAGCGTTTCTGGAATGTTTAAGATATTTTTCATGAATATTATGTGTATAACCATGAATTGCTGCATAAATGAATTATGCAGATTTGTTAATTATTATCAATCAAATAAAACACCTCAATAATCTCATTGTCCAAAATATAAAATAATGTTTATAACCTCATCCATCTTTTAAATATTGTCTCAATATACACAATATATAACCTTTGAAAACCTCCCTTAAACTAGACCAAATTCCATACTATCCATCTATAGAATATTGTCTGTATACTGACAAAATTTCATATGGAAATATGTCCTTCTCTGGACATTTTGTCATAGATGGGGAAAAGATTGCATGATACAAAGTCCTGAAATATTGTCTAAGGGAACAATATATCATAGGACAATATCTTGCTTTACAGAATCAACTCCAGTGTTCGTAATGCATATGATACAGTGTATTCCTTCCACAAGTGTATTTTTTCCAGTGGACAAGCTACATCAGTTTATAATTTCCTGAGGAATAACGGCACTAGGTAACTTTTTCAATGTTTAGTGTTAACTATCCTTTATGGTAAGTTGTGTATCCAAAACACTTTTTTTCAGTAAATCCTTTCCGGTTAAGATTTCATATAAGATTTTGAAAGAGAATTCCACAATCCACCGTATAAGGATCTCAAAAAAATATATATACCCAGCCATTATGATAATGTGTCACCAAGGTAGAACATATTTGCATGATTTATCAATCAAAGGGAGGTAAATATGAGAGATTTTCATTTAATGGATACTGTATTCCGGAACACATTTCATAGCGAAATTGTTTCCTTTTCGCTTAATTTCTTAAATATAAAATGATGACTTTAATAAAATAATAAATAGATCGAAAATGTTTCATAGGTTATTGCATACATTCCAGCTATGAAAAGTTTTCACCATATCCTTGTTCCTTTATTATTGTTGTGATGTAGCCATATTTCTACCTTTCCTTTTTAAATTGTATTCACATCTGAAAACAAATCACTTGTATCTGAATCTCACTTACCTTATTTTCTTATTGATCTGAATATTATTCAACAATTAAGACCTGTGTAATTATTTCTGGTTTTGTAACATATTTTTTATAATAATTTCATACTGTGGCTATTGAATTAACAATTTTGGTTTCAAACGGACGAAATTTTACTGTAAAATTATTTCCTGATTTTATTTTACAATTACCATCTGTGATATTATTTCTCATTCACACAATACAATTGTTCGGTTTTAACTGAATCAAACGGTAACATCTTGTCAACAGAATGATACTTATATTTACTGTTGAATTGGTTCTACCAGTCTTAACAAAAATACAAAACATGAACGCTGATGCAAAGAGCTCTTCTCTTTCACATATGTAAATTTTACTAAACGGGTGAATTCATTGGTGTTTAACACATTAGCATGTATTGGATGCATAATAGGGTATAATATATAGCATAATATGAACCAAGTACATGTTAAATTTCATTCAAGTTAAATTTTGACTTTCACTCGGTAATTGTTTTGATGAGGATAGTTTTAATGTATATTTACCTTTAAAGATCCGGAGTTGTGAAAAGTTTTGCAAAATTTGATAACATTATTTTGGATGCCCAATTTCATATGCTATGTTTCTGTTAAATCGCAGACGTCAGTAACCATTTTTTTTGAAACATCAAATGCTAAAGATTACATATGTTTATCTATATGTTTTATTAAATATATCCAACCGCTACAACTACGTCAAAGTCAATGATTGGATAATGTTTATGACTTGGTTGATTCCTTTTCGTGACACGGGTTGAGGGAGGAAATTGAAAAGACTGTTACAATAATATTAAACTATTTATTTCGAAAGCTTAGCAATTCATCTTCATCTACGACAAGTTTTTCAAATCTCATATGATTTCATTCACAAGATTGGCCAAAATAGTAGTTTGATGAGTCTTGCTAATACATCCTTATTTATACAATTATATTCGATCGGTTTGACCTTATATTTAATGTTTTTATGACAAAAGTATTTTTTTCTGATTTTAAAAAGCAAAAATACATAGACGTCAAAAATTGTAAATTTTACATGAGCTATTTTATTTAGCTTGTCACTAGATTGTACAGAATTATAGTCACATATCTTAAAATTGGTATAATCGTTCTAAAGAGAGAACTCATCCCGACTTCACGTTTTTTCAACTTAACCTGTCTTAAATATTTTCATTACACGTGGAAACATAGATTGAAAAAAAAAACAAGGTTGATAAATTAAATTTCAAGACATAAATATAATGAAATTTGTTTGATAACAATACAAATTATCAATGTTAAGGGTTATTCTCTTTAAAATCAAGATTATTTACTTTAATATAACAACGTATTTACAAGTAAAAAAAATAGAAAATCATCGTGAAATGAATCAAAAGACAACATAACAGAGAAAATGAATGCATCATGATTGATAAATCATTTGTAAAGTTATTTGGCATGATATGAAAGGAATCTGCTAGAAGAGTTTAACTTATACTTGAAACATAAATCAACATCTCACACAACTTTACATTTGGTTGCCTTTAACTAAAAAGATTGATGAACTGTTAAATACACAACAGCTCCTCTCTTTGATATCGTATAAAGTAAAAATGAAAAAGATTATCCCTATTGCCATTGTACAAATGTATCTAGTTGGTTTAATTCCTAATTAACGTAAAGATTTATTAAACAAAATCTAGAATTGAATGATACTTCCTGATTAAACTAGAGGCTCTAAAGAGCCTGTGTCACTCATCTAGGACTATGTACATATTTAAAAAAGGAAACTCTCATTGTATACCAGAATATAATTCGTAACAAAAATCTCTTTTACGTTGATTGTGTATTGCTGATAGTTTTTGTTTTGTTTAGTTTCTCCCTATAAAGAGTGGCAGTCTACTACATGTAACTATATCGGCAAAATTTGACTTGTCTGTAGATCTTCCCTTGTTGATCATTTTTGTTATTTAAAGTTTCTATGATCTGTAATATTTTTTTTCATATAAGGCAAAATGCTAAACAATTGGTAACAATTGACATTAAAGGGCAATAACTCCAATATGGAGTAGTCGTACAATTTCCTCCAAACTGTCTTGCTGATCATGTTTGCTTATTATAGTTTTTCTCTATCTATTAAGATATAAGGCAAAAGCGCAAAAAAAAAAAAAAAAATGATCAAAACGACATCAAAGGAAATAACTCTAATAAGGAGTCGACTCACGATATTGATCAAAATATTTTTGTAGATCTTGTCTTCCTGATCATTTTTGCAATTTTAAGTTTCTCTGTATCTATTATAGATTTCAAGATAATAGGCAAAATTGAAAAGTTGTAAAATTTGTCATTTACGGGCAATAACTCCTATAAGAAGTCACATAACAGTTTGACGTAGTTAGATAATTGGTAGAGCTCAACATACTGAACACATCTGCCCTTCTCTATTGATTACGGTGTTTAGACAAAACTTGTATTTTACCCCTATGTTCTGGTTTTATCGATGTTGGTCATCTTGGTTGGCAAGCAGGGTCGTCGGACACAGTTTTAGAATCAGATATCCTAATGATGATTGTTGCCTAGTTTGTTGAAATTTGGTCCAGTGGTTTTAAAGGAGCAGATTTTTGAAAAGTTAACGAAAGATGACGGCGGACGACAATGGACGACGGACGACAGACGACGGACGACGGACGCCAAGTGCTGAGAAAGGCTCACTTGGCCCTGTGTAGCAATATTGAAAATATAATATTAAGGCAATTACTCTCATTTGGAAACACAGCTTTAAAAGATCAACACAATTAATTGTTTACTATCACACAATTGTATCAATTGTTTTACAAACTGATAAAAACTTTAAAAAAAAAAAAACAAATAAAATGGCTAAGAAAAAAAAAAAAAAAACTCTGAGGAAAAAAAACTCATTCTCATTTGGACAGTTTTTCAAAAAAATATAATGAATAATACATTATATAAGCATGTAAATTAAATTAAGATAACTTCACTGTCTCTATAAATCTAATGAATGAAACACGCACGGACAATTTGATATAAAGGTTTATTTAGTATCATCACTACAGTCCGTTTGAGTTCTATATATCTTTAACAAAAAGTTAAACAAAAATATTCATATGTGGCCGCTGAATATATATCTAATCAATTTCTCACACAACTACCATTACTATTAACCAACTTCAAGATACAAATAAAAGACCCCATACCAATATGATCTGCATTTACATTTTATTATGAAAAAAAAA
The DNA here is from genome assembly GCA_017311375.1 of Mytilus coruscus. Classification (NCBI taxonomy): domain Eukaryota; kingdom Metazoa; phylum Mollusca; class Bivalvia; order Mytilida; family Mytilidae; genus Mytilus; species Mytilus coruscus. The sequence continues at coordinate 76,888,596 of CM029597.1, read as the reverse complement.
AAAAAAAAAAAAAAAACACTCGACCAGTCGCTGTCATAGTCATTTAACTACTTCATTACCTTTTTACTTAGAATAATAATAAAATGTTAAAACTAGACCTATAAAGAATATTTGTATTAATACCGAGACAAACATTCCTAAATCAATTGCCTTACCAATGCAACCCTTCCGTTTGTTATCGTCTATTATGTGTATACAAGTACCAGAGTCTCCTAGATTAAGTGGGAGATTCAAGAGAAGTTGATTATACATTCGAAAAACTCTTTGACCTGCAAGATTACCAGGTCTCAGTTGCATATGAGCTGTAGTTGCAATCATAAGTGGCTGTGAGTATCCTGATTGCACAGTCCCTCCAGCAACCGGAAATTGTACTTCAAAATAGTCCTCTTGAGGTGTATTGCAATATTAATGTATCGCAATTATTTCAAACTAGTCAAATTTTATACTAGGATATGCTAAGTAAACTCTCCTAACTTGGGACAGTGGTGTAACAGTACAACATAAGAACAAACTATAAAAATCAGTTTAAAAAGGCTTAAGGATGTTCGTTCCTCTTGTTTTTGAAATTTTGCCAGACATTTGGAATCCTCTGGTTTTATCCATGTAGTGCCATTACAAATTTTGCCCGCTAACCACTACTTATCTTTTCATCTTTTTATTACATATAGTTTTAAAAGGCCATATTATAATCTTATAAAGTTTTTGTTATTTTTCATAGTTTTTGGTGCCAATGTTAAATGTATGAACAATCTAGAGAGAATCATTTCGCCAAATTTTAAATGGCTTATATTCGAAAATGAGCACACGTACCCTTCAATTTTTCAGCTATTTCAGTTCCTTTATTTATATACTATTAATTTATAACAGTCTTTTAAAAGCTTGTTATTTTGAAACAGAGTAGCGAACATCCTTAACTTATCGGATGGATATAAATAGAAATGCAATTAACAAAAACACAGAGTGGAAGAGGACGGGTACTTATACATCCCAACAACAAAAAGTCCTTAAGTACAGACCTGAGAGTGCTCGCAGTTACCGACAGCTAGTTCAAAGCCAATAACAACTAATATAAAAGTCATGTATCTAAGACTAAAATATCAATCCGTAATTAGTTTGTCTGTTGTTGTTATAAATGTATGTCAAACTTTGTTCAAAATTCATTTGAAATTTGAAAACAAATTCACGAATGTAGCAGAAAAACGTATATACTCAGCAACACTCCATAACAAGCTTTTCTGTTTCTATTGCGGATCGGTCGAGTGTAAATGTTATTCGCAGTGAAAGAGGGCTTCAGAAATATTGTGAAACTGTTTACTCGCGTAGTTTTATTTACCATATGTGGATTCTAAAAATCTCTCTAAAGAATTTCTGGATAATTTTAAATCTCGATCTTTCTCTGAAATTAATTCTATCAAAACTTTTGCTTTTTCAACCCTATATACCACCATTCCCCATGTGAAACTGAAAAATCGTCTAAAAAAAAAATCCACTCTACTTATCAATATAAAAATGGTAGCATACGCTATAAATTTATTGCTTTGGGATACCATACGGCAAATTTTGTTAATAGTGAACAAAAAGGTAAAACATGCTACACAGGGGAACATGCTGGAGTTTCTTATTGACAACATATTTGTTGAATTTGGCGGTAGACTTTTTTAACAAATTGTCGATATTTCTATGGGAACAAACGCTGCGCCTCTCTTTGCCGACCTCTTCTTATTTTCATATAAGTTGGAGTTCGTTTAGACACTTTTTCGAGGTAACAATACAACAGCAACTAAAACAAAAAAAAAAAAAACTTATAAATAAAGTAAAAAGGGCATGTTTAGAAATTCGATGATGTGATTTGAAGACCAATGAGACAACATTTCGTAGATTAAGATATAATGTGATCTTTATTTATTTACAATATGCATAATTTGATTCAAGGTCTATGTATTCAAAACTTTTGGTTGGATTTCTCTACAAGTTATAGACACAAACCTTATTTAAGAAACATCAATGTTGAACAAACATATTATAATTGTACATGTTGTAAGTACGAAATATGCACAGTAATTAAAAGTAACAACAGTGCAGATGAACATGAAAGCCAGTAAAAAAGCTCAAGGCAAGGTAAAAGAACAAGCATAACAACATAAACAAATTAAATGTAGAAATAGTAAAAAGTACAACACACACACAACTTTTCTGTTTTATTTAAACGAGTGTATTCTACAATACTTAAAATTTGATACATTAATCAAAATAACCAATATGGGCCGAGTGAGCAAAACCGAATCGGCGTTGCATCTACGACTTTCTTTTAGGTAAATTGTAGAATGTCGATATTTCGGTTCCTCTTGAAGAATATCTTAAAACATAAAGATACCTTGCTTTTGATACGCGGTCTTGTTGTTTTAATCCACAATATATTGAAATTTCGAGACTTTGCAGTTTGAAAGACGTGGAGAGTTGTTTTTCAATACCAAATCGGAAAAATTAAATGCTTGTGCGTAACATATTATCAATATATAACGAAGGTATTGATACACATGTTTGTTGTAACATTATATGTAACGTCATTGAACAAATACGATAACATCAGAACATATAACATCATATAAAGAAAATATAAAGATATTCTGGCTTCAAAAATATTGAACGTCAAAACGATCGACTCGAATGGTATATGGTAGTTACCGCATATTATTATTACAATCTGACAAGATGGTATTTAACTGTGATAACTGGAACTCAATCATACCAAATCTCCTTATTTTTATACTAAAGAGTGTTTTGTGCCTTTCAAAGTCATTTTCAAAATATTTCAATGATTTTAAAGGTCGAAAGAAGTATGATGATGTCGCTGTTAGTTGAGACGGGTGCGCTTATCTTGAATTTTTTACAGTATCTTTAAGATACCATACCAATTGTAATAACAAAGTGAGGATACAAGTATTCTTTGCAAGTTCTGAGTTCAAACATTACCTTTATCACCTTAAACGAGAGTTTCAATGACCCCCAATAAAAAAAAAGACATCACATACATTATTAATAAACGAAGAAAAAAAAAAACACAATCTTAAATTGTCTCATTTGGAAGTCCCACTGAACTCATCCCAATACGTTTTCATGTTTTAGCAATTTATTGAAATATGTTCCTTATTCTGCAACTTGTAGAATTTGCTATTAATGAATGAAATTGAAAGTAACAAACAGCCGAATGGTGTATCAGTTTTAATTGCACAATATAAGCCTTTTGTAACAACTTTATCACATGAACCAAGAAACAAATTAATTGTTTCGATGTATGAAAAATACCAGTCACTTTGCATGAAATTTATAAAACAGGTGTTTTATTTTTCAATCAATATTATTTTCCAAAAAAAAAGAAAATAAGAATCAGGACAGAATATGAAAGCACCCCTCCCCACAACGGCTTTCAACAATGATGCACATAACTGTGATAACATGCCTTGTTTTAAATGTGTTTTACAGACGTTTTGCTATATATGTATTAAATTCGTCTTACCTAGTTGTTACCTTGTCAATGAATCCAAAATGGTCAACTATACAATGTTGAGGATCTACATCAACACCATGTAAGATATATACCAAAGGCTGCTTCAGTACTTGTTTTGTCTTTATCACTATGTTCAAACACGCGTCTGAGAAAGCGACCACAATGGATAGTTATAGCGTTATAAGGAGAGGGTGTAAAGACGTCTATCCCATTATTATCGATATCATTTGGAATTCGACCAAGTAGTGCCTCTAAATAAAAAACAACATGTGCGCATGTAAGGAAACATGGAAATCCAAAATGGTTAATAAAGCCACAAAGAGTTCCATTATTTTTAAACTGTCCCAGAGAGTCCGCAGTACCTACTTTATCTCCATTTTTATTTGTGTTGCTAACAAGGTGAATCCTTCCATAACGTGAGTTGGATAGTGACAGACAGATGATGTAAAATGTCTTTCACCGACTGGTATCACACCTTTAACTGTACAGTAAAGCTGTATGCATTGTACTGATTCTAGTTTATGATTGAACGGCATACCTTTTGATCGTATTATGGAAGAACATATCAATGTTAAATTACTATGATTATCAAATGATGATTCAGTTTTTCTTCCGGGAATGACAATGCTATCACAACAAACATCCGTTTTCCGGTATTCCGACAAACGAGTTGTAATTACTCTTGCTTCTTTGCTTTCTTTTTATATGGAATTTGCCTTACATTAAATCCCGCAAATTTACGTGGAATTTTTTTTTCTATTCTAGATGACTCAGTGATGATTTCAAACAAGTTACGATACTGTTGTCAAGTCACTGAGGATTGCTTATTTTGGTATTAATATTGATTCACTCATAGGGTCTTTGCATCGGAAATAAACACATTTATTCTAAAACCAGTTGTTGGCAAGATCCGGGTTATGTTCTTCTCATATATTTTATGATGGTATGATACTAAACCACTAACGGGAGGGATTATACTTGATTTTCATATGATGAAGACATAATCTTTCAATCAGTTTAATTGAGGTCTGGAGCTGGCATGTCAGTAACTGCTAGTAGTCCTTTGTTCATTTATGTATCATTGTCATTTTGCTTAGTTTCTTTTGTTACCTATTTTGACATCGGACTCGGACTTCTTTTAAACTGAGTTTTACTGTGCGTATTGCTATGTGTTTCTTTATTCTACATTGGCTAGAGGTATAGGGGGGAGGGTTGAGATCTCACAAAACACGTTTTACCCCGCCGCATTTTTGCGCCTGTCCCAAGTCAGGAGCCTCTGGCCTTTGTTAGTCTAGTATGTTTTTTTTAATCTTAGTTCATTTATATGTTTTGGAGTTTAGTGTGACGTCCATTTTCACTGAACTAGCACACAATTTTAGTTAAGGGCCAGCTGAGGACCACCTCCGGGTGCGGGATTTTCTCGCTGCATTGAAGACCCATTGGTGGCCTTCGGCTGTTGTCTGCTCTTTGGTCGGGTTGCTGTCTCCTTGACATATTCCCCATTTCCATTCTCAATTTTAATTTTTTATAGAACATATAAGTGCAACGTCTTTTTTATTACCACTACAAAGAAATTCTGGCCAAATCCTGAACTTTATAAAATGCAGAATACTTTTATACCTAATGACAAAGCTGTTGGTTATAACCCATGCTATTGCCTTTGTCATTCTTATGTTATTTAACTCTAATGTTGTCTGAAATACGTGACAAAAAGTGTTCCAAAATCGAAATTTTCGAGTAACAAACGAAGATATTTTGTTCTCAGCCTATTCATGTGTAGAAATTCGTTCATATAAATGAATGTTCCTTGAAAACAAACATCCTGAATGATGCTACTAGTACCTAAGCAACATGTTTTTGCTCACGATTTCAATTGCAAATGCGCAAAGTCAGCGATATTTTACTACAAAGAAAATCATTTTATATTTGTAGAAACGGAAAATATGGAAAATTTTAAATCCGAAGTGTTGCTTTTATTCCTTTGTTCATGATTTGACAGTGCCTGTTTTAAGTTCTTTATAGATGCACATAACTGCATCGTAATTGCAATTTCAAAATATAAACATGCATTGTTTTTAACACATGTAACGTACGTTTAAGGTAGCTCCGGGAAGTGGCCACAATAGTCTTACATTTTTCATAGTTCGTACAACAAATGCTTTTAAAATTAGAAATCGATGAATACACCTTGACAGATATCACGAGCTCCGAAAGGGACTACTGGACAGTGGGTATGGGGTTAAAGTTGTGTGCTTTGCATCAAACATTTTATTTTTCATACAAACACACTCAACAGGGATCTACATTCAGTTACATTAAATGAAATAATAAAAGGTGGTACCACTTTTGGATCAGTATGACATTTTACAGTAAGACTTATTAAATCAGAATTATACATACCCTCATTATACATGTCTTTGTTATACCCGTGTGTCTTCATTTGTTGCACAAACGCCCTGTCCAGTCTTTCGTCAATTATAAGCTCCAAACCATAAGTGAAAGGAATTTTATACAATCCATCAATGTCTGAAATTAATATTTTGACATAGAGTTTATGAGAGATAAATATGTTTTTTGGAAAATGAAAAAAAAAAAAACAAAAAAAAAACAAATCACGAGGGTAATGTTATACTTCAAACAAGTTACCTCTATTAAAAACACTCCAAGGCAAAGTTTTAAAATCCAACGATGTGTTAGAAACTAAACCAGTAAACGACAAATTCACCAACATAGACCAATTGATAATATAAATAATATTCGAAATTCGTTTAAGGTCAATTTTGACTGATGGAATTGACCCATTTATTTCATTTAAACTATTAATTTTATAAAGGCATGTTTTAAATCCTGTTAGAACAAAATTACTGAATTCTGAGAATACAGTACCATCGTGATTTATTGTCTATCTATTAAGGATCGACACATTGCTAGAAATATAAGCGTTCTTAATGTGTTTAGGAAATGATCTTTATCAACATCACTCAAAGCCAAAGCATATGTACAGAAAACACGGCAAAAGCTACATGACCAAACTTGATTAAAAAGAAAAAAATGAGAAAGTCTTTCGAATAACAACTTTGCCACAGGAAGTTTCTAATTTGGTTTATTACTTATTACCCAATTCAACAATAACAAATATTTGAAAGTTATTATACATAAATTGTCATTACCAGAACACTGACATCTTCGCTGATGATACCCTCACACTTATATGTATAGTTAACAAGAAAGCGATATCGCTCCAGTGCTACAAAATAAAAAAAAAACCCCTTGTAAAACTTTTTGACAACTTTTTGTTAAAGATATTTCGAGTTTGACTAAATATCCTGGTACTTTGTTGTTAAACCAGCACTTCATAGTTTAATATAAATTTGGAATTCTAGTTATGTGGTCTGTTGATCACTTAAGAAACAAATATACATTTATTGTCGAAATGCTCATGGGTTCCCGAAAACATGGTACCGTTAATTTCATCCTTAGTGTGTTAGTATGTTTCCTTTATTTTGCCCAGATTGGATAATTAAAAGCAAGATGTAAAATCGAAATAACGTCATCATATTTGCATGTTAATTTTTTCAAAACGCCCCTCAAAATGACAAATTTACATAAAGTAAGTTTGCCTCCCTCTTGTGACTTTTTCCACTCCATATATTGGATACAAAAACTTGACAAACAATCCTTATAAAGAATGATATATAAACGTTTTGTCAAAATCTTCGAACAACCATACATGCCATATGTCATAGGTTCTTACAATCTGCCTTTCCAAGGTTACAGATTACCTCAGAGATAAAATATTACGATATATATGGTAGAACCACTAGTGAACCAATGTTCAAAAGAAACGGTCGTGTTATCTGACAGCTCTAGAAAAACTAAACAATACATTATTTATTAAGTCTTGTTCAACCTCCGTATATTTTTTATACATTTGTTATAGCCAATGCTTTGGTCCTGGCATGAACATATTTTTTTTCTTTTTATTGGAAATTTTGAAATCGTTTTTATTTAAGAAATATATTCCCTTATGCATCAGCTTGATTTCTACGACCGGGTTTTGTTTTACCTTTGATCCTTTTTTTTGTTTTTTTCAGTTGTCCAAGATTGAAGCATGTTTCGAATTTTTGGAATCGACCAGTACATATACATTTATTGTCAAAATGCGTATCTGTATAGTTAATGTAATAATCTAATGTGTTACAAATCAAAATATTTATTCATATTTAAAATTATATGTTGGGTCAGTTAACCCATTCTTGAAGCAAGTATGTATTTTTATATTGCAAGATTGAGGACCGACTCAGTTACAGCCTATAACTGAATAAACTACATGTATCCCAGTTTTCAATTTTGCACAATCAGCTGAAAACACCAGCTGTTGGTGTCATTCATGTAAACTTTGATAGTCTGTTTGCATACTTGTCTATTAGTTCTTACCTTTACTGTTGAAGTAATTTACACGTTATTAAATTAAAGAATATGCAAAAAAAGGCAGGTTATGTATTTTAAGCTATAAGCCTAGTATATATTATGACATTGTTTAAAACTTAAAATGAAACAAATTTAGATAGCAGCCGTTAAAAACTCCTTTAAATTACAAACAATGTTTGTTTTTATACATTAGAACGATCAGAACTATGTCCGCCTTTATTCACAAAGTACACAAAAAGCTTTTATGATTTTGGAGCTTGGTTCTATCTAAAAATATTTATAACAATGAATTTGCTTTATTGTTTAAACGAATGGAAAGCAAAGCAATGATTCGCACAAATACACTGACTTGTCTAAAATGAAATGTTAACGTCAATTTTGTCATGTAAATTAGATGTTAAAATGTACATGATGTAAATCAATCAAACTATTTGTTTAGTGTAAACACATAAGTTGATAAAGTAACACTAGTTATTGTTATGAAAAATAATTATCAGACCTTTGTTTCTATCAAACTACTTTGCATGATTTGCATGTTTGGCTAGCCACAAAACCAGGTTCAACCCGCCATTTTTATCTTAAAATGTCCTGTACCAAGTCAGGAAAATGGCCATTGTTATATTATAGTTCGTTTCTGTGTTTGTTACATTTTAATGTTGTGTTTCTGTTGTGTCGTAGTTCTCCTCTTATATTCTATGTGTTTCCCTCAGTTTTAGTTTGTAACCCGGGTTTGTTTTTTTCTCAATCGATTAATGAATTTCGAACAGCGGTATATTACTGTTGCCTTTATTTACCACTTGTCATGGAGCTGCATGAACAATTTACAACTAGACGTTTGACAATGAACAATTTAATTAGACAGTTTAAAAACAAAAACATCTTAAAATGTAATAGTTCGTATAATCGAAATCTTATGTACAACAACGGACCTTTTTCACCAAATTGAAATGAGCAATGTTCTGTACTTGAAAGATTTTCCGATTGATTAGGTTTTCCTAAACATGAGTTAAACGATTAACTACGAAGGAATTTGCTAATTGGGTAAACACAATCTTATATTTCATATGATGCCAGACAATATATACTCAATACCCAATTCAAGTAATACATTACCCTCATTCTACCTGAATATATTAAAGAGCTGGTACAAAGCAATTAATACACCAACAAGTATCATATCCTTCACAAACTTTAAAAATATAAGAAGCAAATGTTGTGGGGTAACAAAAATATAAAACTTAAAGAAAAATGTTTAGTAAATCTTAAATTGGACAACAGATGGTATTATTTACATATTCAATGATACCATTGATTATACAGGGCATATTTCTGAAAACGTTATATTGGAGACATTGACCTCAAAACCTAACTGGATCTCAGAACTTTTAAATCTGAAAAAATTCCATTCCCATAAAAATTGCTTAATACAGTACAAGCTGAAAATTTTGAACCTCTGGACAACAATTTAAACTTTTCATTGACTGTTAACAGAACAACTAAATTAAAAAAAAAAATAAAATAAAGTTATCTTAAGAAATTTACAACTATTTAAATATCCAGAATGATGTCAGACCTATAGGATTCTCTAAATTGAAAAAAAAAAAAGAAACATCTTCAAATTAGAATCAATCACTCCAATAAGTTACACGCTACCGTTGTTTTTCTTATTTAATAAATAACAAAAATAGAATGTTAAGATGGAAATTGCGCCATTATATACTCCCAGGTAAAGAACTACTACAACAATGAAACATACAAGATACCAGTATGGATTTCTTGTGTTATTTGACCAAAAACTATATGATCGATTTGTTTTTTCTTAAATGTCAATTCTTTCATGAATTTTGGAACAAAGGATGTGCGCTTGTAAGCAAAACCAAGACAGGGTAAAAAATATATAATATAAAAAACTTAAGTATCGGGCTTTAAGTACATTTATCAATAATTATCTTGATCTATTGAATTCATAAACGTACTCATATATCAAATTATAACAAAACGGTATAGATGCTTATGAAGTTTTCAGAATGAATTTTTGAACACATACGAAATTATCAACTTGATTAAACACTGTTAAAGCTAAAAAAGCTAATTCTAAAAATATATAAAAAGAAACATATGATCATGAATAGCTAGTTATCTACTATTTTCAGAAATAAAGTAATTTTGTAAAATCTCATGTATGCATTTAATAGATCTGGACACGTGGTAATAAATTGAAACAGCATTCTTACTGAAAAAAGTACAAAAGTTGTCTCTAAACTTATATGTGTATAATTTTTTACATGCCAGGTCAATCAGAATGGTGAAACAAACTTATTACGACTCCAAGATTTACCACTTACAATTTTAAACTAAAGTTCAAGCTGTTTACTAGAAAAGTCAATAAGACGCATGCATTCATCAGTATAACTGATTAACGGTTCTTTAAAAAAGATTAAGGTCAATGATCATAACGTTATAGTAGGGGCAATAAGGCCCTTACTTGGCTTAAATTTGAAAGTTATCTATATTCTTAAATTTGTCCTAACTAGACTTAGGTACAAGGCATTCAGAAAATAAAAGCAAATTTTACATTCAAAGAGTTACCATGGCAACAAACCATGACGACCTTTGTATACTTTATAAAACTTCTTGATTTTCATTGTCTTACGTCAATTTTTAAGTATATTTTAGATTGGCCAAGCATGTGCGCACCTAAAAAAACAACTTTATTTTTTGTGAGATTCTGTATTTTTTTGTTTTCATGAAAAAAGTACATATTATGACGTAATTGTGACGTCATCAGATAATAAATCTGATGTTTTTCATTTAAATGCATTTCCAAGAATAATGTGCAAATTTGGAACAGTTGTTAAACATTTTATTTTCTTGTGTCAAAACCGGGCTTTAATGGCACTACTCTTTTCACTAGTTATTCAATAACTCATTTACAGGGATACTCGGCCAACTGATGTAGGTTGGGTATTATGTCATTACAGCAAAGAACAGTGTAATAAAGATATTTCTTGATAAAAAAAAAAACTAAACAAAAAAAGGTTTTCCGAAATTTTAATTTCTGACTTATTCATTTAGATTATAAACATATATTTATGTCTGACCTATTCATTTGAATTAGTAAACACTTATTTTTTATTTCGGACTTATAAATCTTAATATAAGATAAATGTAAAGGAGCAGGTATGATAGAGCAACCTTTTTGCTACTTGAATTCACATATCTAAAAGGATTACAGAACTACAAAACAATACAGTTCTATGTTCAGAGGACATTTTTTTGTCAGATATCGGGATTTATATTTCTAAAACATCCAAACTTGGCTCTTGCCCGCCTTGTCCTGTAAGAACTGTCACGCATTCAGTTCTTGGGAATTAAAAAAGAATTATATCGAAAATTATTTCAAGCAGGTTCTAATACAATTTAATACAATCAGTGCCGATCATCTATTCCCAAAAGGAGTAATGGCCCTAGAATGTCTGCGTCAATAAATTAAGTCTGGTTAGCTATTGGAGACATGCATATAATTTTTGCCAAAATTATATCAAAGATTTATATTAGCAATGTCTATGACATGATTGAAAATATTTTGAAGGCCTTTTGTCCCAGTGAAATGTCCGCATTTTTTGTCAGCGCTCGTACACTTCACATCATATTACTAAGAACATTAAATCAACAATTTAAATCAGCAATGTCTCAGACAATTTTACAAATCGATGTTAATCAACAATTTATCAAGGTGGTTTGCCCCTTGAAATATCTGTTCGTCCGGAAGTTAAATCACTCAAGCGCTCTCATACATACAATTAATTGTTGTCAGATTTTTTATGAAATTCAGGTCAAAGGTTTATATCAGCAATGTCTTGGACAATTTTGAAAAGTATTGCTTATCAACTTTAATTCCTCACGAATGTCTGTATGTGCAAGCACATGATCTAATGAGCACTTTCACACGTACAGATCTTGCCTTATATTTTATGAGATTTGTGTCAGGTATTTATATAAGTAATGGCTCAACTGTTCCTATTATAGTTATACCATTTGAATATCTTGCAAATGCTCCTTGTCTGATTTTTATGAACCATATCACGGGTTTATAGGAATTACATTAAATGAGTTTAAAATCAGTGGCGATCAACTATTTTTAAACGATAAAGTTCTGTAACATATTTGTTGTTTGTCAATTTCAGCGTTTCTCAAGGAATGCCACCGACACCGTAAGTACTAGTAGATGAAACATTCTTATTTAACAAACACAATAATATATGTAATTAAAGTTTAATAGTTTAGAGTACATTTGAATGTCTTCACCATGTTCACCAACGAAATTATATTTTCTGATAAATCAGTTTGAATAAGAATTTATTTGTTATGATTTATAATTTCTGACCAATGAGGTTTTATATAACTTTAAACTGAGTTTCACGAATACCCAAGGTAATGTCCGATTCGGATGATACGTACATGTCCTTAAAATCATCGTCTTAATTTTCTACTGCCAGTTTACCGAGAGTCAGTTAAAAAAGATACTAAATTTTTACAAGATCCCTTCAAGTTAACCTTTTCAAGATCAAATGAATCAACTCATTATGCAAAGTGCTATGTATCATGTACATGTGCTTCTTATCTAGCAGTCACAATGTTTTCCTAAGTATAAAAATTTCGAGATATGCATCTCCCTTATGTACTGAATGCTATGTTCAAAAGCAGCAAAATTAAATCTAAACCTCAGTAAACCAAATACAATGTTTTATCAAAACCAGTACACTCACAATGCATCGTTAATTTGGCAGATAACAACTCAGATTATCCTTCTTTGTTTCAGTCAAATTATGGGGTAAGTTTTATTTCTTAATTAAAGCATAAAAAAAAAAAAAAAGATGAAAATGATTTTAAGATATCTATATATAGATTGCATATATGGTATCATAATCAAATACATTATGTACGAGAAAGCATACAGGTCAGTAGTTAGCATAATATAGAAATCATGTTGCAATATGCGCGTGTTGCAATTACAATTTTGACCTCAGTGAACTTAACAGTTTATCAGTTTATAAATAGGGATGCATACATCATATGGAAGTCATCCTCATTGCAACACAATGTGAAAAAATTTTTCAGATATTTTTTCGAATTTTCAATTGCAAAATTTACATCTACTTTTGACATGTTTGGGAATAGATTACATATAAAGAAACTAAGAATTGATAGGCCTTCAAATATTCAAACACGACAATTGGATATAATAAGTACATCAACGTCATGAACAACTACATAGATTTATGAAACGGTCTTGATCAATGGCCTGAGAAAGATATACTGATTGTCCAGAATGAAAACGAAAATATGTATCATTTTTGCAAATAAAAATAAGAAAATTGACATAAGTACTAGAAGAAAAAAAAGTTAAAAAGGACATGGCGATACTATTCGTTAGCATACATTTTTTTTGATGTTATAATCAACATATACTTATTATTTTAGGATGTGTTTGTGGGTAAATTACTACAATATTTTTTATCAATTTAAAATGTGTACTATTTAAATATTTTAGGGTGTAAAATACAAAAAGGAGATAGTTTATTGAACACGTCTAAAGTTTGCTGTTTGAAAGTTTGAAATCATTTAAACTTCATGAATGTGTCTCTCTCACTGAAAGACTTGATTCCTTTTCTTTTTCCGGGTTTGGGTTTATGTTTGGTACTTTTTGGTCCCATGAACTCTTCAAAGTTTGCATGATTTTTCGGATTTTGAAATAGTTTGACCTCGAGCTTTACTGATGAGACAGTATCTGTCGATATGTGCATCTAGCCCAATACAATTGATACCGTTAATGTTAGTATTGTGTATTGTACATTTGAAGAAGATTTCACTTACTAGATTTGAAAGTGTATGCTTCATACGAATACAAATGCTTGGTTTTAATCATATAATCATGGATTAGCGATGGGTTTTCAAACGAGAGGGTGTTTATCAGCTACAATCAAATCGAAGGGCGACAGCCTTGAGATGAGATGTGGCCGAGAAACGTCCTTGAGTTTGAAAGACCATTGATCATCGGTTTATGGCTTGTTAGGCTATGACGTCGTTGATGTTTACATTGACAACGGAACGTGGGCCCTTAGTTTCTGACAATAATTTTCTATCTGAAGCTAGACGCATGAAATGAAAAATTATCACAAAAAAGATCAAAGGAAAAATACACAAAATACCGATAACAAATATAATCATACACATTGTTGAGTGTAAACCAAGAAGCATCAGAAATACAATTTAGATTCTACCTTTTCATATGCGCTGCATTTGAGGCAAAACAAAGTCGACTTTGCATTTATGCTGGGAACGTTATACATAATGTATCTGAGACAGCTTTCTCCCTTACATCTGAATAACATGCTTAGACGCAATATCTTACATTTGAAGTAAGTATTGCTTAGTTTTTTCTGTTACCTATTCTAACATCGGACTCGGATTTCCTGTAAACTGAGTTTTACTGTGCGTATTGTTGTGTATTTGTTAATTCTACATTGGATAGAGGTATAGGGGGAGGGTTGAAATCTCACAAAACATGTTTAACCCCGCCGCAATTATGCGCCTTACCCAAGTCAGGAGCCTCTGGCTTTTGTTAGTCTTGTGTATTTTTTAAATTTTGGTTCATTTATATGTTTCGGAGTTTATATGTCAATGGGTCATACATGTTCATCTCTTGTTATGATGTCTGTAAAAATTGTGTTCTGGTCTTTTTATCTTATAGTATGATTCACGGATTCCATGTTGTTAACATCTTATTGAAATAAAATGTAATAATAGTTTGGAAATATATATAAATAAGTTGTGATTTCGTAAAATGAATATATGAATGGTGGTGTTTTTCAAACCCCAGCCGGACGTCTGAACCCAAATTTGTAGGTAGTGACCTCCCTGGTTCAAATTCAATTTGATTAAAACTTATGGCAACAAAAAAAGTATTATCTTATATTTTTTTAAATATATTTCTGTCTTTGTTTTTTTTCTGTTAAATGAGCGTTTTGTATTTTTCAGAATCGGTCTCCCTATCTACATGTACTGTGGTTTTCATCGATGTAGAGAAGACGGAGTAGCATAACGAAATCAATATTACGAAGTGTTTGACCGATTCATACCTAACGACAACAATTTCTATTGCGCATTCTATATAATGGGCCTTTTTTCCCCCTTTTTAATTTAAATATACGTAATACTGCTGCTCGGAAAGAAAATGGTAATAGTATGCAGCATCTCTACATGAACATGTAATACATTTATTGTAAACATTTTGAGGCAGGATACAAACATTGAGACAAAATATGATCATATATTCAAATGTATTTCATCATTCCCCATTTTGCTATCTAAATAATCGAAATGTAATTGAAACACTATTTTATGTACATTCATATCAAATCTCTGGTTCGTTCAATAATAAAATTAATAAGATAAGAGTAATATAACGCCTTTTAAAGCCAAGTTGTAAATAGAACCAAAGTTGTTGTAACAATATTCCGCGTTCTTTGGTTATAAAGTGTCACCAATTTATGAATTTCTCCGTATTACTTATATACAATACATTATTACCTTTACATGCACTAATGTGTTATCTTGATGTATCATAACTGTTGTTTTTATTCTTTACTTGATGCATGATCCGCCTAACATTTTTAATGAAGTCATCATGAGGATATTTTAGATATTATACCGAGATGTATTTTTAACAATTTAGTGCACCATTTTATTAACTCTTTTTTAACGAAAAGTTGAGTTTATTGACTGCTTGGTGTTCCACAGCTGGGAGTAACAAGCGAAGATGAGAAGAAGAAGAAAATGTTTACATTGTTAATAATCATATTCTTTTGTCATGATTGCGAAATTTGATAACATATCTTCGGTATAACTATCTATTCTGGTTTAGCTAGCTATAAAACCAGGTTTAATCCACAATTTTCTGCATAAGGAAATGCCTCTACTAAGTCAGAATATGACAGTTGTTTTCCATTCGTTTGATGTGTTTGAGCTTTTGATTGTGCCATTTGATTAGGGACTTTCCGATTTGAATTTACCTTGGAGTTTGGTTTTTTTATTATTTTAGTTTTTGTTTAATTGAATATTCCTTCCTTCTAGTGCATTCATTGATATAAACAGCTTGGTATGTTTTAACTAGAAAAGTAAAACCCTGTTGAACACATACATAGCATTACATATAATATTAGCATAGTTATAATTAAAGAAGTGTAAAATAAACATTTGTCCATTCACAAAAATAAATGAAATTATGAAATTACAGTAAAATACCTGAAAATGTATAGCTGAATGTAGGTTTTGATGATGTATGATGTTGGAAAATATTTAATGAAAAAGAGAGGGATATAGTCAACATTTTATAATTATACCGACAAAAGAATATGACAGTTATCAAAATTGTTAACCAAATTTAAATGAAATAGATTACCAATATAAAAATCACGATTTTTTTTTATCATTAGTGACAACACAGTTAAGCAAGTAAATTCTGTATGCATCTTAAGAGACAGGTTTCGTTGTTTATTAAGTCTTCAACGTAAGAAAAGTCATTGAACTATTCCCCTGCCGGGGTTTTGAGAAATAAGAAAATTTCCTATGATCTTATATCCCGCTCTATAGGATCAACTGATCTGAGGTGTTTATGTTTAATTAATCATTATAAATTAATTAAGATGATTTCAACTGAGGATTCAAAGAACAGTTCAAACATATTGGTGACTATGGCTTAGGTGTTAGTGATTACGGACTTAGGTTTTAAAAACTGAGTATTCATTTCTTTCATCATCATTTTTTTTTTAATATACAGGAAATAATTTAATAGCTTCCTTTACGGTTTGACCTGTTATTATTGTTGAATATCGTACAGTACCTGATGGATATTTGCATGTATGTCCTTTGGTCTTAGGTGGATTGTTGTCTTATTGACAATTATACCACATATCCTAATGTTAAAATTCCCTTTTTAAATCCCTCCTTTCAAGATATTTCTTTCTTAAGACACAAAGAAAACTTATTTAAAACCTGTTGAGATTATTTATTTCTTTTCTCGAATAAATGAAATGTCTTTTTTGAAAGCTAAGTTTCGTATAGCTTATAATAATTTTGCCATTTATATTTCCAATCTTGGAAAACAAGAGGATTTTTCATTTACTTGCCGTATATTTACACACAAAAATATTTTGCAAACACAAACAAGGCCGTACTTATAATACAAATCTGTGTTTTTTTTTTCAATAAATCTTTATCAATAATAAGTGCGACGCAGTTTTACTCGCATTACTTGTATACTCAGGCTTATAAATATATTTTAGCTATCAGTTAACTGTCACAGACCATTCGTATAATTTGTGATAATCTGCACCACAAACACTTAACGTTGTCTCGTATCAAGGTTGAACTGCACTTACAATATAAGTTCTCTGATAAACTTCCTAGAATCATTGGCCAAATCGATCAGACAGAGAGTCGAAGTTTGGCTATTTGGTAAGTATCTTGAACATTGTTAAATACTGGTTTGTAACGTTTTCATACTTATCTTATATATTTATTTGTTTGGTGTTTTTAGAAAATTCGGTTGAATCTGTTTTGGTTTTTTTCTACAAACAAATTAAAAATTTTCACAACGAGTATTTAGAAAGTGTTGTTTCAATTACACCAAATCTCTTTTATTTAAATGCTTTTTGTTTAAATTACCAACTCGTGGCAAATTACCAATTCTTAGATTGATGTAAACATCTTTAATTTCGGCTGAATTTCAGAGTTTTGAAAAATGAAAAAAATATTTTATATCGATTATTCGTTTATAATTCATAGAAAACAATACGAATGGTCAAATGTCAAGCATAGTTCATAGATGAAGATTTTAAGGTTAGGCCAAACAGCGTCTATCTAACCATACTGTTGCATGAATTTTAAAGGTTTAGTACTTGAAGTAACATGTATGATATCAACTTCATTGAAAACTTTAAAAAATAAATATGTTATTTAATGTAATTAATTCATTGGCAGAAAACCTGCTAAGCCTACTATTATATAGAATTAATTGTTAACTATCTGTTTCTCTTATTAGCTAAATGCTTAATTGAAGCCATTTGTGCTTATGACACTGATTCTAATACAATATCCTATTTATTTATGGTTTTGCATTTCAATTGATATAATGCAGTTTTCAGTTATATTTTTATTTAAGTAGGATCATATAGGGAAATGCTTATATATAACAAACTTATATGAAACAAACTCAGTAAAAACTCGTCTAAATTCCATTTAATTGATAAATTCAACAACACTGACCATTATCTTGATGATATTGACTCGTTAAAAAATCAACAATTCTTTAAATATACTGCCGGAATTTCCCGAAAGGAACTTACTTAAGTAAAGCAAATACTATCCTTTCCCAGATTGAGATATTTCAGTTTTACACGAGTAATTCTACACAAACATTTACGACTAAATGCACGATTCTTCTTTCCTTATTCCAAAGTTTCGTTTTTTTGGACGGTGATATTGAAATAAGAAGATATGGTATGATTTCCAAATGAGACAAATCTCCTCAAGAGACCAAACTGATATACAAATTAACAACTATAGTTCACCGCACGACCTTCAACAATGAACAAATCCTATTCCGCACAGTCAGCTATAAAAGGCCCCAAAATGACAAATGTAAAACAATTCAAACGAGAAAATTAAAGTGATTTACGTACAAAACAATGAAAAAAAAAAAAAAACAAAACAAATATGATATATATGTTCCTTTGTCACCGTCTTACGATGTTTTTAAATCCAAACTCGTCCGCTATGCCCGTGTCTGTAGTGACGTTTTGCATTTCAATGAGCTTAATATATGTATTACTAGTTATTTATTTAAGTCAGGGATTTTGTTACTTCAAATTATTTAAAACCTTTACTAAATTCTTCCATATATACAAAGATTTGGTTTGGAAGTTTGGATGTACCCGTAGAAAACTTATCTCAAACGGAGTAGCACACCCTTATCTTTACGGTAATGTTGTTTACTGAGCCCGGAAATTCAGATACGATCCGGTTTAACTGATCAATTCTTTAGATAAATTATTCTTAAAGGTTACCAATTGAACACTGTTATTAGATCGTTGAATATTGTTTTTATTGGTATACAATTTGATTTTGTTATCAATTAATTAAAACCATACTAAATATTATTGTTATACACATATGCACATTCATGGTTTTACAATCTGTCGATGCCTATATTTTGGCATTGCGCAAGGTCATGTTTTTTCTCTGACTGTTAATGAAGTGTTTTCTCGAAATCCATTGGATGTGTACTGATTGATATTTTAGTCGTAGATACATGATCAGTATTAGTTGTTATTGGTTTTGAACGAGCTGTGCTTTGTGTCTTTTTATGTTTTAAAGGATGTATAATATCCCTGCCAAGTCCGATCTGTGTTCTTGTTAGATGTTTTTTTCCTGCATATATCGATCTGATGAGTTAGTCCTTTTTCAACTGATTTTTATAGTTTGTTCTTATGTTGTACTATTACACCACTGTTATAGATTAGGAGATGTTTGGTGACTTCAAAGATGTTAAACCCCGCCACATTCTTTATATGCCTGTCCTAAGTCAGGAGCCTGTCATTGAGATGTTGCCGTTTTTTGCTGTTTCTCATACTTGTTTTTCGTTTACTGTTTTGTAGTTTGTTCTTGTGTTTTGCCGATACATCACTATTCTAGGTTAGGGAAGGGTTGACGCCTCCAAACGTTTTTAACCAGGACAAACATATATGTGCCTCTCCCAATTAAGAAATCTGTAATGCAGTGGTTCTCGTTTATTCATATCTGTCATATTTGTTTTTAAAAAATTGTTGTGTTATATATTAGGCCAGTAGTTTTTTTTCTATTGAATTGTTTCACATTGTTTATGTCGGGGCCTTTTATAGCCGACTATACAATATGAGTTTTTTTCATTTTTGAAGTCGTACGGTGGCCTATAATTGCTTACATTCACTTCATTAAATCTTTGATGGATAGTTGTCTCATTGGTCAGCATACCACATCTCCTTATTTTTATAGGCATATTTTTTGCACTTTTATATTCAGTTACGTCTATGTATAGTTTACATCTAAAGTACCCAAGATATCAAGGTATCAATGACACTGACAAGTAAAGAACTTCTTTGAAACATTAGGTGTTAATGCATATTATTATAATAAGAAGATTCAACGGAATCCTGAAATTAAATCAAGGATAAAAGTCTGCTACATGTAACGGTGTTGATTGACAATTTAATAATTTTGTAAAGTCAAACAAACAAACTAATTGCTGGCTTATGTTATTGTTGCATTGACATACAATAACCCAGGACTTATTGAATTACCTCAGGAACTAAATGGTTAAATACCTTTATCTAATCTGATCAAAATTAACATGCAAATTATTGATCTACTAAGTTATGATGTTCATTGAAGCTGCGTGATAACCACTAGTAAATATTCACACATACATGACATAATGATATGTTTCGCGTTCAAACGGCTCATGTTAAACAAGTTTTATGTTTACAAGTTCTATGGTTTTCATTTTCGAAATAAAACTAATAAATTATTTGTTATGTATTTAATTTTGTATTCATAAGTCAATTAACAGTGTAAAGTATTATCGAAATTACCGCAATGAAACTTTATAATTAATGTCTAAAAGGTTTGTATATCCTAATATAATATTGTCAATACTAAAATAATAACAAACAATATCCTAAAAAAGTCAATGTCATTGCCTGTGCCTGACATTTTCTATTAAAACGTGAATTAAATCTTCGATCTTTTGACTTTCAAAATGAAAATTTAAATATTTTTTTGTAGATAAACTCATTCTGTTTTTGTCGACTTCTTTTAGGTTGAATATACACTTCTTTTCCAGTGGTACAAATATCCGCAACCAGAACAGGATCTCTGTTGAAATTTAGACTAATGTCCACTTGTATTGAGGGGAGTTTGAAAATAACACCAAACCGTCTTACTAACCGGACTATTAATTTTTACAGCACTGGATCGATACCTCTGCTGGTGGAATATCAGACCCCGAGGGTATCGTCAGCTTAGTAGTCAGTACTTCGGTACTGACATGACTAATAACAAACCTTTCTAAATTTGCCCGTTTATAAATTTGAAATTATGAAGAAACTAAGGTTTCAACTCCCTCAGGCAAAGTTGGCCTTGGAGGGAAGTGGCTATTATTTTAGGTCATTTTTATTATATAGCTCCTCAACTGTTTCGGATTTATACATCCTTGGCTTTTAATTATTCGGCTTTGAGCGTTCCTGATGAAGGTAAATCCAGAAAAGCGCTTTGGACGCATTAAATTTATACGTCTTGTTTTCATTCTTTAATGCTGCTGCTTATATTTTGTTTGAAAAATGTGTACATTTTGAATGGAATTATTAGCAATGTTAGATGAAAAATTAACCTTTTTGACAACAATTGAACTTGAGCTTCTAAATAACTTTTTCTCGGCTTTAATAGTTTTGTATTCATCATCGGCATGACTTGAAACCAGGTTTGATTTGTACTGTCTACAGTATTCCAACCCCACTCGCTGCTATCGGCAATCTTACTTAATTAACTATGTTTTAGAACAATTTCTGTAACCTCAACAACAATCTCACATTCATAGTCTGATTCACAATTTATGTATCTTTTGAAACTTCACTTTCAGTGTTTGCCGCTCTTTGTAACCTATACATTTTCAATGATATATATTTTCAACTTTGGATGTTTAACCTTGGGAAGAGACAGTAAGAGACGATCCTTGAATTAATACAAAAACTCCTTGGCAGAGTTAAGATCTGATGTCATCTTTTTCCTTATAAAAACTATGAAATTGAAATAACGCACAAATTTCTTAAAATTGGAAAACCTTAACCCCTCTAAGATACACAAGAAAGAAAGAAAGTCAGAAACGCATTTTGGTAGTGTGTGGGTTAGGATTATCACATTCATCTCTACAAAGCCATTAGTCAACAAGATAAAACTTATCTATCTTTTATGTATATTTTAAAATCGTTATCAATTTGAAATAATTACTATCTATCTAGACGTGTTGACTCTGAAGAATATGTTTTATAAAAATACAAAAATGACATAAAGTTATGCGACTGTTGTGTTTAAGATTGATTATAATATATATTTATTATAAATCCGAATATTGAGAAATCATATTTTAGGTATTTTTCAAAGTTCAGTCATATATTTTTCTCAGCTCCGTAAACTGACCGATTATCACTATGTCGTCCTATATAAGGCAATGACTGTAGATATATTTTAAGCATTTCCAAAGCAATGGCTTTTCTTTTCTATTCACTATTTATAGGTATTTAAAACCGTTTGAAATAGTTTTAAATGAGTGACACAAATTTATATGAAAATATAATTAAGGTAATTACCAATAAATACAATCCCAAATTTTCGTCGAATTCATTTATTTTTAAATATCATATAAAAATACGTGGTTTGAAATAATTAAGTACTATATATGGTCTTTGTAATCAAAGTAGTTTAAACTTTCATTCAATTATATGTATATGTATATATTCAATATGATACATGCTCACAAAAAAATACGTCATACGGTATATCGTTATTTTATTACAGCCTATTGTTTGCATATGTAAAACATATCAATTGAGTATCTTATGGGATATATAAAACGTTCAAACATTCATTACAGGTTGGGAAATTCAATAATTTTCAAACCACTCCCTTCCAAGAAATCAGTTAATTCTAAAAAAGTATACTTTGGTTTTATAGACATTACTTTATTCCAAGAATTCTCCTCTTTTGTGAATATATAAGAACACATCTTTCAATAAACTTAATAAGCATTGGGACACTGATAGGAGCAATACTGTTTTGATCCATTTATGATTTACTTATTTTCGAGGAAACATTATAAACCATGGCACAAACTGTCAGCCTAGTATTACCTCCACCCGACGAGACATCAGCGGTCAATTGCAACTTATGTGAGAATACAGGAGAGTTGTTCTGTAAAGAATGTCCGTCTGCGTTAGGCAAACCATGCCGAGATGAACCCGATGGATTGTTTTCTTTGTAAGTATTCTTGTCCATCTAGAGCAGACAAAATTGTTGTGAGAATTATTTGGTTCATCTTGTAATGCTCTGATAGACATTATTTAAAGATTCATTATCTATGTCAAATGACGTATCAAAAGTATGCAGTCTTTGCTGAATATTTTTGTTTCTAGTGAATTGGCAACTTGCGAAAGCCTTTTCATTTTACCAATACTTTTGGTGTGAATGCCTAATTCACTTTTAGTCTAGGCGATTCTAGATTGAAAATTAAATAATTGGTGAAATTTCTCGGAATTTTTTTTCAAAGATCATTAACTGTCAGTTTGATTTGACCTTTTTATTTTCATTCTTCATTCGCCGCTGACGAGTCTTATGTAGACAAAACGGACTTCTTCTGTAAAAAAATATAATACAGAAATGACAGGATGTGGTATGATTGCCAATGAGACAACTATCCACAAGAGACCAAATGACACAGACCTAACAACTATAGATCATCATACGGCCTTCAACAATGAGTAAAACCGGTACCGCATAGTCAGCTTTAAAAGGTCCCGAAATGACAAATGTAAAACAATTCAAACGAGAAAACTACTAAAGGCCTGATTTATGTAGAAAATAATGAACGATACCACATATGATATACATCAACAAATGACAACCATTGAATTATAGAATCCTGACTGGTATCTTTTGATAAACTGTTTTAACTTTTTTTTTAAACAATCAATAATTAATTTTAAACCAAATAGTTTAGTTTGAAAAAAAAAGACATGTCTCACTAACTTCAAAAAATAGTGTACAAAATTATATTTATACTCCCAATAATTTGTACGAGTTTGGATAACTACAAATAAGATATCTGTACCAAAAGTAAATGATCACAAGGATCATTACTATAAACAAAACAAATGTCTGGATCTATCAGTTGTAATGATTTTCAATAATATCGCTTATAGTTTTGTGACTCTTTTCCCCAAAAAGGTTTAACTAGTAAAACAATGAATTCAAGCTCTAAAATAGTGTACCTACCTCGGGCTGTCTGGTCCACATATGCATACATACTGCTATGTATGTTTCTATATTCAAATGGATAGACTACAATTTGAAGTATTAGTCATTTTCTTAGGGTTTAAATTTGTTTTTAAGCTGCCGTAGATGTCGTTTCTAGGTGTAAGTCAATCATGAAACAAACATGGCTGTCTCTGTCGTATTTGTTATTTCAAGTTAATTGGTAATAATAATTCAGAAAAAGGACATCTGTGTCTGGATGTCGGAATTTAAGGATACTCAGACATGTCAGACTTTTGTTAATCTTCTTTTAAAATATTTTGTAAAATCTGACTCATACCAAAGCAATGAAGATTAATTGCTGTCACCTTGATTTATAAATCTATGGAAAACAGTGACAAATCCACTGATCTATAAGCGTTTGAAGTTATTGAAAATCATAACAACTGATAAATAAATCCCGTTTGTCGACCACACATCTCCTTAAAGAATTTATCAAATGCAATGGTAAATAGGCGAAGAAAGGTATTATCCTTTGCAAAGCTGAGATTATGTATATACAGGATACGACCAGATGTGTTTAACAAGATAGGATTCATTTCTATTATTGCGTTGGATTATTTATGACGAAAGAAATGTTTTTGAGACAAAAAAAAAAAAAAAAAAAGAACAGGTTTATTGATCTTAACAACCATTATGTATTAATCAAATAATTAGGTGAAGGAAAATATCCACTTGAGTCGCCCTTATTAAGCATGGATTATTCACCACTGGATGTTAAGCAATTATCAGTAACTGTTAATACATTATCACCAACAAACTCGAATGGCCAGACGTATTTAACATTTTTAAAATCATGATATTAAATTGATATTCTGAGTTCGATTTCTCCCTTAAATGTGTTGTGATAAATTGTGGATATGAAAACCATGTTGTAATAACAAATGATATATTTTGCACTGGTTTAACATATTTAATTGAACTGGAAACACATTTTTAATGCATAAGCAGGATATAAAACTAATTTTACTTAATGACAATACATTATTTGTCTAGTTTAACCAATCAAGAAGAGTCGAATGAGAAGGAAAGGGGAATAGAGAATTTAACTGAAGAAAATGATGCTCTAAAACAGCGCATACGTGAATTGGAAACTATGTAAATATTTACTTCAAACAGGTTATATTTTTATTATCATATATAAAAACACATAAGAAGGAAAAGCACATTTTGACAAAAAGAAAATTGGTTATCTAATTAAATAAACACAGCATACAATATAATATGACTAGGTTATGTTTCTGAACTATGAATATAACCATTCAAAATCATGAGGGGATGTTTGTCTTCACCTTAAAACAACAACTCTATTTTTAGTTTTTAATGTTGTATACATATCAATATGATATGAAACTAACCATATATATTGATTTGCGATAGAAAGAGTGTAAGGACAACCATGAAAAACTAAATTGACTAAGTGGTGTTCCTTTCCTTTTTTTTTTCTAATATATTCACGATATCAACAAAATGTGTTGCTCTTCGTGTCATGCAATACACACACTTATCAAAATGAGTGTGATGTAAGTAGTAAATAGGAGCTTGATATTCTATCCACCTTGATATATAAATCTATTATTTGGATCAGTATGCGTAATTGATTTCACATAGGTGGTAATGGTAACGTTTTCTTCTGTAGCTCAGTACATATCGTAAACTTGGATATGTATGATGGCTAGTTTTGAAGCTGAGACATTTTCACATATGTGGTTACATTTTCGGGGTACGAAGTGAGATTCCTTTTCCCGTAAATTAGCACACCCCGAAAATCCTTTCGTGATGCGGCTCCTCGTGTTAAAAAATCCCTTTTTTTCACACAATAAGTTCTTTGAAAATTTAATAATTTGCATACATTTAATAATTCCATAGTTTTTACACATTTATTCTATGGTCCTCTACTTTCCAAATCAACACAAATGGTAAAGCTCAGTCACTTGTTAAAAATAGAAACATGTCCAATATCACTACGCAGAGATTTTTTTTGTTTACGCACAATTTTTGTGTTCCTCAAGCTGAGGTGCATTAGGGATATTGATCTATTTGTTCACCTTACTTGTCCTGATTTCTTAATGATTTTGCAGAAGACTCTTCACACATTCGACGCACTCGGTATGCTCCTTTTAGAGTCCATCAATTTTATTTATTTGTTTTACCTTGCTTTTTATCTTCTTACGGTTTTAAGGATTTATGATATTTGAACATCGGTAAACTAGTGTTTGCTTTTATTTTTTCTACAGTCTATTTATCACAATCTTACTGTTTTCTTTTCTTTTAACACCCAACATAACACAATGGGAAAGTGCCTTATCTTTTCCTTCTGACAAACGTAAAATAGAACAGCATGAGTTATAAAAAGTAAGTCATATGCTAAAACTACTGTAATCAATAAGATATATAAGGACTTTATGTACTGTAAACAATTTAATCGACAATTTATCTTTGACAAAGTCTTATCAGCTATCAAGTATTACAGAAAATTATTGACAGAAAGTTCAAACCCAAACTAAGACCTTAATAACATTATTCAATAAATTCCTCCTTGAATGTTAAAAATGAAATTAAAAAGACTCGTAAAAGTTTCGTAAAGTACAAAAGAAAGAATCGAATGACGGTTCAACCCACCCAATACTAGTACATGTAAACAAAAAGGTGACACAATACATACAAGGGAGACAAAAATTAGCAACGTCTAATCTAATTTGTGTTTCACGAACTTTTATTGAAATTAAAGTACACAATTAATGAAAGTTTCAACAAAATAGAAATCAACATGATGATAAGTGGAAATCAAACTGCCCACATTTTATTGAATCCATGTACCATGCACACATTGTTAACCAGGTTTATTGTTGTATCTAATCGGTCATTTTAAAGAGCAAAATAAGATATTAATATCGAGAGATTAACGTATATTAAAAGTACCCGTAGAAAAGGAAACATTAAGTGTTGAATTCACATATTTGTCAGCAATTTTCCCCTTATTTGCTGCAGTATATATACCAGCAACACATCGAAATCAACACAGCTCATTTGAAAAAAACAGATAGTTTCATCCTAAATTGAACTTGAGACCTATTTCTATGAACATAATAAAAATTATTACAAATCAATTGAGATTTAGTAAAAAATCAATGCTTATTTGTTAGTAATACTTCTTTTCAGCCTGTTTCATTTAAGGATGTTCGCTACTCTGTTTCAAAATAACAAGCTTTTTTAAAGTCTGTAATAAATTGATATTATATAAATAAAGAAACTAAAAGAGCAGAAAAAAATGAAGGGTCCGTGTACTTGTTTTTGAGAAAGAGGCCATTGAAAATTTGGCGGGAAATAATTCTCTCTTGATTTTTCATACATTTAACCTTGGCACCTCTTTTCTTTCAAAAACGATGAAAAAATAACAAGGATTTTATAAGGTTTTCAAAGATGACAGTTTAAACTATATGTAATCAAATTATGGAAAGAAAAGTAGGGGTTAGTGGGCAAAATGTTTAATGGCACTACATGGATGAAACCAGAGTATTCCGATATCTGGCAAAAATTCAAAAACAAGAGGAGCGAACATCCTTAAAAGAAGTGACGATTCCCTGAA
This sequence comes from Mytilus coruscus, assembly GCA_017311375.1. Classification (NCBI taxonomy): domain Eukaryota; kingdom Metazoa; phylum Mollusca; class Bivalvia; order Mytilida; family Mytilidae; genus Mytilus; species Mytilus coruscus. Next base: position 76,860,883 of record CM029597.1, on the reverse strand, counting down.
GAACTTACCCAATTCTCCTAGATATTTACAGAGTTGGACGACTTCAACTAGAATCAATGATAACGTGAGGGTTTCACTTTTTCCAATTTTCAGCATCTAGTTTCTTACCAGTAATATACATTCTACTCCATCGTATGACGTTTATATATCTCAGTTAATACGTTGCGCTCGTGCATGTTCACTAGCAATATCCTTTAACTCTACGTTCCGCTATATAGATGATGTTCTCTCACTAAATAATACAAAATTTGGTGACTATGTTGAACGAATCTATCCCATCGAACTAGAGATAAAGGATACTACAGATACAGTTAAGTCGGCCTCATATCTTGACTTACATCTAGAAATTGACAATGAGGGTCGGTTGAAAACAAAACTTTACGACAAAAGAGATGATTTCAGCTTCCCAATTGTGAACTTTCCATTTCTATGTAGGTACAATCCAGCAGCGCCTGCATACGGAGTATTTATCTCCCAATTGATACGATATTCCCGGGCTTGTGTTTCCTATCATGATTTCCTTGATAGAGGATTGCTGCTCACAAGGAAGATATTAAACCAAGAGTTCCAAATGGTGAAGTTGAAATCATCCCTTCGTAAATTTTACGGATGCCATCACGAGTTGGTTGACCGTTATGGAATAACCGTTTCACAGATGATCCTTATGTCGTAACTACAATACCCTTCCCTTTTCACGAATGTGACTTACCGAATTAGACTATTTACCGGATTTGTAATAACATAAGCAACACGACGGGTGCCACATGTGGAGCAGGATATGCTTACCCTTCCGGAGCACCTGAGATCACCCCCAGTTTTTGGTGGGGTTCGTGTTGCTTAGTCTTTAGTTTTCTTTGTTGTGTCATCTGTACTATTATTTGTCTGTTTGTCTTTTTATTTTTGGCCATGGCGTTGTCAGTTTGTTTTCGATCTATGAGTTTGACTGTCCCTCTGGTATCTTTCGTCCCTCTTTCACACTATATGGATTTCACTAACACGACCGTGCTCTACAAAAAAAAATGTCCCAACAGAGTTTTGTGGATGAACGGCTGAAATCGACACTACAAATGTTTTATGGTCATCATCACGAATTGCCTGAGTGATACGATGTGTCGGTGTCTAAACTCAGTATCGACATGTTTGCGCGGCCATAGATATTTAGATAACAGTAAAGTCGTCTGATCCGTAATTTATCGATTGTATCCTATACCTAATTGTGACATGTTGACTGAGGGTAAATTCGCATGGTAGGTGATGCATGTATAGCATAAGACGCTTGACCTGTTAAATCATCGATCCTTTTTGAGTTCATGCGATTGCCTCAGTCTTTTTTGTTATCCTTGATTTGTCTCTTCTTAATCGAAAGACGATTAAGAATCGATATTTGACTGTCTGTAAATACGTGTTGCCTCAATCTAGTACAGTTCGCAATAATTTAAAGTAAATGCAACTGTAAAGTTTTTTGTAAATATTTATACAATGATCTGAATCTTATGGAGTCTCTATTTAGCATTGTAATATAAAGCGACAAAATGTTTCGCTCTGTGCAATGCCAATAGTTATGTGTCAATAGGATATGACTTTACGTGTAAAACTAAATAGGACGATAAATTGAAAAAATGTAATAAATGAGTAATAATGACTTTAAGATGAAAAAAGAAGGAAAAACAAAGCTACGAATTAGACAAAAATTAAAAAAAAATATTTTGTTGTGTTTCAAACATTTAGAAAAGCGGGATATTATAATTATATTTTACTATAAGCAGTCAGTTTGGTTCACTTTTTTCAAAATCAGCTAAAAAGCATCGTTGATATATCATTGACTTGCAATGATTCAACCTCATTTAAATCCGTATTCATGTAACCTTTAATCTGACCTTTAGTGGAGATGAGTAACACAAGTGGTTCATTTATTAAAAGCAAAGAAAGTCAACATTTGAAAATAAAACCGGGAAGACACAAGGAATAACGATTTAGTTGATTGATCAGGCCCTCAAAACATAATGATCACTCGGGTGAAACGATAATTAACATATATATTTAATCTATAACATGAAATCAAATAGACCTGGAAAAGTTGTCATGATACCATTGCACATGCTTGGTTGACGTCAATCAATCAACACTTAATTAAGCATTGCAGATGAACTAAAGCTACTAGCAGTGTATTTAAATGCATAAGATTGAGAACAGTTCGGCAAATAAAAAGAGGACCAACCAGTCAGTTCGATTTCTCCTATGTAATCGTAGATTGTATGTGATATTTTTAGGATCTGTTAATCAAATTATTTCTCTAACGTCAGAATTGATACTGCTTTGAACTATTTGATAAGAAAGGACAAACATATAAATGACATTGAAAAAGCTACATTTAAAGTAAAATGTGGGATACTGCCTTGTATTTCTAGGTTAACGAATCAAGAAGAAGCGGAAGAGAAACAGAGAAGAATAGATAAATTAACCGAATAATATGATGCTCTTCAACAACACTTGAGCGAACGGAACACTATGTAAATATGTATACACTTCAAACAGGCTTGATTACCCAATTATTATCAACTCTAACCATAAATTGGCCAGTTTAAACATTTTTGCATTTATTGTGCTTATAATGAGCGCCATCACCAAATTAGGTAGATTGATTTTTACGACACCAAAGACCAGCAATCTGCGAATACTTAACATATTTTCACAGCGAACAATTAGACAAATTTCGCTTTTTTCATTCATTTGCATTCCATCTAACTGGACATCAGCTAGCATAACAATCACCATATGACGCACAGGCAGGTCAAGAGCATGTTGTTTCCATTACGTTTAAGTGTGGAACTGTGTCTATGCTGTTTTTTTTTCAATTACAAATGATAAAAGAATGCACTTATTTCACACAACTCTTAACAAGTGCAGCATGAACATTGTTGATGCGAGAATAGATCGATAAATTGAAAGTTAACGAAGTTCATGCTACTGGATTCGCTCTTTTTAAACTTTATTTTGCTGAATATTGGCATGCAGTATTTAGTTATTATTTTGTAAAACGTGAATCTCAATAGCAATACTCACTGAAGTTAGTTAAGAGAAGCTGCGATATTTTGTTATAATTGTTAAAGAATTAAAGTAACAGTGGTTAACCAGTTCAAATAAAGGAGCAATCATGTTTTGTATATTTTCCTATCTGAAACTGACACATTCTGGTACATGTAATTAGGAATGTAACACCCTAAAAGTAAAAATAAAAAATATTATACCGTTTTGCGAAAATTCGAAGCTGACCATCAATTGAATGTAGCCAGGCGTATCACGAAAAGTTATCTCATCTGCAGTGTTCAAATCTTGTAGTTATGGGCTGTCAAAATATTGAAATTGTATTTCTTTATAGTAAAGCCATTACCATTCTACATTCCTAAACACACACAAACAATTATGTAAAGATTTAATAAAAATATAGGTTATCGTCATAAAGTAATCAAATAATATTCAATTACAGAACAAAGGATAATGCACACGAATCAGAACTGAAAACACAAAAAGAAGACCTGGAACAAAATATACATGGGCTTGAAGAAAAATTATATGAACTCGAAAACAGGTACACATATAATTTGGCTATTTTATATAGATCACTCAATTACTGTTCTATACTATTTTTTTAAGGAATAACCATTTCGTTGACTGATCAGGCCCTCAAAAAATATTTTTCATAAACTGAGGTAAAACGATAATAAACATATATATTTAATCTATGACATGAAATCAAACAGACCTGGATAAAATTGTCATCATACGATTGCACGTGTTTGGTTGTCTGTTTATACTCATATTCATGTTTAAATCGAGTTATATTACCGTCAGAGGTCTCCGGAGGTGATAACGATTAATGAATAGATGGCGCCTAGTCTACAATACGTTCGAAATGTTGATACATTATAAAGAGGCCTTCAATGTTTATTGATTCCTATGCACTTTTTGTAATTTGAATAAAGGCTTTAGAATGACATAAATTGAATATGATAATGTTGGTTGAATTGGTGAGTATACATTTGACAATTTATGTTCCTTAAACAACAATATCTTATATCAGATAATCTTAACAAATCAATTAAATCAGTGACGAAACTCATCACTGTGGTATCGTTCTAAATAAATATTGATTATTTGACCCTGGACGTTAATCAAACAACACTTAATTAATCATCACCGATGAACTCAAACTACAAGCATTTTAACTGCAAAAAAAAAAAAAAAAATAAAGAAAATTTCGGCAAATGAAAAAGAGGATCAACCAGTCAGTTCGATTTCTCCTATGTAACCGTAGTTTGTATGTAATATTTTTAGAATCTGTTAATCAAACTAGTTCTCTAACGTCATAATTGATACTGCTTTGAACTATTTGATTAAAAACGACAAAGTTATAAATGATATTAAAAAAACGCTACATTTAAAGTAATATGTGGTATACTGCATTGTATTTCCAGGTTAACGAATCAAGAAGAAGCGGTAGAGAAACAGAGAAGAATAAATAAATTAACTGAAGAATATGATGCTCTTCAACAACACTTGAGCGAACTGAACACTATGTAAATATGTATTTACTTCAAACAGGCTTGACTACCCAATTATATTTTAACGCTAACCATACATTGGCCAGTTAAAGCAGTGTCGCATTCATTGAGCGTATAAGGAGCACCATCACCAAGTAAAGTAGATTATATTTTAAGACACCAAAGACAAGAAATCTGCTGATACGTAACTTATTTTCACAGTGAACAATTGACAAATTCCGCATTTGCATTCACTTGAATTTGATCTAACTTCACATCAGCTAAGCTAATGATAACCATATGACGCACTGGCAGGTCAAAAAGATGTTTTGTTTCATTATGTTTAAGTGAGCAACTGTTTTCTAAATTACAAATGAAAACTTCAAAACCTCAAACATGTACATTGTTGGTGCGAGAAAAGATTGAAAAATTGAAAGTGAACGAAATTTATGATGTTGGTTTCGTCTGTTTCAAAAATACTTTGCTGAATATTGGCACGCAGTATTCTGTAATAATTTGGTAAAACGTCATTCTTATTAATGATACAAACTGCATTTATTTAGGAGAAGCTGCGATATTTTGTTACAGTTGTTAAAGAAATAAGGTAACAGTGGTTTACCAATTACAATAAAGGAGCAATCATGTTTTGTAAATTTTCCGAGCTGAAACTAACATATTCTGGAACATATAATCAGGAATGTAACAATCTGAAAGTAAGAAAAAAAAAATAATATACCGTTTTGCGAAAATACGAAGCTGACCATCAATGGAATGTAACCAGGCGTATCAAGAAAAGTTATCTCATCTGCAGTGTTCAAATCTTGTAGTTATTGGTTGTCAGAGTACTAAAATTCTATTTCTTTATAGTATGCAGAAATAACCATTCAACATTCCTAAACAAACACAAATAATTATGTAAAGATTAATTAAAAAATAAAGTTTATCGTCATTAAGTAATCAAATCATATTGAGTTACAGAACAAAGGATAATGCACATGAATCAGAACTGAAAACACAAAAGAAGACTTGGAACAGAAAATACGAGGGCTTGAAGAAAAAGTAAATGAACTCGAAAACAGGTACACATATAATTTGTCTATTTTGCATAGATTTTTGCAACCAATGTTTTATAGTATATCAATCAAATTATGAGACAAATCTCGTCCTCGACATGACATAAATGAATACAAACACAAATGAGTAAACAATTTAATATATAAAAAGAAGTGTGATACTTTTTTCAGATTTTGTAAATGCATCTCATAACTTATTTTACCTTTTATGTCCTGATGTCTTAAATGATTTATGTTTGGTTATGTCACAGATCAATACAAACACACATGAAGACGTTATTAAAGTTATTAAGAGAAAGCATCATATATTTTTTCAGACTTTTTACATGAATCGCATAAGGTATTCACCTTTTATGTTTTGCTGTCTTATCAATGAGTCTCCTTTTATTGTGCATGTCATGCTTTTAAGCAGTCGAATAATCGCAAGCATACTGTTTTTTTTTACAATCCCTTCTCCACCTCAAAATGGCAAGTAGAAACATTATTTAATCATTTTTTTCTGGCAAACGTAACAAAGATGAGCGTTATTTACTAAAAAATAAGTTCATATGCAGATACTATTGCAGTCGATAATCTATAGTGAGACTAACTGCAAATGAAAATAACACTTGATAAATTGTATTGTAACCTTTCTCATCGATATTATATCTTACATATTTCTTGTCAGGCTTTTAGGTACAACAGAAAAGCATCAACAAGTAGTGCGTAGACTGACCCAAGAACTTGACAACACTCGGTAATGATTATTTTGCTAAACCAACCCTGTCTTAAGTTAAATACCTTGCATTGTGTTAACTTCCCACTCACATACATAATTTCAATATACACAATATACACAATACACCATACGTCATTAAAACATACATCATATATCGATCCGCAATCATCTTTATATTCGATTTAATTACCTTATTCGCAACGTTCAAAATACACACAATGTAACGTGTTTACAGATCAGTCGTCATCTGTGTCACTTATATTGTCATGATTATATAACGTTCAAACAACTTATGATCGAGTCCATCATGTTTCAACACAGATTAACTCACCATACAACTGGCAACCTTTGGTTCAATTGTTTTCCTTGGAACTAATAACCCTTTCTTAAGCTTCTCATGACATAAATCGTCAGTTCTTATACATGTTCTATATGATATCAACTGAGAGATATAAATGCCATGCCAGGTGTTGTTTAAATTTTGATACACAAAAATAACCACAACTTATTCTTTCAATTTGTGTTTAAGTTGAGAATGAAATAACTAGAATGAGTATAGAAGACAGCATTTTTTTTATATTATCGAAAGAAGTAAGAGACTGAGACGTAAAAGAAAATACATGTCTTGTCAGGCACTACAAAAGTCAAAAAGTCTGAAAAGACCAATTTTTGTCTGAATTTGTCTGAATTTTACTCGACATTCTTTCTTTGTCTAAAATATTTTTAAAAATTCTTGACTCTTTGTCTAATCAAGTTCTTGATTTTTCTTGACATATGTCTTGACAGTATTAACATTGTCTAAAAGTTTCTCGACACTTTCTTTATCATCTGATAAATGTCTTGATTAGTTTCGACCAATTATTGACTGTCTTAAATTTGTCTCGATCAGTCTTGACATATTCTTGACATTCTTAATAATGTCTGAATATGTCTTGACATATTTTTGACATTCTGAATCATGTCTGAATATGTCTTGACATATTCTTGACATTCTTAATAATGTCTGAATATGTTTTGGCACATTTTTGACTGTCTTAAATCTGTCTAAATATTTCTCGACACATTCTTGACGGTCTTACAGATGTCTTGACACTATCTCAACAGTATACATTTCGCATGAATAATTGTGTATAGACACATTCCTGACACTTTAAACACTTTCTTTTGCTTTTTTATACTCATTTTGATTATCGCTAAACTAAACTTAGAAGAATTAGGATACAAAAATACATTGCTAATTATAAAAAGCCACATTTTGGTACAATAATTGTTATTTTTACCATATTAACATTGAATATTATGCATGAAAATGAAATATGTCTATAGTATAATTGGTTTCAATCATTTAGCAATTATTTATGAGATTTATAATTCAACATTTGTAATTATTTACAAACCCACATTTACATTGATGTATAACAACATAATCACATTTATATCTGTTAATATTTAAAATTTCATACCCATAATCTTATTTTTAAAATATTAATATACCCAAATTTTTAATTATAAAAATATTTACATGCCCAACTTTTGTTTTTGTTGTAATAAGTTAAACTTAAAATAACAGTATATTCTATCAAAGGAAATAAAGATAATGATGTATTATGTATATTGGTCATGATTTGTAAAACTCAGAGCTGTCAAGTAAATTTAAGACACAATTCAAAATGTTCAGAAAAAGTCAAGCCATACTGAGAAAAAAAAAAAGAATGTCAAGAACATGTCGAAAAATTTCAAGACAGCATTCAAATGTCAAGAATTTGTTAAGAAATCTTAAACCAATATTCAGAATGTTGAGAATTTGTCGAGTAAATATAATACAAATTTAATAATAATCAGAAATTGTCAGGAAAAATTAAGACACAAGTCATACTTTTGGAGAATGTCGAGTACAAATTCATGCAAATTCAGACAAAAATTGGTCTTTTCAGACTTTCTGACTTTTGTAGTGAGGCTATCAGATATTCAGGTTTTTAAATATGTTCACACTAAGAGTAGATCCTTCCACCGTAACCACGTATTATCTTCATTTGCTCGCACTACGTCGAAATCACTACCGGTTAACTGCTCTTTACTAATGGTTTCATCAGCTCAGTAGTCAGTGTTTCGGTAACGACCTATCTATAACGTACTTGTATTATTGTTTGTTGAAATTATAAATGAACCAACTTTGAAAGACATGTTTTTATATTTACCTTGATCTGGAACGCCAAAAGATAGCAATTATAAAACAAAGTAAAGTTCATTAGAAACGGGTATAACGTACGGGTAATTTTTGTCCTCTATTAACGTTTGGCTTTGTAGGTTATGAATATGACTAATTAAAAGACATCTGAAATCAACCTCAATTGGTGATAGCTCACTTGAACATCCTGGTTTTATTAATGCCGGAAAATAAGATTAAAGTTCCAAAAACCTCTGCAAAATAAAAATAAAACAGAAATAGGAGCATTAGACCATTTCCATAAAACCCTGTAGATAACGTTTTCGGAGTCTGTCACACGACTTTTATAAGATTCGAGGCGGTGTTCTCAATTTTCCTCTAAGTTCAGTATCCGAATCAATTTAATGTCAACTTTAACTTTGGAACTGTGACTATTTGAAATGGTAGATATACAGTCGATGATTCAAAGAAAAAATATTGACCAACTTTCAAGTATCTGAATAACTTGCAGTCTACTAGCAGCCTTAGCTTTCAAATTGTTTTGAATCAAATATTGAAAGAATTGCTTTCAAATATAATTTTGATTTTGAAAAAAATTAAGCTATGTGATTGTAATCCGTAACTTAAATGTTTATTTTTCAGAGTTGTTTCCTGTAAGAAACGTGATTTTAAACTGGACTTGCAAAACCATCGGTATTTAAATAAATGTTATAGAAACATATTAAGTGACGTAAAAGAAAAATATGTCTTGGATCACGAGATGCAGAAGATATTCAAACTGATAAGTCAAAGACAAACTGACACAGCGCCATGGTAAAAAAGTAACGAAAATGAAGAAAAGACAAACATCAGTCTAGAAACGCAACACAGACAACTAAATATCCAACTGATAAAATCAACACTGTTCTGATGATTTTTGTTTACTTCAAAACAGTTGCTCTCGCCACTTTGTCTTTTGTCAAGATTATGCAATGACGCTTAACGCAAAGGATCAGACTATTTATATAGAACAAGTATAAACGCTGTCGCAAATCAAATAAAATTTCCAAATAAAAAAAATATTCGAAACACCCGAAAAATTCGGCTAGCTTTTTTAGTGATGAAAAGCACATATCGAGTCTCACTAAAATGAGAAATTTTATGTGGAATGGTTGTGAAGATTGATAAGCAACTACATCCAACTTTCATGTTTTTATCGATTTCGTTCAGTTATGTTGTTTATATTGATATTATATTACAAAGATGATGTAAACATTGTTTTATTCCTCGTGGATAAGATAAATACACATACTAGATAATGCAATTTATGTGTGTCACAACATAATTAATAGTGAAGGTTCTCACCCCCTCTCCCCAAAAAATTAATACAAAACAAACTTAATATCTCAATAAAAATAGAAGCATTTTTTATTGAACAAAATGTAAACTAAAGATGACGATGATTTGAAAGTAAGCTGTATCGGGGCTGAGGAAATTAGGAAAAAAAAAATAAACCTTTTTAATTCCGTAAAATAATATATCTTATCTTTCTTAAAATCTATTGCCGTAGTTAGCTAACTCCTATATATACTTCAACAAAATACACATTTACTGCTAATATTTATTATTGCTCTTCGTAAACATAAAAAATTAAACAACGAATTAAACATTTTAAGCAATATCTATTAAAGCATTTCCATAGTTGAACAATCGCTAGAGAACAAAATAAGAGAGATTGACGATAATCAGCAAAAAATGAAAAAAGTCGACATGATGAAAGAAACGTTAGAGATCAAGACAAAACATTATGAGAACAAAATTCTGATAGCCAACAAGAAGATAGAAACGTATGAGAAGGCGATTGAAGGTTATCGGAAGTAATTATCGACATAATATGTATGGACGCAATCATGATTTTATTTACATCCATGAAAAATAGTGCCAACCTTTACGGATGACCACGGAATTGTACAAATTATTGTAACCTCAATCAAGGCCTGTTTCCAGCGTTTGTGACCGATTGCGACTGATTACCAAACTATACACCCGCATATAGAGCGGGGACAATACTGAATATATGCTTTGTCAATCAGTTTAATTGTTTTTCAGTCAGTTTTTTCATTTAACTGTCCGATCGTTCGTCCGTTTAGGTACTAATAAACATATAAACCTCATATTCAGTCCGAATCTTATCAATTATCATATATACACGTGTGTGTTTGCTTTTCGATTTCCTATGACACCTAATTCCTGTTCACTAATGCTTTGATTTACCTATTGGGTATGTTTATAGTAACGTTAATGAGATTTGTCTTGTTTTTACTTGCAAAATAACAAGAATGCCATGTATGAACCGGAAACTGCTTACCCTTCTGGAGCTCCTGAGTTCACGCATATTTTGTGAGGTTTATTGTATAGTGTGTAATTAGTTTTGAGCAGGAATTAGAAGTTTCCCTAATATGCATTTCATAACATAAATATTAGTGAATTAACCAGAAAATTTTTTTCGAAGTATGTTTAAGGAAATTTTTTTGCTATTTATCTGTTAATAAATAAAGGCAACAGTAGTATGCCGTTGTTCGAAACTCATAAATCGATAGAGATAAAAACAAATCCGGGTTGCAAACTAAAACTGAGGGAAACGCATCAAATATAAGAGGAGAACAACGACACAACAAAAACACAACATTAAAATGTAACACACACAAAAACGAACTATAATATAACAATAATAATAAATCAGTGTTTTATAAAGGCAAAATTATTCCGTTTTTCGTTTGAAGACCAACCTTTCCATTGACTTAAATACGCCACTGAAATACCGAAAAATATGAAAATGGAGACATTAAGTTAGGCTGTTAGTTCTATCGTTTGAATTGTTATACATTTTGTCATTTCGGAGCCTTTTATAGCTGACTATGCGGTATAGGTTTCGTTCATTGTTGAGGGTCATACGATGACCTATATGTGTTAAATTATGTGTTTTTTGTAATTCTTTCAAAAAGTTGACTATGAATCTGTCATTATTAAAAGAAATCATTTAATTTCTTGACTATCCTATTTATTCCTCACATTGATTTTGATATAGACTGCTTATTATTTTAGGATCTAAGGCAATTCCATAATAAGAAGGATTCTTTATTGCTACAAATCTACCGGTTAAATTTTCTAGGTGTACAATGATTAATGTCAGAACGAGAAGTTCGATTATCTTATTTAGTTCAAAAATTATTTAAGGAACATTGAAATAACTTTTGCTCGTCGATTTAGCTGTTTGCTGTCTCCTGTCTACTGTAATTGTACAATAAAAAAATACTCGTTGAGTCAATATTCCTGTACTTGTATGTAATAATTAAATTTTTTGTTAATGTTCCTAATCTGCATAAAATCGTTTGAAATATAATTCAAATTTGTATTTTTCATCTGGTAAAAATTAAAAATTTTTCGCACACGTGTAGCGTTATTTCTTTGACCTTCGAATTTGACATCGACGATGTATAATGCTATTTTCAACAATGAAACAACGTATTTGAAACGTTTGTCCTCTTCCGTTCCTCATCAGGAGTCACTGACTTCCTTCGATACAATTTTCTTGGATTGAAGACAAAATGAAGTTTTCTTTGATATTTGATTTCGAAGTTTTGCCATTCAGTACTATAGTGAAATTGTACTTTGATCATTTAAATTCGTGCTTTGCCTGTACTCACGAAATCCACGAAAATTGATATCCCACTACTATCAATGATTTTTTCAAGAAAAAAATAAAATAATTAAAATAAAGCACTCTTTAAGAATTTGTAAATTTGTCGGATCATAAGGTTTTCGTTCTTAACAAACTGATTATTTCGAAGAGAAACATTGAAATAAAATTAAAGCACATTAACGCAAGTTAACAATCTATCATGTCTTAAAAGAAAATAAATTCGTTCTATCATTAAGATTTAAATTAAACGAAGGCAGTAGGTAAATACAGCCAAAATCATTATTTATCTGCATATTTCGTGTTCTCTTTGGACATGTTGAACTAAACGATGATGAATAACAATTGGCTTGAGTGGACTGTTACGCGGATTAAAGTTATTGTATTCGACCCAAGTTATGTTATTACGTAACTTTAATAGTTCTTGGCAAACTATGAATTTATTTCACATTTGTTTACGTAACTCCATGACCAGATATTATAATGAGCAATGATTTAAAAATTACTATTACTTTGTATCTAAAGTCCATTTCAATATGTTTATTTTGATTTCAGGCCGATTGAATGCAGCTATTTATGCACGTCTTGCTCCAGGTAGGCTCTACAAACCACAATCATATTAAAATCATAGCAATGTGTTGTTTCGTTATTCCAACATCTACAAATAAATCTAACAGAGCAAAGTGTACGATCTGGTTTAAATGAGATTGTTTAAATCAATGGTTGCCTGAACATATATCATGAATACTTTTCTGCTGCTTGACAGGTAGAAGAAAAAAAAAATAGCACGTATCTTTAATAATTTGATATTACCAATTATAACATGTATAATATTCTATAAATATAAAATGTATATGAATAAGGACGTTTATTAGTAATATGAATGATACTGAACAAGACTTTGGGATCTATAAACCACTGTTATACAAGTGGGCAGGTTAATCTAGCTATAAACCTAGGTTTAACCCACCATTTCCTTCTGGAAAACCTTCTTAAAATCATAAGGCAATTGTTTTTCCTCTTGATTAACAACATTGTTTTTTTTTGGTTTTCGTAGATTTCTTTTCTGAATTGCCTTTTTGAATTTGCCTTTGAGTTCGGTATTTTAGATACACGTTTTCTTTTGTACTTATTCCCAATTTTGTGTTTAATGTTTTCAGAAGAATTCAAGTAAATACTATGTGAATTTGTTCGAAAAATATTGTTGATCTAATATTATCTAAACACGACTTTGCATTGATGACAAATACTACGTCGCCAAGTAGAAGTATGTTAAAAATGTTCCTGACTATAACATGTATAATATGGCTTTGCATGTTTTTTTCTAAAAACAAACACTGTGTATACATGATGAATTATTTGTTTTTCGTTTGCCTATTAACTATTAAATTGAGAATGGAAATGGGGAATATGTCAAAGAGACAACAACCCGACCAAAGAGCAAATAACAGCCGAAGGCAACCAATCGGTCTTCAACACAGCGAGAAAATACAGCACCCGGAGGTGGGCCTCAGCTGGCCCCTAAATAAAAATGTGTACTAGTTCTTGGAAAATGGACGTCTTACTAAACTCCAAAACATATAAATGAACTAAAATTGAATAAAAACATACAAGACTAACAAAGGCCAGAGGCTCCTGACTTGGGACAGGCGCAAAAATGTGGCGGGGTTAAACATGTTTTGTGAGATCTCAATCCTCCCCCTATACCTCTAGCCAATGTAGAATAAAGAAACACACAGCAATACGCACTGTAAAACTAAGTTTAAAAGAAGTCTGAGTCCGATGTTAGAATAGGTAACAAAAGAAACTAAGCAAAATGATAATGATACATAAATTAACAAAGGACTACTAGCAGTTACTGACATGCCAGCTCCAGACCTCAATTAAACTGATTATATTTATTCGAGCGCCATAAGTGACTCTTAGAGAGAAGAAACTCGCGAATGGCATAACAAAGTATAAGCCAGCTTTCTATGATAAGTTAAACCCCAACGGACGATGCAAATGCTGGAGGTCATTTCGAGTATATTACAAGTCCAGTAATCAATACTTTTTTTGTGTTTAAATGAAAATTATTGATGCGTTGTTATTATGTGCAATCAATTTCCATGAAAATACTTATTTTGTGTATTTTTTTTCTCAGCTATATTGAAAAAAAGAAGGTGAGTGTAATTACTATTTCTGTAATGAAGCAAGCATACAGGTATTTATTTAAAAACAAATTCCTCGATATCTTTTAGCAGTTAGTTAATCCTGGTTTTTTAGACAGATCAGTATCTTATGTAATGCATTTGTCAATAAATGCTACTGTATATCATGGAAATATATATGCTTTATAAAACATACTTTAACTGAAACAGCTGTATCCGAATATTACCGAAATTTACTACAACTGTATATGTGTAGCGGATTTGAATGAAGGGCTAAAAATGACATTGAAGAAGTAACACATCCTTGCTTTTACTAATACTGTGTTTAGCCTTTCTGATGAATGTTGATGCACAAATTTTAAGAGTTTCGGACGCACTAATTCATAAAGTGTCATTTTCGTTTTCCAGCTTTGGATCAGTATCGCTGTTGGTGAACAGCTTGTTCCTTGGGGGTATTTGTTTAGAAGTTTTTCTGAATTGACATGATGTATTGCTCATCTTAATTAATTAGACTTAATACCGGGTTTGTACTGACATGAATAACACGACGGATGCCAATTGTGGGGCATGATTTGCGGGATTGCAATATATTGACACGGAATGTTAAATATATGACCTTGAGTAAAGGACGATTGATAGGAATTCGTTTAAATGGAAGGGAGTAAATGGATTTTGCAAATGCTTCAAAATCTTTCAAAAGTCTTTTTTCACATTTGATTAATGTCGTATTGAATAAGTACTCTAAAAAATTGGTCTTAATATACAGAAAAAAAAAGCAAAAAAAAAAAAAACAAAGAAATAAGAAGTAAACAAAAACGTTCATGAAATTAAGGTAGACGCCTGTTTCAAAAATGCAAATGCAAGTAAGAAATGTCAGAGATTATTAAATATACTCTGAAGGAATAAGAGCAAAGTTTGCATTTAATAAATAACTCAATTAGAAATGGACATATACATAACATTTCGACTAGATAATTTGCTTACTTTGCATCCAGACGTTGAATGAAAATACTTAATAAATATCGTAAGATATAATAAAGTCAATAAATACATTTTTAACTGTTAAAATATAAGTTCACGAACAAAATGATTTGTAAAGACATTGTTAACAAAACTTTCTTTTGCAATTTCAGCTTTCCACAAGGACAAGCGCCTCTTCCGTAAGTGTCAAATATAAGCGTGAAAGATGACTTTTTTTCTCTTTGATATAATAGTGATTAACGGAAATGTAGCTACTGTTTATAATTTACACAACTATGATACTAATCGCTACGAACATGACAAAAAAGTGTCTATACCAATATAATGTCCGTTGTATTGTGTCAACAACAAACGTTTTTGTCAGTTTAAATTTTTATCGAATGTAATTATTTTTTTCATGTAGTCAAACTGTTCTTACACCGTACACAAAGAATCAATTGTTTTGTAAATGGTTCAGTTACGGTGTTTTATTTTACATACAGTAGAGTGATTGAACTTGATAAATCCTAAAATATTTGAAAATTCAGTTAAACGTAAAGTTCAACAATTCGCATTTAAAATCAAGAAAGCAGATATAAATATTCTTTTTTCAGAATTTCATTGAAAATTGATATATTAGAAACATTTCTTGAACTGTGTCTTTATGTGCTGACTGTAACGTACACTGTCGTTTCTTTGGCTTTAAGCAGCAGCAATAAAATAGTCACAATCGCTAAAAATTTAAGATATATTTGTTATGAAAAGGACATACAATGTATATCTCATTTATATATTTGTTTCAGGGAAATCGTGGAGTAAGTTTGATTTCACGTAGTAGACCAAAGGAACAATTGTATGTAAAGAAAAAAAAAACAACGTATCAATTGAGAAATGTTCTATTACGTATTCCTTTGCAACAACTCGTTATTCATTAATCGTTTAAAAACATTTCAAGTGTATTGGAAGTCTGCAAAAAATATCACTTTGTCAACATACAAGAAGATGTCCCCTTCTGTTGATAATGTTCCAGTAAAGTATCTAGTAAGATGTAGAAACTCAGTAAAGATTAAACGGTTTATACCCGAATTTTACAGATGTGCCTTTTGTGATCAAACGATTCACCAGTATGGTTTCGACTCAGAACACTTGGAAGGCAAAACAAGAAACAAAGTTGCAAAATTCTAAAAATGTGTGCTGAATTCGTTTTAAGCCATCTTTGTCATTGTGGTTGCGCTAGATTCTTTTGAATATTAGTCTCAATTATGTCCATGGAAGGAATTAGGTATAAACAGTATATAACTAAAATTTAATATTTGAACGCCTATGTGGAATTAATGCTCTCAAGCGTTTCTCCTTTTTCATGTTTTCAAACTTTTAGTGTCGAGAACTATCTGATGACTTTTGTACACCCAACATATATGTGTCGTGCACGGATATCATTGAATATCAAAACAAATTATTTTGGACAAATGAGAATTATGTAAACGACAAAGGAACGCACAATTAATGAGCTTTCAGTATGGATCAACTTACTTAAAATGATGTGTTGGAATTTATGAGCCCGAGGTGTCCTATAACTCATACCACATCTTCTTATTTATATAGGTATTATTTGGCTTTATCAGACAACAGTTTAACTATGTCGTTAATCCAATTCATTTTGTTTTAAGCTGATATTATTTACACAATCATTCCTTTCGAAATTTATTTTAAATCAATTATTTCTATCAAAAATCATTTGTTGTTGTGACATTGAATTGCTGTGTCATTGACATATAGCCCTTTCCAGAAATTCATTTCCGGAATCACGAAATTTACACTCAAAGTAATTTAAAGTTAGTTATCACCAAAGAATCAACGGTTAGCAGTTTTTAATCTTGATGATTTGAAGATATATTTAGTTTATATACAATACAAATTATTATCGGCTCTTAACTGGAGTGAACCAATATTTATACCAGAGTACTTTGTAAAAAGAGAAAGAATTCGTATTCGATGGTAATTTTAAATCAGATACGGGATTTTGAAAGTTTCTAGAAAGCCCTATACCACTATCCTCCATTTAAACATATACATATTAATTTTTCATTACATTTGTTTTTGTTGTATTTAACATTACCTTTTTACTAGTCATTGTCGGTGTGGGTAAGTAGATAAAAGAGTTAACACTTTAAGACTACACAGTTGTAAAAAATTCACTACCACACCACTGAACGGATAAGTATTATAAGCATGTTGGTGGTCAACATGACGCTTAACATTTTAAAATAGCCATAAGAATGTTACAATTACTGATTTACGAACTTCAAAGAAGATAACCTGAATTAACCCTTGATTGACTGAACCAACCGTTGTATTAACTATATGTCCGTTTATAATTGAGATATTGAACATGTTGAAGCAATAGGAATGTTATTTACATATATTAAACCTATATGCCTACAACAGGCTCAAATTGTTTTTGTGAGTTCGCAATGCAGCTACTATGAATACGAATGGACTTTTAAAGATAAACTATAACTATCTTGAAAAAGGTTACAGTTTACCTTAAACACCTTAAATATGATAAACCTTTTAATGACAGGCAGATAATACAATAACATTTTGTTATAAGTTTACTGTGAAAACGTAATGATGTAAATTCTTGTTTAAATCCAAATATGTTTAAAGGGGCACTAGCTACGAGATATATAAAAAAAAAATTAAAATATGATGTTTTTTGTTCAATCATAAATGAAATTGAAATGATAATTCGCTTTTAGCAGCCAGTATGGTTCAATTTTGTCAAAATAAGCTAAGAAACATCGATGATGAATTATTCACTTGCAAGTAACTAATTCGACCTCAATGAATCCGTATTCATGAAAGTGAAACAAAGGTAAATCATTTGATTGACTGGCTCGATCCACAAAAAATCATTCTCATACAGATAAAAACGATGATTTACATATATTTTAACCTATAAATGAATATGAAATTAAATAGACCTATAAAAATCCAATTGCACGAGTTCGCTATCTATTATATCTATATTTATTTTCATATTGCTTATATGACCGTCGGCAGTCTTCGGAGGTCAAATCGATAGTTAATTAGATGGCGTCTAGACTGAAATACACACGATACGATGATACATATTATCGAGCCCATGCTTTGTAAATTGTTTATTTTAGACATTTTATAATTTGGATATACGTTTAAGTATGTTATAAATCAAATATGAGAATTTGAGTCAAATCGGTGAACATGAATTTGACAGCCAATGCTCCTTTAATATTGGTTTGAATTAATTTATGTGTTATAATTGATCTTTTGAGCGAATATGAAACACAAGAGATTTAAATTTCTTAATATAGAATCGAAATATTTTTTCTTTTTAATACAGCGATTTGTATTTCGTTTTAATTTTCACTTTTTATGCAAAATGTTATATTTACTAACAACGAAATTTATTGTATTATCTTTGGATCGTTGATGACTCTTTCTGGAGAAAGATAAATAAATTCAATTTTAAAGTTTTAAATCCATACCAAAATGAAAGCATACAATTTGGAGAAATATATATATATATATATATATATATATATATATATAATTTTTTTTAATTCGATGTTTATTTTATAGATTTAACAGATCATTCAGATACAATGGTGTAGAATCATAGAAGGAAGATGAAAACCCTCAGCAACGTTAAACGAGAAAAAAACATGTCTGAAAGTATAGATTTTACATCCTAACTTGTTAATTGTTAATCCGATCTTGAACATTGATCAACTGTTACATTTCATGGATTGCAATATAAGTGAAACTATATTTTGTACCTTTTGCCAGAATTATCTCGATTAAGAAAATAACTCCATTCTCAACGAAACACCTAAAATGCCTTTTACTTGAGGGTTATATATCCGGTACGTACGTAATATTTACAATGAAACTAGACTTGAAGGGCCGGACGTTTCTATTACAGAGTATTAAGTAAACCATTAAAATCAATGTGTTGAAAAATATGACATTTAATGTATTTAAAACGTGTTGGTATCCAATTGACTCTAAATTTAAATCTTTTGAAATAATTCGCACGTATACTCTTTGATGTCCGGCATTGAGATTTGAATACAGAGAACATTGTATTCCTTTTTATGGGTTATGTAATGAATTCTTGAAATTAAAGTGAAGTTTAGAATTTCAAATCTATCAACATATTAAATTAATGATTGAAACTTTCCTAGACATAGTATAGAGGACAACTTTCGGTATTAACTTGACACATATTTTAAGATAACCCACCTCATGTTTGGAAACATTATATACATATGAAGCATACTTGTAGTCTTCGATATTTTTAACAGTAGTCTAGTTTAAGTATGATGATAATAGTGAAGATGTAAGACTACTATTTCAGGTCTACTTAAGGACAATAGCATAGCATATTATAGTTTAACAAAGAATATTTCATATGCATAGCTGTAACTTTTGAAATGTATAACATCATGACCATATTGGGTTAAATATCGCACAAAATGAAAGCTAAATAATTTAGAATATCTATAGAATCGTTGAATATAAATGTTGAATATCAAAAGATACTTACACTGATAACTGGAGTGCACATGCTAACTGTTTCCTCAGTCCCGAAGTTAAGTCCGTGTTAGGAGATGTATTCAACATATAAACTATAGGGTCATGACTAAGTACTTTTCCTTTTAAAAGATACTACTAAGAATAATATTTACTGATTTCTGTATTTGATTTATAATCTATTTTTCTACTTTTATTCTTTTTGTACCTTTTTATGCAGTTGATGTACACTTTTTAGACGCATGTACACCCACAACTGAGAATGGCATATTTGATATCCAAAATGTTTGTTATACTGCTCTAGTTAATGGTCAACCGTACACTAGTCTATTTTTCCCTGAAACTTTCATGAAAGTGAAACAGTATTGAAATAAAAAAATATATCTATTAATTTCTATATATGATTTTCATTCCAATACAAGCTTAAACATATCAAATACAAGCTCAAATATTAACTTAATTTTTTAAACTTGATTTAGATGTCATGAACTATGGTTGCAACACTAGTTTCTAATGAACCGCACGGAAAAATCATTTATGAATTTCTTCACTTAAACTCATTTGCCATTAGTATCAAATTTGAAATGTAATATTTGTAAATTTTTAATTTTCTCAGTTCAGCTAAATATATGGGTATAAAACATTCTCTGTTTCAACAATTCATTTTCAACTTTTTCTTCTCTTAACCAACAAAAACCTCATTGGGGAAAATACAAAAATACATAGGACAGTTTTTAATCTAATAATTAGTAACCGTTTTGATTATTTGAGTGATTGGAAAGTGTTTTTTCATCATTATCTCTAAAAGAGAACGATCATGTATATTGTTCAAACCTTTAACAGGAATAGTAATTATTTCTACACGATGTATATGTTTGCTATTCATATTGCTACTTTTATAGAAACAACGAATGTTTATATGTATTGTGTAATAATTGCACGTTTTTGCTTTGATTAAGAACAAGATGTATGGTTCTGTTGATTAGGCTTTTTTTGTCCCTATTTTCAATAAATTAACCAAGGAAAACACATTTTAGTCGATCAGCAGTTGTTGAATCTGCTTAGCTATATTATGCATATGTCTACACTACGACTCGGACATTTTAATGAGTCGTTTCAAGACAATTTGCACGTGTTCATAGGGCGTGGCTATTGATTCGGGTTTAGTGCTATTTAATTAAATGGGGCAAACATTAACTTTCAAACAATTTTAATGACCGCACGGGGACAAAGATTACATCAAACTGTAAGCAGTTTATTTGTTTGTGAAGCTTTTTCATTTATTAATCTATGTCAAAAAGATAAAACGGGCGGGGTTGATATTACTACTCAGAATATAAGCATGTTTTGAAATTGAACCATATATACACGGTGGTGAATTACAGAATTTGCCTATTTTCACAAAGGAGAACACACTTTACAATTCATGAAAAGTATAATCCAATCGTGAAGATCATTTAGATTTAGAGATACCAGTTTAAATTAGATTTGTTTCAGTTTAAATTCATATAGTATTTTTGATTTACTATATTAGTATCCACTTCAAAGTCAGGAATATGACAGTTGTTTTCCATTCGTTTAATGTGTTAAAAGATTTTTATTTTGACATTTGATAAAGGATTTCCGTTTTGAATTTTCCTTGGAGTTTGGTATTTTATTTTAACTTTCTATATGGCATCTACTTCCAAATGTTGTGAACAGTAGCATACCTGAAGAGTACACATACAATTATATTCAGCTCAATATGAAGGTTTTCTATGATACATACCCAATGTCCGTTCTTTTTACAATATGAGAGTTAAATTTTTAAGGTTTTCTCTATTTATGCTGAAAATAATCTAGATGCACGTTGGTACTAGTTATTTTCAACATGAATGATTAAAATTCTACACGTATTAATATGCTAAAAGACTAAAAATGATAAAAATAAAACGAATTGTAATTCCTCTTTAATTTTTTATAATTAAGACGACAATAGCTTTTTTGTGTATAAATATTTTAACTGATTACGGGGTGTAAACAGTTAAACCGCCTCGACGGCCTTTTTGAAGTACGCTTGTATTGAATGAGGCAGGTCGTGGGTCGAGCTCTGAGAGGGTCAAACCAGACTGTGATTTACAGTAATCACTAGCCTGTCACCACATTAGTTGCAATTTCCCTATTCGGACAAGGTGCGTCCGTCTCTGATCTCAGCTGTAATAAATTGTCAATGTTCCTACGACCGATGGTTTTTCTCTTGATACTGCGGAGTCCTTCCCAATGCAAGATATAAGCTAAGAGTATTGAAGGAGGCGTTCAACACAAAAAAAATGTCTTTGGTACTATTACATTTAAAAATTCTGATCTGGTGGTTGACATAGCACACTCCATTTTCATATTCATTTTCATGTTATCTGTTTTAATTAATCACTCCCAATGTCCTCCGCGATTTTGTTTGGGCAAACTTATTATAATCACTCTGAAGATTTTGATTTTATTTTTTAAAACATTTAATTTTTGTTCTGTTTCTATTTTATAATTCGGTCATATAGATTAAAATAAGATTTCAAAGGACATGTAACCTAAACACGATACACATGATACAATTCTGAATGTCTTACATCTAGCTGACACAGATTATCACTTAAACCCAAACTGATAAGGACATTCACCTAATTTTGGACATAATGACTTTAAAGTATTGTGAGTTTGTTTTCTTTTTGGTTCATACCGAAACTGCATTTTACACAATGCATATGCTGAAAAATTATTAAACAAATTCAAAATAACAAATATACATAGAAACAAGCACTGTTTGATTCGTATGACGCATGTGGTATTATAAGACGCACTTTATTACACGAAAAGAACGTATCTTTTTATATACATAAATATGATTATAAAAAATATACTTATACTTATAATATATTAAAGAAAAGACAAACACAACAACGATAATTAATTTTGATTGTTGTTGTTGCTAATAAACAAAGATAGCGATTCTTTCCGAGTTGCTTGTGAAATATGTGTGCGAATTATTTTGTACCGGTTCCTTAGTAGATATGTTTAGCCTTTGTTTACTAGTGCTAGACAGTAATAATATAATTTTCTTAACTTGATCTGTTGATTATGCAGTCCCCTTTTGTCTGTGAAACTGCTTTATGAAGGGCACATCTTAGTAGAAATGATCTACATTTAAAAATTGCCAGCTTCTTTTTATAATTATATTGGAGTGTAAACGCTTTGATTGAAGCACATTTTATGAAGCGCGATAGTGCTTCTTATAAACAATATACGAACGATCAATGCATTTTCAACCCTTTAAAATTATGAAAGAAGAAGCATTCAATTCATATATTTACATTTATATGCTACAACATGGAATTAAGAGTTCTATCAACCTTTTGGTATGTTTTAACGGATTCTGTAAACATTGTCACGGATAGCACGCGAAGTGAAAGCTGTTGTGTTTTATACGGAAATCAAGTATGATATTGGAGTGCATCGTGATTGTTGTCAGCAAAAAAAAATTACGGATTCTTCGGAAAGAAACATGTAATGTAATAATTCGAAAGTATAACTGAAACACCTTACCTTACCTTACTTTAAGTGTAAATTATAGTGTTTGTCTGTTGCTTACCTTTTTAGAATTTAATCCTTGATAAACACATTATTTCAGTATTCATTGTTTTTTTCAACTTTTTTTCCTCAAATTTTGCAGCAACAATTTATCTTATTTGTTCATAGTAATTTGTTTTTCTTTATTTCTGTAATATATTGTTAATTGTTAAAAAAAACATATTGTATTTTCTTGTCAAAGGTTGAGTATACAAGGGGCGCGGGGTATAACGCAAAACACATTTTATTTCAGTCATAGGAAGGAACTATTGTTTTCAAAAAATGTTGAAGTAGTAATTATTTTCTTTGGTTATGCACAAACAGGACAAACTCATAATGTAAAGTCTATAAAAAAACCTGCCATATTCCTGATTTGGTGTAAGCATTTTTCTTCAAGCTTTACTTAAGTAGCCAATTGAAGTTATCTGCATCTGACATCAAAGCCTCTCTTTACTTTGTTTATCACCATATTTGTCATGTTCATTGTAAATGTAGTTGAGTACTGGATAGCTCTTTGGCAACAAATTGTCTATTAAACGGTCATGACGGAAATAGTTAAAACTACATGGAGCTAATTATATTTTATCTGTCTGTCTTATATTTATAAGGCAACAAGTCAACAAAATGTAAAATATGGTTCAAATAAGTTATGTTGGAATCTATACTTAATTGATTTTTCAAATCTTCCTTGAGAACGGACGTAACGCTGAAATGATGGGTTCATCAATCATCATCAACCTTTAAAAGTATTATGCAGAGTGACCGTGCTGACGAATATTTCCTTTAAAAAACAGATCTACTGTATGCAAACAGTATAAACATAATAAAGCTTTTTTTTTCGTTTGATGTTTCTCAATAAAACCATATGTTATAAAATTACATTAGTTGTTACTATAACGCAGCTCTTAAAACCGTGACCCCGAATTCCTTGTTACAAATTTGAAATTGTCTCTCAAATTAATTTTTAATCCTATACATTTTGTAAATATACTAATATACGCAATTAATTTGCGTTATCTTTTATGCGTTTGATCATTCTTGTTTTGGCCTTGAATAACAAGTACGCCAAATAGATAAAACAATAGATGTAGACGTGTCTATCAGCTATAAAAGAAACAAGTAGGATTGTCCTTGTGAACACAGATCATTACTTTCAATACGAACTGATAACATACGCCTTGTTTAGGACATTATGACTTTTACATACTGTAAGTTTGATTAAGAATAATAGAAACAAAAAGTTGGTGTCGATCGGCAATAAAAACATAATTTTTGTTTGTTTTAAGTACTAGCTATATATATATATATATATATATATATATATATATATAGTAAGCACAAGAAACCCTTTGAAGCAAGAAAATATCTTTCTTCTGTCTATGAATATATAGTTGTTTATAATACACTGATACTGAGAATGACAGTAATAGCAAAAATTACATAACATAATAACAAAAACGATCACTATTTTACGTATTATGTCTATTTAATGGTACATTAAACAATTTTGTAATTGTTTCTAATGATATATTTGTAAAAATGTTTATTTTTTTAACAGTTACCTTATTTGCAGTATTGAGCAATTTATTTCAAGGACTAGACGGTTAGTATATATATATATGTAAATCATTTGCTGGATGTGTGGGCAAAATTTACTTTTTTATGTTAATCCCCTAGCCTTGATTATAACCATGTATTCCTGGTCGTTAGTATAGAAAAAAAAAGCCATTACTTAATAACTTATGTTAGTACCACAACTTGCCTGCGACATTTTTGTCGCGGAAGCGAACCAAAACGATTTGGTCGTCGTTTGTGTAGTCGCAGGCGTCAACATGTATGTTCAATCTGTAATTAAAGTAATTTGTATACTTCAATCACCCTATTAAAGTTTAATTAAATTTTATGAACTTTGGACAGAAGCTACATTTTTAGCGAAAGTTATTATCCAGAGCAAAATTTAGTGTTTTACTGATAAACGACGTTTACGTTTGTTTTCCAAAAACATATAAATGCAGTCAGGAGTTGAAGTTTGTTTAACATTAATTAATTTTTCGAGCATAGAAGTTTCTGAGAGTTCGTCACAAGCTTTATTTTTTTTTCAATTTAACTGCATCAGAGGCAAGTTTCGACAGTTGAAGTCTCTTCATTGATGATGAGTTTTAACTCAACCATCACCGCAAGCGATCCTGAATATCAGATATCCATCTCTGCAGATAAAAACACATTTTGAAAAGCTGCATGGTTTCAATGATATTTTTTGACTGATACTTTTCATTTACTATGCTCCACTAGGATGGCTAAAATGTCCATTTAGAAATAGCTCCACAATTATTTATTTTGGTAAATGAACTATTTCTTGATTATATATTAATAATTTTCGTCATAAAATTGTAAAAAAAAACATGTTTGATTCGAAAACGACAGAATGTGGTGGTGGTTTGCATTTTTTACGTTCTGAATGATTTTAATCTGTTAAAGAAAAGATCAACGGCTAAAAGCAGCTATCTATTTGTTACCAAGAATGAGCTGTCATATAGTTTTTCCATCATATTCTCTTACGTAGCTTTACTATTGTTCTAGCCGAAAAAGTGACATAGTCTATCTGGGTAAAAAGTAGTAGAGTTTCGTGTGTTGATATCCATTAGATGCAAATGCTATGCATGTCTTCATTCAGATTATCTATATGTATTGTTTGGAAATTCCTCTTAGTAAATGAAGGAAAGAGATGCACAGTTAAGATCAATAAGATAGCGACCTTAACTGCATCTAGATAAACACACATATTTATGAATACAGTAATATTGCTTTATAAATATAGCAAGCTATGGAGTGGAATAAAAAAATCAAAACGCACGTGCTCAACAAAAGCTTATAATGATCGCCTTCCAATACATTCCTCAAAATTACAAGAACTATAAAATATCAAGGAAAAAAAAAAGCAAGTAAAAACTATTGAAATATGAATACAATAAAAGACAAAAGACAACCACTATCGAGATTCTGATTGTGGTAGCGATAAATGAACAAGTGACTGCGAATACTTAACTACATGTAACACATAACAGTAAACTGGGAATGCAGTAATGTGTTTTTTTTAATTGTAATTAGTACCGTATCGAAGAGTGCTCGATATTTGTGTACAATCGTACACGTAATCAACTAGAATGAAAAACAAAATAATTTCGCGATTGGAGACAACATTAACCAAACATATTTCATTTGGAAGTTAAATATTTGCATCTAAATTTTTCATGTGGAAATTGTAGGTCTCACTTGCTTAAGCTGTATTGGTATTACACATCCCCGATTCTGTGAATATGTAGAGGACTGCAAAAGTGAGAAGGTAAATATACTTTATCAATAAACTTATACTTAACCAGCACTATTTGGTAAAACAAGTTTATATATATATGTTGTGTACAAGTTATCATTTTGTACAAATTATAATTTGTACAAAAAAAAATGTTCAAATTATAATTTGTATTTTGACTTTGTAAAATTGTACAAAATATGTACAAAAAGTGCCTGTACAAATTACAATTTGTACAAAATTCGACTAAAATTCACATATAACTTGTACAATAATTTATAGTATGGATTTTGTTATAAAAAAAGCATTGATACACACTACAGGATTTTTATTCAATGACCACACAATAAACCTTATTTACAAAATACAAAAATACCCAGATGGAGATAGGAAATGTAATTGATACATGCATGCCAGTTAATTCTGATAGTACAATAGAAATTGGCCCCAGTGACAATTCTGATAGTATAATAAAAATTGGCCTCAGTGACAATTCTGATAGTATAATAGAAATTGGCCACAGTGACAGTTTTGATAGAATAATAAAAATTGGCCCCAGTGACAATTCTGATAGAATAATAGAAATTGGCCCCAGTGACAATCAGGATGATACTGACGTTGAAACACCAATCATACGAGCCAGGCAGTGTTGTGCTGTGTGGCCAACAGATCCAAGCCGAATATCTAACCATGAAAACGAAACAGAAATTATCAGAACTTGCTGTGGAGGATAATGTCATTATACCAATTTCTCAGTATGATCGTGCCCCAACTGATCCTCGAAATATCTTATGTGTAATTATTGAATCTGGAGAATTTGGGTACCGCATTTGAACAGCTGTAGGAATTTTAACAGGATATTTGTCGAGAAATCAAATTGAAGCTGTTAAAGACACATCTTTATTCGCAGCAACGGTTTCTGAGCTTCAACTTTCGCTACGTGAAGCAGTTTTAAAAAAGCTTTCAAAAACTGGTGGCTAGTTTTTCTTTCATGTAAATGCAAAGGGGGGAGCAGCACTTCTAAATGTAAATGTAAAAAACAAAAGATGTTGTGCAATTCCCGATGCCATGATTCACTCACATGCTCAAACAAATCATAAAGAACTATTTTTGTATTTTGTAAATAAGGTTTATTGTGTGGTTATTGAATAACAATTCTATAGTGAGATTCAATTTGTTTATAACAAAATCCATACTATAAATTATATATATATATATTGTGTACAAATTGTAATGTTGTACAAATTATAATTTGTACAGATTTTTTGTACAAGTTATCAGTGTTTTATGAACCGCTTAACACAAATGGATGATGCAAGCACACAGTCTTTTGTTTCGCATATTTCTGTCATATTTCCATGACTACATGATACAGTTGAATACTGACCATTGATAAAAAAAACCAACATTATAAGAACACAAAAAGACTTTTTATGGATGTGATTTTGGTATATGGTGAAAAATAAAAATAGAATTTAAACCATTCAGGTGTCCTTATTTCCAGTTTAAGAACAAGGAGAATAGCACTTAATGTTAGGTTGAAGTATATAAATTTGAAATTAAGACATTAAACTGATACATTTTAGAAGATAAACTTTTATCACCTGGTGCAAAAAGGTATGTGTCAAAAAACTTATAACTTGTACAAAAACCCTGTACAAATTATAATTTGTACAAACTTACATCTTGTACACAACATATCTATATATACAAGTCTAAATTGAAAACAACGTTCAAACCTATGATTGCGTTGGATAAAAACCGCAATTTTTATATAGATATAGGAAGATGTGGTATGAGTACCAATGAGACAACTCTTCATCCAAGTAACAATTTATAAAAGTAAACCATTATAGGTCAAGGTACGGCCTTCAACACGGAGCATTGGCTCACACCGAACAGCAAGCTATAAAGGGCCCCAAAAATTACTAGTGTAAAACCATTCAAACGGGAAAACCAACGGTCTAATCTAAAACATGCATGCAAAACAAATTTCTTGGAAGAGGAGTCTAAATACAGCACACACTTTTTCAAAAGACCAAAAAAGTGAAAAGTATATTTTAACAAAACGCATTTGACTAGCAGGTCGAACAACTGATGTTCTTAAACCCTGCAGACTGCCATTGGCGATTGCCAAATAAACGGATCACCAGATGTAAAAATGGATCTTATTATTAATTTTAATACCAAACAGAAAACAATAAACTTGCGGAAAAGATGGTATACCGCAAACATGAGGTGGAAAAATTTGTACACCATATCCGGATTTCGACAATTAATGTCTCTTCAGTGATGTTAAGAATCGAAACGGTATTTGGAAGGCCATATAATATATATATGCCCTGTATAATCAAACGAGAATGTCTGTCGTAAAGTTTAAAATATAAAGACGTAAAAATATATGAATAAAACTCTACATTTACCAAGAATTTTTTGTGAGTAGTTTAAATTTAAACGCTTTTTCACACAATGATACATATGCAGTTTCTTCTTTTGTATTTCATATATATTTGACTTTCTAAAATTTAATTTCATATGTAGATGGAGTGTGTGTGTGTGTGCTGGTTTATTGTGCGGTTCTGTAGCAAGTTGATCTGGAGTCATTTTAAGCAGAATATCAATCACAATAATATTATTTATGATAATTGAATACATTTAAAGTACAGTTCATTGGCTGAATTATTATCAATAAAATCAAAGTCGATAGAACACTTAAAAGAATTAAATAAATTTTTGATAGGTATGTGGTATTGAAAGTATAGTACATCCACATGGTCACACTGTGTTCAACGTCGGTTGTTTTGACAGAAAGGTAAGAAAGTTGTAATTAGTAAAAACAATAATTTATAATATCACATTCTTATAGCTAGCTCTTACAGAAAACTTGCAAGGAGAAAACACATGTATTGGTCATGACAAACAATATTGTAGTTAACATTTTCTATATTTTTCCCCTTATACTTATGAGTATAAGTGTGATGAGATGATTGAAGCTGTTATTTTCACCTTGATAATATTTATACACGTTTCGGCAACAACGTTTATCGACAGGTTGTAGGTATTTCTATGGGCACCAATTGTGCCCCTTTAATAGCAGACTTGTTTTTGTACTGTTATGAATCACAACTTACGACCAAACCCGTTAAAATTGCATTTAATTTATCAATTCAACAACACTTCTCGTTATCTTGATGATATTTTTTCGTTAAATAATCAAGAATTTTCCAAATATACTGCCGAAATTTACCCAGTGGAACCTAACTTAAATAAATCAAATGTAAACCGTAATAACTGTCCTTTGCAAGATTAAGATATTTTAGTTTTACACGGGAAACTCCACACAAACATTTACGACAAAAAGGGACGATTTTTGGTTCCCTATTGTTAATTTTCCTTTTTTGAATGGTGATGTTCCTATGGCACCATCTTACGGTATTTATTTATCACAACTCGTTCGCAATACCCGTGTCTGTTGTGACGTGTAAATTATTAAGTCGGGGATTTCGTTACCACAAATTACTTATAGGTTGCATTTCTGTAAATATAGAAATGCAATTTCCCATAGGAACTCCTTTTTACGATTTAAACTGTACCACTTTTACTATGAAGTTTCGAAACAAAATATATCCTAGAAATGAAAGCTCATATGCACTACTATTTTTGTCAAAGGTCAAAATATAGTGCTGTGCGGCATATTTTCAACATTTATAATCTCCGAACTTCTAAGAGTTTAAACTTGTACTTAAATTCTGTACTACCCCTTCCTTCACTTTTGGTCTCCCTCAGATTTCAAGGCTGCCGCAATATTTTTTTATTTATACTGGTAACATTCCCAGGTTATTTCTCTATGAGATGAAACATAGAGATGACATCTGGGAACCAGTACATAAACAAAACAATTTATCTATGAATATTATATCTCTCCCCAAAAGAGGCGCGGTTTGTGAAACAGCCGTATTTACAAAGTGCAACCTATACTAACATTTATTCAAATGTAAAACTCTTAAAAAACCCTTTTTCTCACAACAATAGTTATTTATCAGAATCATAGCCTAAAAGAAATCACTGCATTTGCTCTAACTTTTCTCTTACAGTACATTTTACACCCCCACCCCTATTTCATTTTTTTCAAAGAATTTGAAAACAAGACTTGAATTTCAGTCAGTTTACCCTATGTTTTCTGACATAAAATGCATAGAACCTGTATAAAACTATTCGGATAACAAATTGAAATCATTTTAGAATACTATAAATGTAAAGTTTAGTAGTTAATCATTACAATATTCAAGATTATATAAAGTATCCAATCCTGCCTCTGTCTCCAGTCCACATTTTACTGTATGCCTATTTATCTTTAAAAGTTCACAATTTCTGCCTCAAATGGTCAGCGAAGAATTCTTGTCACAATAATATTATCTCTTACTATATATGTAACATAATTTGGCTAATATATGACTGGAAGTGTTTAAACAAAGCCATATTTGCAAACATTGTGTGTATGTAGTTACCAGTCTGATATATGAATTCACTAAAAGTTTTATAGAACTGACTGCTGGAATCTGTTTTTTGCATAAATTCAAAACACAGTTATTGTTTTCTATACAGAAGACTTTTTTCATAATAAAATTATAGCCTTTACATGCTAAATTATATGGTTTATGACCCAGGGGTTATGGATTTTTCTCTGTTTTTTACCCTGGGGCCTCAAATTTGCGAAATAATTCTGCTGTTTCTCTGAGTATGGAATATTTAGTACAGTTTTAGGATATAACACACTATTGCTAACTTTATTGAGGTATTTTTGTATCTCTAGGCTGTATTTGTTGATGCCGCGATCACAAGAAACCCCATTCAGGTGTTACGGCTTACGTTTGGGTTTTCGACAGGACAACAACAATATTCATCAAGAATCTATGAGGTTCAATGACTGCAAAGAGTAAATAGAAGCACTGCTTAACAATTTAAATTACAAATCATCATTTCTGTAAATATAGACAATGCAATTTCCCATAGGAACTCCTTTTGCGACTAAAACTGTACCACTTTTACTATGAAGTTTCGAAAAAAATTATATCCTAGAAATGAAAGCTCATATGCACTACTATTTTTTTCAAAGGTGAAAACATAGGGCTGTGCGGCATATGTTCAACATCAATATGCCTCGAACTTCTAAGATTTTAAACTTGTACTTAAATTCTGTACTACCCCTTCCTTCACTTTTGGTCTCCCTCAGAATTCAAGACTGCCGCAATATTTTTTTATTTATACTGGTAACATTCCCAGGTTATTTCTCTATGAGATGAAACATAGAGATAACATCTGGGAACCAGTACATACACAAAACAATTTATCTATGAATATTATATCTCTCCCCAAAAGAGGCGTGGTTTGTGGAACAGCCGTATTTACAAAGTGCAACCTATACTTACATTTATTCAAATGTAAAACTCTTAAAAAACCCTTTTTCTCACAACAATAGTTATTTATCAGAATCATAGCCTAAAAGAAATCACTGCATTTGCTCTAACTTTTCTTTTACAGTACATTTTACACCCCCACCCCTATTTCATTTTTTTCAAAGAATTTGAAAACAAGATTTGAATTTAAGTCAGTTTACCCTATGTGCATGTTTTCTGACATATAATGCATAGAACCTGTATAAAACTATTCGGATAACAAATTGAAATCATTTTAGAATACAATAAATGTAAAGTTTAGTAGTTAATCATTACAAAATTCAAGATTATATAAAGTATCCAATCCTGCCTCTGTCTCCAGTCCACATTTTACTGTATGCCTATTTATCTTTAAAAGATCAACAATTTCTGCCTCAAATGGTCAGCGAAGAATTCTTGTCACAATAATATTATCTCTTACTATATATGTAACATAATTTGGCTAATATATGACTGGAAGTGTTTAAACAAAGCCATATTTGCAAACATTGTGTGTCTGTAGTTACCAGTCTGATATATGAATTCACTAAAAGTTTTATAGAACTGACTGCTGGAATCTGTTTTTTGCATAAATTCAAAACACAGTTATTGTTTTCTATACAGAAGACCTTTTTTATAATAAAATCATAGCTTTTACATGCTAAATTATATGGTTTATGACCCAGGGGTTATGGATTTTTCTCTGTTTTTTGCCCCTGGGGCCTCAAATTTGCGAAATAATTCTGCTGTTTCTCTGAGTATGGAATATTTAGTACATTTCTAGGATAGAACACACTATTTTAGCTTTATTGAGGAATTTTTGTATCTCTAGCCTGTATTTTTCATGCCGCGATCACAAGAAACCACATTCAGGTGTTACGGCTTACGTTTGGGTTCATTACAGGACACCCGAACAACAATATTCATCAAGAATCTATGAGATTCAATGATTAAAAAGAGTAAATAGAAGCACTGCTTAACAATTTAAATTACAAATAAGCATTTCTGTAAATATAAACAATGCAAATTCCCATAGAAACTCCTTTTACGGCTAAAACTGTACCACTTTTACTATGAAGTTTAGAAAAACATTATATCCTAGAATGGAAAGCTCATATGCACTACTATTTTTTTCAAAGTTAAAAATATAGGGCTGTGCGGCATATTTTCAACATTTATATGCCTCGAACTTCTAAGATTTTAAACTTGTACTTAAATTCTGTACTACCCTTTCCTTCACTTTTGGTCTCCCTCAGAATTCAAGGCTGCTGCAATATTTTTTTTATTTATACTGGTAACATTCCCAAGTTATTTCTGTAAGAGAAGAAACATAGAGATCATTTCTGGGAACCAGTAC
This sequence comes from Mytilus coruscus, assembly GCA_017311375.1. Taxonomy (NCBI): domain Eukaryota; kingdom Metazoa; phylum Mollusca; class Bivalvia; order Mytilida; family Mytilidae; genus Mytilus; species Mytilus coruscus. The sequence goes on along the minus strand of CM029597.1, from coordinate 76,827,318 downwards.
ATAAACAAAACAATTTATCTATGAATATTTTACTTCTGTACTATTATTTGTCTGTTTGTCTTTTTATTTTTAGCCATGGCGTTGTCGGTTTATTTTCAATCTATGAGTTTGACTGTCCCTCTGGTATCTTTCGTCCCTCTTTTATATATCTCCCCAAAAGAGGCGTGGTTTGTGAAACAGCTGTATTTACAAAGTGCAACCTATAACCTTTTCTAAATTCTTCCATAGATATAGACTTGGTTTGGAAGTTTGGTTGTACTTGTGAAAAACTAATTTCAAACGGGATAGCACATCCTGATTTTTATGGAGATGTTGTTTACCGTGCACAGAAATTTAGAAACGATCCTGGTAAACTTATCGATCCTTTAAATAAACTTATTCTAAAAGGTTATCAATTTAACACTGTAGTTAGATCTTTGAATATTGTTTTTATTAGTATTAATGATTTCGTTATCAGTAAATTAAAAGCATATTAAATATTATTGTTATATACATATGCACATTCATGTCGATACCTGTATCTTGGCATTATACAAGGTCGTGTTTTTTTCTGACTGTTCATGACGTCTTTACACTGAATCTATTGGAAGTTGGATGTGTAATAATTGATAATTTAGTCTTAGATACATGATTCTTTTATTAGTTGTAATTGGCTTTGAACTAGGTGTCAGTAACTGCGAGTACTCTCAGATCTGTACTTTGTGTCTTTTTGCTGTTGGGATTTACAAGTTCCCGGCCACGTCCACTCTGTGTTTTTGTTAGATGTATTTTTATTTGTATCCATCTGATGAGTTAAACCTTTTTCAACTAATGTTATAGTTCGTTCTTATGTTCATGTATGTTGCACTGTAACGCCACTGTCCCAGGTTAGGGGGACGGTTGGGATCCCGCTAACATGTTTAACCCCGCCACATTCTGTATGTATGTGCCATTACCAAGTCAGAAGCCTGTAATTCAGTAGTTGTCGTTTGTTGCTGTGTTACATATTTTTTTTTTCGTTCATTTTTTTTACAAGATTTACATGTAGGCCGTAAGGTTTCTCGTTTGAACTGTTTTACATTTGTCATTTCGGGCCCTTTTATAGATGACTATGCGGTATTGGCTTTGCTCATTGTTGAAGGCCGTACGATGATAGTTTTTTTAATTTCTGTGTCATTTGGTCTCTTGTGAAGAGTTGTGTTATTGGCAATCATACCACATCTTCATTTTTATAGAAGCATTAGTAAAATCCTTTGTTATATGAAAGATTTCTATTACTGTTTTACGATTTGATAGTTTTACTTCAAATACACGTTTAATTTGGTTATTCATTCTATGCCTTCTAAAGATCACAAATAGTTTTTCAAGTTTTTATATTTAAAACTAATAATCAATTATCTCTCTTGTTAACATTCTCTCATAGTTACAGTTGCAAAAATTAGCACACCAAATAAAAATTATGAACTATGCTATGTAATTTCAAGCAAAAGTGTATCCAATATTAAATATTTAGGATAATTTCACAAAACCAAAAAGTTTATTGAGATAGATGTGCTCATCAATTCTCCGATAGAGAGACAATTATGTCAGCTGATTACATAAAGGTTATCTTTCATTGACTAATTGATTTGAATAATGTGGTGTATACTTGTTGGTGAATAAGATTACACAAATGTTTAAACACAATCAACAAATAATTTTTACCTTAAATATTACTCAAAACTTAATTAGATAGAACTTTATAAAATATTAAGGTGAACCAAACACAATATTATTAAAATATGATGACACAGATATGCTGCACCTGTATATAATTTGAATAGTATGATCTAAATGTTTATATTAGATAGCGACAATCTATCTTGTACACTGTCCAAAACACTCAAGGTCAATTAATTAAGAATAAAGAAACAATGTCGAATGATTTTTATAATATAATATGTGCCAATGCTAATACTACTGCATACTAAATATCATTGACTTGTTATAAGCGGTTCCCTATAAACTGACCTCTCTGTTTGCTTACCAAAAACTCGCTTCAACCTCAGTTTGTTGCGTTTTGCAATCAACTGCGTCTGGTATTTGCTGTATGGCTTGTCCATACACGATTGAAACTCCTCAAACAGAGGTCTTCTTATGCAGAGAGTTTCATTTTCGGAATCACCGTCACCACTTTACATGAAATCTATCTTCGTGGTCTTCATGATCTTTCCCCCCTCCACGATCGGCAGTTGTTTTCCGCGCAGTGCCTTAACTCTATTTTGTAGGTTCTGTAATACTAAAATTGCAATTTTTATTTTATATTCAGAGTAAGATTGATAAGTATAAAATAATGAGAAAGAAGCACAATTTTCTGCAAGCAGTAACTATCACTCTAATCTATGCAGTTGTGAAAAAAAACCCAATAAAAATATGCTAATGAGTGCACAAAAGTCAATTTGTGGAAACTTTAGAATTTTATAATTACATGAAGGTATAATTGTCGCTGTAGTCCTTGCTCTGCATAACATTCAGTTGTATTAGAAAAATTTATTTGAGAGTTTACAATTTTGTTAAAAAAAAGATAACACATTTTGATACTAATTTATGAAATCAGGGTATCATCAAAACCAAATATTTTTTAAATCGAATTTTAATACGTTTTGATTTTGTTTTTATATCAACCAACCTTTATTTCATTGTTTGGTTTTGCAGTGCACTGCAGCTATTATCATAAGTATAGAGCAATTATAATTTAAAAAAAAAAAAGCAAAACATTTCTTTAATACATATGTACTGTTAGCATATTAGATACAGATAATTGTCAAGTCTTAAAAAAGAACGACAGACAAAAATTTGTGATAGCTTCCCTTCCATCCATATTTGATGAGATGTTGAAAATTTCAGAGTTGCCCGAAAAGACCGATGTTTTTTTTTATTTTTATAAATGTAAATGTTTGTAGATAATATGTTCAACCTCATGAAAATGTATAAGTATCTGCATGAAACTAAGATAATGCATTATGAAGCCAACACCAACACTAGATAAATATAAATAGACAGTTTATCATCGTGCAGCTTTTGTCTCAAGTATGACAAAAAATGTGTTGTACTTACCCAGTTCTTTCTTCTATAAAGACAATTTGTATGCACCTTTTCCATCCTTCTTCATGTAAACCCTCTGTTCTGTCATTCTCTCAATCTGATATTCGTAAAACGCAATAGTAAATATTGAAGTATTAATTTACTAAAACTTATTACACTTTAAATTTACCTTGAATGCTCAAAGCCAAGCCATATAATGCCTAAAGGATATACTTCAATTTATCGTATCATAAAACCGTATTGTAGGTAAGGCATTTAAACATCAATTTAAACAATAGCTAATCGGTCAAAAGATCATCTATTATCGGTTAGGTAAAACTGTTCAGTTTGACAACACTAGTTTATATCAATGTTCAAGTCATTTGGTTGTACCGGCGATCGATCGAAACATAACCTCAGGCACACGAGGATGACATGCTATGAAATCGCAAAAGCGGCTAAAAAAAAAAAAAAAAGAAGAAAAAATATGACAAGTGATGTAAGCAGTAGCAAGTTTTATGTCTCTTGAACACAACCCATTGCCCTCAGCAAAAAGATATATCTTTGAAGTGTTGATACGAAATCTTATGTTTAATTAGATTGAGTTGCTTCACTCGTATGTGACGTTTAACAATAATATTAATACATACAGCAAAAAACTATCTGGTGGGGTCTCTTTCATGGAAACTACATGAACCGAAATTATCAAGCGCTTATTTCTTAATTTTCCCACACACTTAACATTGATATGATAGTTTTTGCATATGTGTAATGAGCGGAAGAAAACTTGCCATACATTGATAATTAGACTGATAACCCGTATCAGCCTTATGTGACGTCGCGTGTCATATTCCAAATCGACCAGGTATCATCCCGAGAACCATATTAGACCAGGACTACATTATCCAGCTGATATGGAGGTATCAGGATGATACCGGGCTAATATAAAAAGGTTATTTAGAAATTTGTACATATAGAAATTAATGTTTGTTGTTTAATGCTTATTGATGCATAGTTCTTAAATTTCCCAGACATGCCAAGTGAATGGAACTGGAACACAAGCTATGTGCCGGCATTGTTGCACTTCAAATATGTGTAATATGGCTGGGTGTGGAGAAAAAGGTGTGTAACATACAGTTTCATTTCATCTATGTTAGTTTACACCATCCAGTAGAAGTTGTAAAATCGTAAAGTGTATCATCGTATCATTTAAGGTTCAGAAAGTATTATATGTTTTGAATATTACTTTTTATAACAGTATTTAATAAACAAATACATATATTATAAGTTATATGGTTCGCTACTTACCCCCTACGGATCCATAGAGGGTTAGTAAAATACGAATCCCCTATGGATTTTATTCACCCTGTATGGTCCGTAAGGGGGGTGAAGGGGGGGGGTCAGTAGTGAACCGTATAACGAATTTATCGCACGCGAGACTTTTTCTGCAACGTTTTGTAGAAAAATAAACAATGAAATACAACATCAATAGATGACGTCACCATTAACAGTAGACGTGACATCATAAACCCACTATGAAATTTACTTACCCCCTACGGATCCATAGGGGGTCACCACGTGACGGCGATAAACCAATCACAACGTAATAATTTACCCGCGGTGCGATAATCTATGATAACAAACTGTTAGTGATAAAATTAATAGGTTGGATTTTTTCTTAATGTGAGTCTGTTTTATAATATAATATTAACATTATAAAAGATATTGACATATAATTAAAGATATATATGTCTTTTTTTTTAATATAGAGAAAGTAATTTGTTCTAAAGGCTGACGTATTATCCCAATAATTAAATAATGATCATTTACTTCTGTGCAAATTAAATGTCTTTCGTAGATACATTGTCTTAATGCTCACTTATCAAGGAAATTTAATGAAGGAGAAGATCGAAACATTTTAAGATCAGTTCTTGGAAAAACTCTCAAAATCAGAGTCAGAATCCTTTTTACGTATTTTTGTTCTGGGATCAAGTATAGAGGTTGGAGATTTTCATCGTCATTTTTAATGTGTATACCAAAGGATAGATAGATATATTTGTGATTTTCTAAAAAGCACCTCTTTTATAAATTGTTAATGGTTTGTGTTGGATTCTGAATAAAGCTGCCAGAATCGAAGCAAGGGTGAAGCTGTCCAAAACTGTGCTTTTGTATTTTTTTACATTTTTTTCTTTCCCTGTTGCAGTATTTTTGAACTAAAATCAATATTGTCACTTCTTATAAAACTTTGTATATACTTGCATATATATATTGTATTTGTTTTTCGAGAAACTATCTATCATTCATTTGACGATAAGTTATTTTGAACAACATCTTTTAAATATCCTTTAACATAATTTTAATCTTTTTTACCATCAGGAATAACACAGTCGAGAGGGCCAATTTGTTACAACTGTAAAGGAGTTTTGACAATGGATGAATGCACAACTATTTCTGTATGCGAACAGAATCAGGTCACTTAATTTAATTGTATATCTTAAGTGCATCATATTAATTAATTTTACTTTCCACAATCAAAAATGAAAAAGTGTGCCAATCCAACAACAACCCAATTAAAAAAAAAGTACAAATAAGGATATCTTGGGAAAATCAGTCGGTCAACAATAAAAAACCATTTGTCAAGCTCTAAATTTCTTTAAAATTAAATCTCGTCAAATCGTAAATAAAATTAAGAAACAAGTAAAACATCTGCCTGAGAGACATACACACATCACGTTGAAACAAGAAACAGTCACTGGTGATAATGTAGATGACAATCATATTCTATATCATCTTTAAACAACATGTAGCATTTGATGATATACGTAACCAGGTCTTATATTTCTTTGACGTTTATTACACACATATATTTTAACTGAATAAGGGTGTGGTTTTCATTCTATTACTATTTCAATTTAGATCTTTGTATATTTATCAGGCTTGTTTAATTGAGGAACACTATACTGTTGGAGAAAGATTCTATACAACAAGCTGTCAGTACATAAACGTAAATATTGTAATGTGCAATCATAAATTCAGTTTGCTACGATGTAGTTTCTGTCAATGCTCAAGGACGTGTTACAAATATTTGAAATTATATATTTGTATGAAATGAAAATTAGTAAACTGCCTTAGCTAGTTTGAAGTCTCCATTATATGTGTTTCGTACTGAGAATCTTAACAACCAATCATGTAAAAACTACCGTACAAGTGATTGGGCACTTTAAAAAGATATTAGTTACGGTTAAATAAATCACGATATATTTTTGATTCTGACGAAATCTTTAACTTCTTGGTATATCAAACGATAAATCGACGTCCAATGAGACACTATCGTAACTATTCAAGCCCTTAACAGTTGGTAAATGCAGACTAAAAGAGAAGCATGTAATTAATTATGAACTGTTTATTTCAATTATCCACACGTAGATTTGCCCGGTTCGTTATTAAAGTATACCATAAGAAAACAGACTCTCCCAAATTCTAGAAAGTTTTGTAAAAAAAAAAACGCACATGAAGAAGACGAATTTCTATCTAAACCCAATAAATATATGTTTCAATCCTAGATGCCAAGCTTATAAATTCATATAACCAGAGGCTCAACCCTGTATTAGTTGTCGTTCGTCCGTTGTAAGACCATTAAATTTTATCCATCTCGTTTGAACTCATTGTAGTCAATTTGACCTAACTCAGTCAAATAGAATAACAGTTTTTTTTCTGTTTTAATATTTCTAAGTTTCGATTTGATCTACGTAAAAAAACATGTTGTTTGTAATAAGCAAATAATAAAAAAAAATATCCTTTGGAACTTCGATATAAGATATCAAGACTCTTATATATGTTCTTTTTTTTAAACTTATATTTCCTTGTGCAATGATGGAGCATCATTGCAAGGAGAACAATTCGGGATCTCAAGACCATTTTCATATTGTTGGTTTATAAATGAATTAAAACAGGGTTTTTACTGCATTTGAATTTTGCCATAAATAGGCTAAGCTGACTTTACACAGAACGTCAATTTATTATATATTTTGATGATAAGAAAAAAAAAACGTCTTATATCGGATAACGTCAACGACAGATTGACACTTGCCTATATTGATTACTTATTATCCAGCTTTGCTAACGAGATTATGCATTGTTAGTTTTTATCGCACCGTGGGTAAATTATGACGCTGTGATTGGTTTAACGTAGTCACGTGGTGCCCCTATGGATCCGTAGGGGGTTAGTAAATTTCATATGGGTTCATGACGTAACGTCTACTGTTAATGGTAACGTCATCTATTGATGTTGTTGTATTTCATTGTTTATTTTTCTACAAAACGCAGCAGGAAAAGTCTCAAGTGCGATAAATTCGTTAAACGGTTCACTACTGAACCCCTACGGACAATAGATGGTGAGTAAAATCCATAGGAGATTCAGCCTTCGGCTTCACCCCTTATTGATTTTACTTACCCTCTATGGATCCGTAGGGGTTCAGTAGCCAACCATATAACTTATAGTATCCAAATAGTTTTAAATATTAAAATCAACGTTTCTAAGCTAAAACATTTACGTACATAGAAAGACTACTGTCGATATAAAGGTCAATAAAGGAGGTCAGAAGTCTTGATTCTGGTGTTTCGGTCAATGAAACAAAAATATAAAATTAAAACACAAATACATCTGAAACATGTTACAAATCATAGTTATACCGAAGCACTAGTTAAGAAACAGTAATTTCAAAGAAGAGTAATTGTTGTATTAACCAAAGGTTTGAAAAGAAGATGTATTAGACTTATTTAATTGAAAACGTCAAATTTATTTTATAAACGGAGGTGGACGATACCCGATCGACACCATAACTTAAAAGCCGAAAGAAACCGAAAACACCATGTTGAAATAACAAAAAAACTACGAAAAGACAAGTAACCGTCTACAAAACATTTTATACATAACTTTAGTTCAACGGAAACCCCAAAATATTCTACAGTACACCCCAGGTGCTCATATAGGGTAACATCCACCTGATACCCACGACAACATGTTTTGGTGTACATTAGGTTGATAAATTACAAAGCAGGAAGCCGAGCAATATTGTATTTAATCTTAAAAAAAAAGGACTTCAAGCTTATATGGTACATTTTGTTGAAAACAGAACTACAAATGATCATGTATGCCTGTTGCAAATTATAAAGGTTTGGAATAAAAGGAGATTAAATGTTTGATGTTGTACTGCCTTCGATATGCTTGTATTTGTCTAGGTGTGTGAAGCTGTAACAACTGGACTCGGTTTACCTGTAATCGGGAAAAGATCATCGTCTAAGATGTATCGAAGCAGTGCAACATGTAGCAGATGTTGTTTTACTGACCTGTGCAATAACCAATGCAATAGGCAAATGCTAACAACAAGGAGTGCAGCAACAAGCACAAAACATCAGACCATTACTACTTCCTGGACCTCGATAATAACTCCAAGAAATGGCAACTTAACAACTAACAAGAGCCCAATCACTACATCAAGTAATGACATAACTGCTGATATCTCAAGCAAGAAATATTTCCTAATTACTGTACATCATTTTTTTAACCGATTATTAGTAACTTAAACAGTATATTAATAAAAATAAAAATTATCAATATTTTGTTCCATGCACAATTGCATGCATTAAGGGTTGAATCAACATTTTTGTCGTAGTATTTTAGAAAAAAAAGGCTTCTGTGTATAGTATATCAACATTGCGAAAATTAAATAAAGTTATGTAAAATTTCACATGACAAATATGAAAAAGTCAATTTTTGCGTTTATTAAGGGGATTTTACAGAAAAACAATGAAACAACAATATATATCGACACCATTATACTTAATTTTCCAAATAATGTTTGGGGGCCTTTTCTAATATCAATTTCATCATATGTATCAAAACATTTTAAATATTAAATGAGCACTACCGAAATGACCCCTTTGTATTTCTTGAATTAATTCACAAGCAGGATATACGCACCTGTAAAGAATAGCTTAAATATCGTTATACTGATGCTGCCTGAAAAATATCGTGAATTAAATTTTCAAATTATGATTCTTTTTATATCAATGGTATATATGTTGTCAACTTTTCTGTTTAAGACGTTTTTAATAAGTGCATCTACATTTCCGAATATCTAAAAAAAAAAATAAACAGATTGAAAACTATATTTTGACAGTATGAAAGTCCTCTTAGATATTTTATGTTTGCTTATAGTTTGTTGCCCTCCCGGTTTATGTACCAGTTATAATAATTCACATTGTGCTTTATGAAAGTAGTACAAAATTGGTAATATGGAAGGGTTATCTGATATACAAAGTACTATCTGAATTAGTTTAAAAGTAAAACTACGATAAACCTCGCAAGTACTGTTCTAGGACAAAACTGTGAAAGTTTAAACCTGTGTAAAACTTTCTCAGTTAGAACTATTTGAAACGGTATTAAACGTACTTGTAACAATCTTCACCAGACTGTTCTTAAACAGTTCTCCTGGAAACGTGCGCGCTTGATTTATTTGAACACACATATGTCGCAATAACTGAATTTCTAATTTTTATTAGAATCATTTCATAATAAGAAATAGTCTCTTATTTTTCCTCAATTATTCAATATTATTTCTACATACAGTTGAAATGGATCATGTAAAAGACTGCAATAGCAGAACGATGCACAAAAGTGGAGTATATCATATCTACCCGAGTGGAGCCCCAGGATATAAGGTGTACTGTGATATGGATACCGACGGCGGAGGATGGACAGTATGTTATTTATAAAACAGAGGATCAAAACTTAACAAGTGCATTACATTTACACCGAACTTTTGCCATCACTCGCCCTCCGTCGTCTGCCGTCCTCCGTCATCTGTCGTCATTGACGTCCGTTATTGTCCGTTTTCGTCTGTAAACTTTTACAAATGTCATATCCTCTGAAACTATCGAGCTAAACCAAACTTAAAAACAATGAACATGAGGGTTTCTATTATAAAGAAATGTGTCTGATGAAACCGCCTGCTAACAAACATTACCAAAAAGGTTAGAAATAGAACATAGGGGTTTTGTCCATTATGATCTTAAAAATAATATATATATATACGTTTTTTTTCCCGGAGGATATATCACCAAAATTCCAGTAGTCATCATAGACATGAACAATTATTGATATGATCATAATTATAAACTGTTTATAAAACATAGAATTTTCGAAATACTTAAGATATTTGACCTCCAGGAAAATATAACCTTTATAAAATTTTTCAGAAATTTGGGTACTCAGTGCTCTCAAAACGTACAATATTTAAACCTGTGATGAATATATAGAGAGTGGAAATTTGGACGAAGCAACAATGTTCAAAATAATGAGATCTAACCTCTGTTTATCTTAATCAAAATTATCATACGACTTTTTGTGTGAGTTATGTTTTCATTTTTGCCTACAATCCTGAAACACATTATAGATAAACATAAAATGTATGTAGCAAAATGATTAGCAAAACATGATCTACAAATAATTCCTATGGATAAAATCCTCAATTGACTCCTTATAGAGAGATAGAAACTTTTAAAAACTAAAAATTATCAGTAAGACAAGATCTTAAATAGTTAAATTTAGGAAAATCGTCAGTTCACTCCTTATAGGAGCTTACAACGTTAAATGACGATTTTCATCATTTTCAACTTTTATCTTAAAAACTATAATAGAGAGATAGAATCTTTAAAAAAGGCTGAAGATGATCAGCAAGACAAAATTTGTATATAGTAAATTAAACATTTGTCTTCTTAATACATTATAATTTTAAAATGAATATGTGTTCTGGACAAAAAAAAAAAAAAAAACAAAACAAAACCTATTGGAAATTTTCCAGTATGAATATGCACATAGACCTAGTTTAGCGACACAGGCTCTTTAGTATTTGAAGAGATCGCAAACTTTAGACAGAATTATTAAAAAAATCACATCAGTTAAAGAAATTATAAATATTCTGATATGCAAGACAGAAATTGTTACAGAAATATTAATTATACGTACGAACATTGCAGTCGCTGTATACAGTAAACGTTAATATGATATTTTACTGAATCGTTAACATGTATGAATGATTCTTTTGAACAATTAAACATTTGAATTGTATATAGGTTAATATTGACAAATAATAAACATCATAACATTCTGCCGAGTAAGGAATAATCAAAATATAAAAAAAGCATACACCTTTTCAACTTGTTTAAGTCAGGGAATGTTTTTTTTCCAAATATCATTTTTTTTATTTTCTTTTGATGCCAGTAATATGAGCGGTACCTTTTGTGCACAAGATGCGCATTTTGACAACAAATATCTCTTCAGTAATGGTCGAGGTCAAAATATTTCAATATCCTAAACTTATTACAAAAATGATGCAATTATAAACCGAAAAAAAGAAACACAAGTATAGCCAAAGCCGGGCAAGATTTCAGAGTTTTGCACGAGGAAGATTTATCCTGAATTTAAAATAATTTCCAAAATGTTGTAACATCAAATTTTAAATACATGATAACCGTTTGGCCATGTCAGAGTCGATGCACTTGCTACTGGGCGTGTACTTATAGTCAACCAGTAGAGAGGGAGACCTAGGTTAGTGGTCGTGATTCTTGATTATCGATGGACAAATAGGTGAAAAGCTTTTTCTTATATATATTTGAAGAACCAAGTATTAAAATTATTGATTTCTGTTTTTATGACTTCCCAACATGCATGTTTGAAAGCTGGAAAAAATACAAGCAATACTGATTTCCCCTGAACTCATGTCTAACGAAGAAGTTTAAGATACAAATTTGAAAAATGCTTAGTTACAAAATGTATTAATTTTACCTTAAAAAGGGTTAACTCATCTTTGAACAGGTATTTCAATATCGATCTGGTGGACTTGTTAAATTCCATAACAGACTGTGGGAGGACTGCAAAAATGGATTTGGAGAAGTTAGTAAGGAACATTGGCTAGGTACAGTATAACATTGTTATATGATATATTAAATTCATTTGACGTTTCATTCTTAAAGTTATTTTCCTAATTAGGCATTTTCGATGAAAATCAAAAACACAATCCTTGGTCACATAGCCTATCGTTGGTTTGCCAATAATATATGGAACTGAAAATGAATAAATAAACTTCAAAGGTGAAAAGACTAAGAGAATATACACAAATAATACATTGTTAATGGCATCATACCGAATAATCAAGAAATAAACATATGGATAGATGGCCAATAGTATCTGAATGAAAGCTACATTTTACGAAAATCAAACCAAATAACAATAAAAAGGAAAGTTGATAGACCACTTAATAGAAAATTTCTGGTCACACATTTATCCAACGAGAGGATATCGGTTGAGCTAGAAAAATATAGAATCTGAGTATGAATTCAATCGTAATAAGATGTGGTCAAGATATATATAGTTACCGTAGGTTAATTACAGAAGAACTAATTATCAAATTCGTTGGTAGAATATATTTCGTTAATTCATGGATTAATAATTCGTTTCCTTACATTGTGTCATTAAGGGATATCTATAGTGCGTGTAGGAGGAACGTGAGATATCGATATCTGTTTGATGTAAATAGTAATGTTGGTATGCTGTTGTTTCCGTTCGGGTCCTTCAACATGTATTGCAGTAGAACATTTATATGTTAATATGTGTTTGATGTGATGTAGCTATAGTATGGTAGGTCTGTCGAGTTTTTTTTTTATTTTGACCCTTAACAAATGAACGACATTTGCTAGAGCAAGGTATTGAGGGGGACCTAGCTGTACATATTGCCTTTGAAGCTGTTTGAACTTGATACCGATGTACAAGTAAGCCAGGATCGTGGTAAAACTTATTAAGGAGATTGTATTTTTAATTACGAGTAAAAGTTATAACAATGCAAGATAAAGTACAATTTGAAAATGACAAAAAATGAAAAAATATAATCATATCTAACATACATTTTGGAACGATTCTTGAATAATAAAGCAATTATTACTTTTGATAAATATTATATCAGTTGCGTTTAAACTTCGTTTTATTTTTCAAGAACAAAATAAAAAGCATTTGCATTAAATCTTATGTTTTGTTAAATCATGAATAAACCCGTTAAGAAGAGGTTAGCATTTTAACATTTTAAACATATATTGCATCTGTCCAAAGTTATATAATGAATGTTGATTTGATTTTGACGTTAACCTGATCCATAACGCAATATACATTTGCTTTATCACGAAACTGTTAACAATTCATTTGTATGAATATTGAAACGTCAAAGAAATTGCTCGATCCTAGTACTTAGATTATTATTGAACATACCCAATTTTACTGTGTAATATTGATATTGGTCACAATAAAAGTGAATTATTAGTTTCCAACATAGATTGTTAGAATTTATATCAAATGACGCCTTTCCTTCCGCGAAGGACACACGGGAAATGTTTTAAAGAGGTGAAATAATAAAAAAAAATATATACATTACCATATGAATGTGTGATTTCAATTAACTGCCAATTATCAACGTAAAGAAAATAATTAGTATCCATATATAAATCTGGACATAATAGAATGAACACACAGAGAAACGATTGCATTGCAATTCATAAGAAAGGATTTCTCAGTAAAAGAAGAATAATGTTTTTTATACAAAGCGATACTAAAATTTTGAACTCTTAAATTATGATTTTACTATATTTATCTTTTGTTTTATTACTAATGACTATTTTTCTCATCTCTTTTAATAATGATGCTTCATTATAAATATTTTCATTTTTAATTTATTTTATCATGTTTACGGGGTCACTTGTCCGTATGTCGCGTGAATACTCATTGAATTTTATATCTAATATGTTTGTTTACCATATATTTTTTTACAAGTGAACATTAATTATGATTCGACAAAATCGAATTTCAAGGATTTATGCAATTGCTGCAACAACATATTGCAAAACATTAACTGTGATGAAGTAATTTAAAAAGCTAGATTTTGATTTTTTTCAATTTCTAATTAGCTCTAAGAACTTATGATGTTAAATTGTGGCGTCCCTGCTTTAAATAGCCAATGCTTTTGATTCTTAATAATTCACGAAAAAGTCATGGTCGAATATCTTAAACTTAATATATTTGCTGAATTCGAACGTGTTGGTTGTTTTTGAAATAATTCAAATATAAGGATGGACCTGTTAGATTTGCAACTTATTGACTGTATACTTAGACACTTGGAAGAACGTTAGTTTGTTAAAAAAGCCACTAAGATGAGGGGAAATTGATTCGGGATTAATGAGCAGCTTCCTTAAGATGTTAATGAAGGGGGAAAAAGGACATGACCTTTCTTCAAAGAAGCTCCCAGACAGAGAAAAAAGACTCCCTCTCCGAAGATCAGGTTTATTTTGTTCCACCACAGAAAACCATTTAAAAAAAAAATCAGTGATGTCATCATGACAATTAACGAGTCGAAGTTACGACGAAGAAGGATCTCACACAAAACCAAAGTCAAGAAACAACAACAAAATAAGTTCTCAAAATCAACATGAGGACAACTCTAGGGTACCAATACCGTGAAAAGTGATCAGTGGAACGATACATGTGATGTTCACGTTTTGGATATAAATTTAACTGTAATAAGACGACAATGTTATAAGCTTGATATGTTTAAACGTATGTGGTATTAAAGATATATTACTTTACCCTGAATTTCAATCCCTATTATTTAATCATGATACTATCGGTCCTTAAGAAACTTTACTAGATGATTTCGACATTTAATTGTGATGAATTTATTATTAGCTTTGAAAATAAACACAACTTTTCCTACAATAGATTTGGTGATATTGCTTAAGGTTTTCAGAATTGTTTTGAAAATTATATATTATTTTTTTGTTTATTGGTTTAAAGTTGACGACAAAATTTTAGACATTTCAGAAAACGTCTTGATTGGTATAGTTTACATACAGGCAGTAATTACGAATTATACATCTACATATGCTTTTAATTAGATAGAACCTGAAATTTAGAAATTTTCTGAGAAATCGGAATCGCACAGCTAACCTCTATGTTATTGTTATGAAGATAATGTAGATGATTCTATTTTTTACAACTTTACTGATTACGTATGTTATACGATCTGAATATACCGTGAAACAATCCTGACACAATCGTCAATTTTTATGGTAGAAAGTTCCTTGAGTTTTGTAAAAAAAACAAATTATTTGTTTTAAACGCTAGAGTTGGGCAAGATGTTATTGGTTGACCTACCAGTCGATATATTAATATAGATTATGTTGTTTGTACTTTACGCTTTTTTGAAATGCATAACGAATTTTCTAAATTTTTCCAATGTTCCCTCACTTTAAAAACTATCTATTTATTTGGTGCATTCTTCATTTAGAATACAAAAATAATCTTTCCAAGCAGACAATTAAACGACAAATGTATTTTTGAGCAGGTAAATGGTTTCAAAAACAACATAGATGATGACAAAATTGATCAGGTTATTGATGAACTATCTGTATACAGTAATTTAGAAAATGTAACAACTAAAAACTAAATAGTATAATAATATCCACGAATAATACTAATACTTTAATTAATTCTGCCAAAACAACATTTGGTACACGTATTTGTGAAAGAAATATGCTAAATGGTCCTAAAAAATATGATAAACAATGGTATAAATTTGAAGGTAAAAAAAAAAAAAACTGTGAATGGCCAAATAATGTATTAGCATTATGTGTCAAATTTATGACCGATTAAGACTATTATAAAAGTGTAATGGACGTAAACATTTAGAAGTATAAAAGAGCAATAAGTGATAATATGAAACACACTCAATCTAAAAATCCCAAAGCAGTGGGAAATATTCTAACAAAGGTAGACAACGATACAAAAGAAGTATATGTATATCATGTATATTGAAACTTTAAAGGAAAATTTTAAAGAAAAAAATGATCAGATATCTATTTTATGTCTTATTATTCATTAATTGTAGAAAATGTATATAATTGTGTCATATCACGAGTTGTACATACTATTGACGCATCTGACATATTTGTTAATAATATTGTCCGACACAGAGAAATTCATTCTCATTTATCATTTTCCTTATGATTAATAAGATTTAATCATTAAGCATGAAATCAATTTAATAAATTGAGATTATCGTCTGCTAAACAAGAGTTAACTTTTTTTTAATGTTTAAGGACTTGAGCGTCTTTTCTTTACTAAGTTAAACATAATTTCATAAGCGGTTTTCCCCCTCTTATTTGATATAAAATTGCATGCTTTTCGTGATTTGTTCATTGCACGATTTGAACTGAAGGAACACAAAAGGACAGGCTGATTCGGTCATAAGATAAGTACATATGTTAGTTAGATATATTAATTGCAGTTGTATTGTCCGGACGATTTTATTTCTGTAATTTGTAAAAGAAAAGATTTAATTTTGTTTTAAAGCTATTTTAATTTCTTGCAAATAAGTCGATTCATTAATACAACAATTTTCCGCTTACTTGTATGGCATAAAAACTGAACAAACTTTAATTTAATAGTTAAGTTACATTGTGCACACATATATTAACCATTGAATAGCATCAACATTAAATGCTTTACTACAGGTTGTATATTAATTTGTTTTTAATGTATAAGTGAAACATTTTGAACAGGTAATTACAATTTATGTAGTGAATGACTTGTTATCATTAACATGCCTGGATATATTCAATTTGATTACACGTTACATCTTTTTTATATGTTAAAAGATTCGCAGATACTTAATTTAATTACAAGTTATAAGCTTGGTAATAGAAGGAGGTAAACCGTAAATAAACGATGTTTTATTTTGATTAAAAACACACATTGTAGCGGTTTTAGTTATGTTTTTATAATCAACTTCAACTGTTTTAATGAATTAACAGGTATTAAAGTTTATTTAAGTGTACGTAGTGTGTAAATATATTGGTAATTCAATTTATTTAAGTTGAATTTAATTTTGAATATGAACCGGGCTTTAAAGACTTGATGTATGTATCTAATCTGTCTTTATAATTATAATAGTTTATAACAATGCAAAGAGGTAGAGGAAGGCGTCGCCGACATGACCCGGTTGGAGGTCGGGAACAATTGCCACAACGGGTTAGGAGGTCTCATAAGGTAGAAGCACAACTACCACAACCAGTTGTTAGGATTTTGAGAAGGCGTCCTTTAGTTGATGCAGATGAAAAGGAACCTTTAGAAAAAAGACGGCGGGTTGATGAACCACAATTAGTTTCCATGCACCCTGACGTGGACATTAGGTGAGGTTAATGAAATGTTTGATAAAACTCTAATGTACCTGGTTTCAATGAAGTTGATATATTTACTAGTCAAAAGCTTAAGGATAAAATTTGAAATTTTGAGTAAATTGATTTGTCCCTTATGCATCGTAACAATTTTAACAGTCAAACGAATAATGAAAACACCTTAGGCATTAATGATGGTATATTGGTTATTCAAAACAAAGTTTAAAAAACCTATACTATTAATTCTGCTGAAGATTGGACTGATTCTGTTATTGCTTATGCCCAGGTCCTTATTGAAAGTTATCCTGGATTGCAAATGAGCTTTTCTCATATATTTTCATAATAAGGGGTGCAGCGGCTAATCATTCTATTGAAAAATGGTATACTTATTTGCAAAAATTCCGTTTGAGGGTATCAAGGGATCATACAAAAGTTTGGTCATCCATACATGTTTTTTTTTGTGGTTACGTATTTTAACTACCAATAATCAAAAACAACAATAATCTAATGTTGGTTATAAATGCTACGATTTTAATTTTAAAGGTTTTTGCAATAAACGCAATTGCCAATACAGGCATGCATGTCTTAAATGTGGTTTTAATCATCCTGCTTTAAGATGTATAGACAACGAAGTTAATACTGGTCCATCTAGGTTTAAGAGGAATACCATTTCACCTTTGCTAAACAACTGTGCTAATAGACAAAACCCAAAAGGAGATTTTAACAGAAAATAATTTTAATATTTTCCGACCTACATTCAGACCAGCTAAATATTTTGAACATCTCCGGTTAATGTAAATGAACTCTCTAAGCTTCTGGAATTATTTTCTGATAATCAAATTGCTGTTGAACTTTTGAATGGATTTAAATATGGTTTTAAAATTCATTATGAACGTCCTAGACGTTCATGTGAATATAGAAATTTCTGTCTGTTTTAAACAAACCCTATAGAAGCTAAAAAAAAGTTGAATAATGAGATATCATTATGTCGAATGGCAGGCCCATTCAATCATTGACCTTTTTCAAGTCTTCGGGCTTTCCTATTGGTTTAGTTCCTAAGAAAACTGGTGGACTTAGATTGATAACTCATTTGTCTTACCCACCGAATGAAAGTATCGAAGCTTTCATTGATACTCAGTTTACCAAGGTCTATAATTCATCATTTGACAATGCAGTCAAAATTGTTAAACAAATGGGAAATTCAACTTTAATGGCAAAAATTGATATTAAATCAACATTTCCTTTACTAAAATGTTATCCGGGTGATTTTAATTTACTTGGCATCAAACTAAATGGCTATTACTATATACAAAAACAATGCCCATGAGATGTTCAATTAGTTGTGCTACGTTTGAGAAATGTTCAACCTGTTTGCATTGGTCAGTTAAAAAAATACGCAATCTGAAAATTTGGATCATTATCTTGATGATTTTTTATTTTTTGGAGAAGCTCATAAAGATGAATGTCTTTTTATTTTGATATTTTAATCAGATTAAATGCGGCTTTGAGGCACGTGTGCTCTTCTAGATATGAAACCATAATGTTTCAAACAGCATTTTTACGTGTCAGTGAATTTGCCATTACATCAAATGTTATACACAAGCAGGTTTTACATAGGCGAGATGTTTATATTGACAATCTAAAAAATCAGCTGTTTGTAACCATAAAATTTTCAAAACTGATCAAAAGGAAGATCGACAACTTTAAAATGAATCAAATGAGATTTGTTCTCTACATAATTTGAAAGTGTTTTACAAATTAGACCTGAAAATGATGGTCCTCTTTTTGTCATCTTAATGGGAAATCATTAAAAGATTTCAGTTTCAGACTGTTTTAAACAAAGGACTCCAGTTTTGAATCTAAACACATCTAAATTTAATACGCATTCGTTTAGAATAGGAGAAGCGACAACAACCTTTTGTCTGGTAAATCTGAAAATCAGATAAAAACAAAGGGTGCTAGATGTCGTCGCCATTTCAGCGCTACATTATAATTCCTAATATTTAATTTCGGTTTCAGCTAAAATGACATTTAGATTATTAGTTCAACTTTGGTAAAAGGGCATCTGAACACACCGAACTAAAACAACTGGTATTGATATGGGTCTGGATAAACTTTGATACGCTATTGTTTAGATAGGTCATTCGGGAATTTTATGGCATATGGTTCCTTCAATTATAACCGCATTGTTGAATTGGAGAGGGCTACCTTCAATAATTCTAATTAATTGCGGTGGTAATGATTTATGTAACATTCAAAATGGCAAACTTTTATACAATATTAAGGACACTTTACATCAGTTACTATCATCGTTACCGAATACAACAGTTATTTGGGCATACATTTTTGCCAAGGCGGGCTTGGAAGAATGCAATGAATAAAAAGGCAATAGAACGGTCTAGAGTCCGTTTGAATAGGGGATTAGATCTTACATACACAAAGTTGGGGAAGGCAATCAAACATGTTGATTTATTTTTGGAGAAGCTCATAAAGATGACTGTCTTTTATTTTGATATTTTAATCAGATTAAATGCGGCTTTGAGGCACGTGTGCTCTTCTAGATATGAAACCATAATGTTTCAAACAGCATTTTTACGTGTCAGTGAATTTGCCATTACATCAAATGTTATACACAAGCAGGTTTTACATAGGCGAGATGTTTATATTGACAATCTAAAAAAAATCAGCTGTTTGTAACTATAAAATTTTCAAAAACTGATCAAAAAGGAAGATCGACAACTTTAAAAATGAATCAAATGAGATTTGTTCTCTACATAATTTGAAAGTGTTTTTACAAATTAGACCTGAAAATGATGGTCCTCTTTTTTTGTCATCTTAATGGGAAATCATTAAAAAGATTTCAGTTTCAGACTGTTTTAAACAAAGGACTCCAGTTTTTGAATCTAAACACATCTAAATTTAATACGCATTCGTTTAGAATAGGAGAAGCGACATCAACCTTTTTGTCTGGTAAATCTGAAAATCAGATAAAAACAAAGGGGTGCTAGATGTCGTCGCCATTTCAGCGCTACATTATAATTCCTAATATTTAATTTCGGTTTCAGCTAAAAATGACATTTAGATTATTAGTTCAACTTTGGTAAAAAGGGCATCTGAACACACCCGAACTAAAACAACTGGTATTGATATGGGTCTGGATAAACTTTGATACGCTATTGTTTAGATAGGTCATTCGGGAATTTTATGGCATATGGTTCCTTCAATTATAACCGCATTGTTGAATTGGAGAGGGCTACCTTCAATAATTCTAATTAATTGCGGTGGTAATGATTTATGTAACATTCAAAATGGCAAACTTTTATACAATATTAAGGACACTTTACATCAGTTACTATCATCGTTACCGAATACAACAGTTATTTGGGCATACATTTTTGCCAAGGCGGGCTTGGAAGAATGCAATGAATAAAAAGGCAATAGAACGGTCTAGAGTCCGTTTGAATAGGGGGATTAGATCTTACATACACAAAGTTGGGGGAAGGCAATCAAACATGTTGATTTAGATGATATTTATCCAACTCTTTCGCCGATGATGGCGTACATCTGTCATATATATTTATGATGACATTTTCATCAATGCTATTAAGTCAGAATTAGAGTTGTTTATTAAATATCCAAACAGATTTCTATATCCAGATGAATTTTAAAACAGCATAAAGTTGTAAGCCATCATGTATTGAAGTTGAAATCATTAGTTGTATTTTAGTTGAATAATTTAATCAGTTGTTAAACACGTCGTTACGTTGAACAGTTCTGTTGTATTTAGAACACTTCTGTTGTTAGTTGTAAATGCATAGTTGAATGCATTTTGAATTGTACACGTTGTTTATAGTTGTACTGTTGTAAAGTATAGTTGATATACTCCGTCTAACTGATATGCTTGAGTTGAAAACCTATTTAATTTCAGAATTTGTTTTGTGTGTTATAATTTTTGTTATGGATTGATTAATTTTGTTTGGCTATGAAACGATGTTTGCTAGCATTTGTCTGAATTTATCACAGCTGGCGTCTGGTAACCCAGTTGTCATTTGGAGAAAACATATGATGGTTGCCCTGCAATGTTTTTAGCTTGAACATTAATTAGACATTGTCGATTAATGCAAATTCGTTGGCCGGTTGATATATCGTTGAATTGTCCTAATAAATCCATGACAAAAAATTGACAAAATTCAAACTTACCATTTGTTGTTTTTTTTTATTATGATTATTAAATTGTGTGTCTTACAATTTGCCTATAACGAAGGTACTCTGGAATCGTTGGAACTATTACGAGTGATTTGAATGAATTTGGGTTATCTTTTATCATGTATATCGAATTCCTAAATTTACATCTGTTGGTTTCTTTCGAATATTTAATAATAAGATTTATTCATTCAGCATTAAATCAATTTAATAAATTGAGATTATCGTCTGCTAGACAAGAGTTAACTTTTCTTTAATTTTTAAGGAATTGAGCGTCTTTCTTTTACTTACATTATTTCATAGGCGGTTTTCCCCTTTCTATTTGATATAAAATTGCATGCTTTTTGTGACTTGTTTATTGCGTGATTTGAACTGATGGAACAGAAAAACCACCCTATCCCACCCTTGAGAATATTTTTTCTGCTGTTTGTTGTATATTTTCAGATATTGTCAAATGAAGCGTCGTGGATTGGACAGAATGTGAACTCAATACATAGTTTTTGTTGAATGGCTGAATTTATCATAGTTGGCGTCTGGTAGCCCAGTTGCCATTTGGAGAAAACATATGATGGTTGCCCTGCAATGTTTTTATCTTGGACATTAATGAGACATTGTCGGTGAATGCAAATTCGTCGGACGGTTGATATATAGTTGAACTATCTTAATAAATCCAGGACAAAAAATTGCCAAAATTCAAACTTACTATTTGTTGTTTTTTTTATTATGATTATTAAATTTAGTGTCTTACAATTTGTCTATAATGAAGGTAATCTGGAATCGTTGGAAATATTACGAGTGATAACAATTTATTTGGGTTATCTTTTATCATGTATATAGAATTCCTAAATTTACATATTTGTTTTACATCACTACGAAAAAACAAATTGTTGAAACTTTACCTTGGTGTTATATTTTGCAACTAGAAGATATTATTGAAATCAGGCTAGCCTATTAAAAGTGTGTATTGTGTTATAGAAAAGTGTAGATCTAACCATTTATATATAAAGTGTCATCTTGATACCTATGACAAGTCTATTTAAACTATTATCTATACGTTTCGAAATCTGGGGGTGCGAAAACCTTGTTATTTCGGAAAGGGTTAATTTGAATTTGTTAAATCATGTATTATGGTTAAAAAGATCGACTCCTAAATTTCCGATTTACGTAAATGCAATATTATACAAATTGATCAATATAAATAATACCAATTATGGAATTGAACACAAACGGAAATCATATATCACTGGTATATTTATTAAATGTAGAGTGTTAAACATATGGCAATATGTAAACTGTATCTCAAAAGAATGGAATGTAATGAACAAAGGTCAAGAGATCGGTTATTGGTGGAGTGACATTAACTATACAATTTAATTTCTAATGCACCCACCGTAATATACTACTTAATTGTATATCACTCGAAAACTGATCATTTGTACTATTTGTTTTGCCCCGTGGTAAAAAAATTGTACGGTGCAATTTCCGTGAAATCATGATCAAAGGTTTAGGACGAACACCTTCCTATCTTTCAAGATGTCAGTATTGTTTCAGATTCTGTTCTTTCTATATTGAAATAATGTGTGCAAATAAAGCAAAGTTTTAGAAGAGAGATTAGTAGTCACTATCATACGGACTTTGAAGTTTTTAAAACTTGTTTTTCATAGACAGCAACTTTTTTTTCAGAAATTCAAGTAAAGATGATAAACTGATGATAAAAGCAAAAAAAAAAAAAACATCTTTGTGATTCAACTGGTAATCAACCAAAACCAAATAAGATCTTTCATTTATAACATTAGAAATGTATACTAAAAATGCGCATCTAATGTATTTAACTTTGAATCGTAATAGTTTTACTGTGCATATAGCTGTGTGGTTGTTTATTCTACATTGGCTAGATGTTTAAGGGGAGGGTTGAGATATAACAACACATGTTTAACCCCACCGCATTTATGCGCATGTCCCAAGTCAGGAGCCTCCGGCCTTTGTTAGTCTTGTATACTTTTTTAAACTTTTGGTTAATTTATAAGTTTCGGAGTTTAGTGTGACGTCCATTTTCTCTGAACTAGTACACTTTTTTTTATAAGGGCCAACTGAAGCCCGCCTCCAGGTGCGGGATTTTTTCGCTGTGTTGAAGACCCATTGGTGGCCTTGGGCTGTTTTCTGCTTCTTGGTCGGGTTGTTGTCTCTTTGACACATTCTCTGTTTCCATTCACAATTGTATTGTCTTGCGACGGCATCACGTAAGTGCAGCAATTAATTTGGAATGTTTAATATGCTGATTACGGTAGCTTCTACGAAATTCTTTGTACATTTGTTTAAACAAGGGATGATTTTTTGCATGTATAGGTAGGTCATAATCGTATTATCACATCACCTTTCATTCATGGCTTACTTTAAATTTCAACTATCAGACTATTAAAGGGATTATAATGCTCATGACTATATGTTTCTTTCAGTAGAATGTTGCAAAGCATATCGCAAATTGGCTGCTTATAGTATGTTCCTTATAACACAGAATTCCTATGACCTATTTCGGTCATTTGTTTTAATACGTCGATATGCTTATAATACTTTTGTAATACAAAGGTCAGTGTCAATTGCATAAATCAATGCAAGGAAAAGGAAATTAGAAATGAGTCGATGGAACTGTATTTCGTGATTTTCTGAAATACTTGTTATTATTTGACAACATAAACTGATATTATTTCAGGGAATGATCGAGTGCATCAATTGACTGCACTGGGAAACAATGTTTTACGAATATATCTAGAAGACTGGGAAGGACACAGTAGTTATGCTGTTTATGATAATTTTACTGTCGGGGATGAAGCCTCAAACTATATTTTGTCATACAAAACACTAAGTGGTACTGCACGTGAGTACTAATAAACGTACAAAATAATTGTATTGTCCAAAACAATGGTTTGCATGATGATGATCAAATATTAAGTCTTGTTTGATTACATGTAAATTATTTACCAAGAAACAGTATCAAAATTGTTTGAACAGCATTATTCAGAGTAATAACTGTAATACATGGAAATAACATGAGTTTTAATTGATATTCGGATTGGAGTTTAACATATCTTTTTTATAGACTGACATTCTGAATCATTTATTTTCAAAAGGTTTTCAAGCACCTTATACGTATTGCTGTTAGTTTATATGCATTGAAGGGCATTAGCCGCCAGATTCATAATAACCGACTTACATTCGCAAATTTGATTTTTTAAATTCCAAAGAAAATAATAGACAGTGAATGGACCCCTTCTACATGTTATAATGTTTAGCATAACGTTTGTATTCTAGACTATACGACAATTAATAAACCTTCAATATGACCTCCGACTGCTGATTATCATATGACAAATATAACATATATAGCCAAATTGAATGACAGTAGCATAATATACATCTATATTACAGAAAACAGTTTACAAAATCATGCAAAATTTACAACTGCAGACAGACCTAATGACGGACGTCATTTAGATGATAACTGTGCAAAAAGTGATGTTTATGGAGGGCCATGGTGGTATCCTTATACATGTGGTTCTTCAGACCTTAATGGAGAATATATAAAAGGTGGTAAAGTTCTTAAATCATTAGGACACGGCGTAGTTTGGGCTAGTTGGAGAGGATTTCCATATTCTTTGAAAGTCACCAAGATGATGATACGAAAGACATGAACTAAATAAACATAATTCATGTGCACTGTTATAGAACATCATTTAAACTGCAAGTTGCACTACTAAGACTGTATACATTTGATAATGGTTTACACTTATATTTTATAAATATTAAATTTACATGTAACAACCATTTAATTTCACACAAAACACTCTATTGCTTTAGAAAACGTTTTTCAACTCTATTAGTTATCTCAAATTGCAAGCAATCTTTTCGTTGTGTTTTTTAGAGCTAAAATGAGATGATAGAAATGCGATTTCCACTTCAAGTATGTTTATACTTACTACTTCTACCGACGGAAATACTTTTTTAATGCAATTTGATAGCAACTAGATAGCATCAGAAGTGTCCCATTTTGTAATTGACTGCTTGAAAGAGGCAAACGAGGCTAAACTCGTGTCGAAAAATTTACTGGAAACGCTACGGCTAAAAAAGAAAAGATCAACAGACAAACAACAGTACGCAAAACTCAAAATAGAAAACATAAAGACTGAGCTCTAATAGCTTCCTTGTGAACAGCAACCCTCTATCGAAATAAAAAACATCGTTTCAACTGGGAGATATATACTCCGTATGCAGGCGCTGCTGGAATGTTATTACAAGGAAATAGAAAGTTCACAATTGGAAAGATGAAATCATCTATTTTGTCGTATAACTTTGTTTTCAACCATCCATCATCGTAAATTTCTAGATGTAAGTCAAGATATGAGACAGATTTAATTGTAACTATTGTATCGTTTATCTCAAGTTCGATTTGATACGTGTAGAAGCTTTCAACATAGTCACCAAATTGAAATCGACGAGAATCTAAGACAAGCGTTGTGTTATATACACAAGCTGTAAATATGTTAGATAAAGCTTAGTAAATGTAATGGGTTATTTAACACTACCACATAAAATGACCTACAAGATTTTTAAATATATACAAAGATCTTGTGATCACACTGCCGATTACAGCTAACGTTTGAGATCAGACATCGATAAGACACGAAAAGTAAAAAAGTCGGATTACAATTTCCTGAATGGTCTGGAATGTCCTATCATTGACGGAACGCAGTCGTATACGTTCGTAACAGATTCCTACGGATCGGGAAATGTCCAGGAAGGTCGGCCAAGCACCCCGACAGTTAGGTGCGTCCCGTAACATTTGGGGAAACTCAGCCGATTTTGTCTAGTCCGATTACAATCGTGAATAAGTCGTGACAGATTCTGCTGTATTGGATAAAAATCGTAACAAAATTCTGTGTTTTCTGGACGGTGTCCGTGGAACGGGCATGATCTAAAAAAAATTATCATTGCTGATTTTTTTTTGCCGATTGAGTCCAGATAGCATCCAGATCTTGCCGATTGCGAACCGTCTTTACCGAAACCGTTCCGGAACAGTCCCGTTATTAATACGAAATTCGGCAATGATACCCACGTCAGAGTCCTGACAATTACAGAAGACAATACGACTGAGTCCATACAAAGCCATTTGCAATGCGATACAGCAGACTTTGATAGGATTGCGTTCCGACAGCACCTGATCATCCCGAATATGGCGACGGTTTTCTAACGGATATCTTCCGTCAGCGTTGGTTCACTGTCTGGTCACTGTCGGATCTCAGTCGGATCACATTTGGTAGAATCGGGACGCTGTCGGGACAGATTCGGTTGTTTTTAACCATGCGAAAGATACAAATCGGATTAGAATCGGATTGAGAAAGGGATAATCGAAACTAATTTGGCTGGAAACGGGTGAATTGGGACGCTTCCTGGACAATATATGATAAATGACGTGATTAAGTAATTGTTTTTACAAATTTTAATATACTAGTAAGTTTGAATTTCCAGGCACGATTTACAGGATCTTGGTCAGACTTTTGACAAATTTTAATCGAGAATCAACCTGTCAAGGACGGCTGTAAAAATCGTGAATGTACGACCCCAGCTTAACAAAATGTGTTATATATGCAATCTAAAATACAAAACTTATACAAATTGAGCATCTAAAGAAATTAATAACCCAATCGATTTTTTGTCTTGTTAGATACTATTAATGTTCGGTTTTGGAAACAATTGTGGCGTTCAATGTTTCAAATTCCAATTAATTAGGTTAATACTGTAATGAATCGTATTTGTATTATTTTTCAAAAGTATAAACAAAACACAACTTCTCGATCTTATTTAGGCGGTTGCAAATCAAATTTCAAAGGTCAAATTTAGCATAAACCTGTAATGCACAGACTTGACTTCGTCACAATCTTTAAGTTGTTCTTACAATCAATATCTCCATACATTTATTAACATTTCATTAATAATGTCCTAGCATTACGTTTACAAAACAGTGTTTATTATAGTAGCTGATTGGATTCTCAACGTGTTCAATAAATTGTTATATTCAATATTGTGTCAACAGTTTTATCTATAACCATACAATTAAAGTGTGACACATTGTTTTTTTTTTACGTGTCAGATAGCAGTCGACATAAATATGATTAGTCCAATGCCTTCATAGGTTCATATCGTTTGCTTTCACTTTTTTATCGGATATTTTGAAACAACCAATGAGGAACCACAAAGTCTTATCGGACGTCCTTATTTTCTCGTAACAGGTTCCGAATGAACTTTTGTTGGATTGGCCATTTGAAAATGTTTTCGACAGGTGGTAAAACAGTGACTGTCCTATGAAAATACAATGCAGCAAATAACTGTATACATGAATTATATGGTATAAAAGCTATGAACAGAAGTAATTCAATATTCCGATTGAGGTGATGCGCGTTTGTTTTCTTTTATTTGTAAAGGTTTAGTCTCTTTGATCTGTACGTACTATGCTGTTAATGGACAGTTGATATGTCAAATTAAATAAACAATAAACAGGCATGGATTATAGTATTACTTTGCTCTTACTAAAGAAAATTTTCATACTTTATTTATACATGAATTAAGTAAATATTACATGTAAGGATATCAACTAAATAATGCAAATAGATATAAAGACTCCTGCCAATTTATGCACTGCGCGAACAATATTTTCCAAAATCTTTCAAATAGCAGATAGTGATTGCAATATTTTAATTTGGGGAATGACACATGCGATTTAAGATTGGACTCCTCTTTCAGTTTTCTTATTTCTTATTTATATATGTATAGACTTAAAGTACAATTTGCTATAAACTTACTTTCCCGTTTTCTTACTATTATATTTACTGTTTAACAATAATAGTATTTTAAGCCATCTACTATTATTTTCTACTAACATCGCATAGATATACTGCTTTTGTTAAATCGTACAGATAATTGCAAAAACAAATTAAACATGGGAAAAATAGATCTAAATACTAGATGTTGGGTAAACTTCAATGAGTCAATAATTCAATGACAAAAATATTTAAAGAGAGAGAGAGAGAGAGTATCTAACAATTTGACATTACACAGGAATATTGCAAGCTTCATATAGCCCCCAATTTATACATAAAATAAAGAGAATCAAACAACGCAATCCTCTTATATAAATAATGTGACCATTTAGGAAAAAGGCTTACAATAATAAATAATGATGATAATAATGTAAAAGTTACCAACCATTTTTAAAACAGAAGTAATAAAATTTAAACTTGCTATGGACTGCTGTAATTTTTATCATTATCATTTGTAAACAATTAGATATACATATAAAGATTCCAGTGTTACAAGGAGATTGCTATTTACCTTGAGAATTTTCCCCCTGAAACCTGCGTATAATCAGATTTGACTGAATCCCCAAGACAGATCATATTTGGGATTTCAGTCTTACTCTCGATTATAATAACGAGAAACCTCGATTTTTGCTGCACAAAATAGAATACGATATTTAAGAGCATTGCAAAACAATTCTCACTAAATAATCGTTTGAAATGTTTTACATTTTTTTCATGTCGGGGCCATAAAATCTACTGTCAAAAAGAACATAATGGTTGAGAAGGAGAAACTATTATAGCTTTAATCAAATCACAAATCATAGAAACGGTAACCAGGGCGTTAACATTATCTTAATGCTTAAAGATACGTTTAAATAGTAATGCTAATATCCGTTTATATATCATTTTAACTTTCTACCTTGACATTAAATAGTCAATCACCACTTGGTTGCTGTTTGTGAATAAAGATAACGGGATTTGTTGGTTAAACATTACAGAAACATCAATCAACGAAATGCATTTAGAGATATCTATTTGGTGTTCTAGAAACGGCCGAGTCTGTTAAAGATGAATGTTTTATGCGTTCGAAGTGCTTTTCTTGCTATACCTACATCTGGAAACATAAAAAGACATTTAAAAGCTATGGATGCACATGTTAATAAAAACTTGCAGAATGTTTAAGCTGTAAATCGAGTTTGTCTAACTGCCATATATCCGTCTTTTGTTTCTTATATAAAACTAAAGACTTAGCTACACGAACCTCGAGGGTCATTTCCGATGCCCTGGAATGATAAATTTACGATAAATATGTAATATCAACAGAGTTCGCAATAAAGATGAATAAAGGCAAGTCCTTGGACTGATCATTTTGGCAATGCCGAGTTCAACAGCCAATCAGGGGAAATATCGAGTCAAGTAATATTTTGTCCAGCAAGTAAGAGTTGTCTTTCTTTAGATATATAATATGACTGATCCTGTGACTATGATCTAAATTTATCAGAATCAACAATCTGTGTTTATAGGATGACCGATCATGTGATGTGATAGCTTTGTACTAATTCTGGGATGATGACATAAACATCACTTGTTTACTTATTAAAATATCTTCTGTTGGGGACAAGTTCCCAATACTAACCAAAATAATCTGTTCCATCACAAGGCAACATATGAAAACCAAAATCTGGTTAACTAAAAATTTCAAGATGGTGTTAATATCATATGAAACTTATAGCTTTCCATCGTAATGCTAAGCAATAACACGTTTAACAGGAATAGCCAACACTACTGGATAGTGCAGCATGCCACACCAACCACTAAAAAGTCCAAGTTATTCAGTGAGTTAGTGCATCAGTCCACGTTTTATCTTAATAACCTGAACACAATTGCTAAATTTTTATGATTCTCACATCATCATTTCTTATCATTTGTTTAAAAGATTTCATCTTTCACAGAACCCCAACTCTGTATGCGTGTGAACCGCGGCTGAATATAACACATTGCAATTACCTCAGTATGTATATCGGTTTCGTTAGTATGGAATTCATGAAAATGTTGTATCAAGGAAAAGAAGTTACAATCAAGCATTTGTAGAAATGCAAACAATTTAATAGTATGCGTGTAAAAGTCAATGTGATGACATTGTGGATGTGAATTTCTACATAGAAATTAGTTGAGATATTTGGACACAATTTGTAATGATTACATTACTATAAAATCCCATACAATAAATTCCAAAAAAAAAAAAGACAAAAGCACATTTAAAATTTACGCAACTTGCCTGTATACATGCAAAAATGTCGTTATCTAAATGAACCTGTGTTTTTAACTTTAAACAATTTTAGGATATGTCAATTGTAAATCATAGGCAACGAATTCTTAAATTTTGGTAGCATATATTCCAAAAATTAAAGACAACACAAGACGATATAATAAGTTACTATGTGTAGCTACAGGTTCGGGAGACTTAAAAATAAAATCAAATCTATTTTGAAGTTTTCTATGAAATATTTTTGAACAGGAGTAACTTCATGTTCAACATTTGCGTTAAAAGTGTGAAAGAATAACAAATCACTATTGCAGGTATATAGAAGATAAGCGAAGGATACCAAAAGAGACATTCATTCTCATAATTCGTAAATAAACTGACAACGCCATGGCTGAGAAAGAAAACAGACTAACAGACAAACAACAGTATACAAAACAAAACATGAAAATCAAATACTGAGGGTGATCTCAGGTGCTCCGGAAGGGTAATCAGATCCTGCTCCACTTGTGTCACCCGTCATGTTGCTCATATTAGTATAAACCCGATGATAAATCTAATTCAGTAGGTCACATTCGGGAAAAAGGGTCGAGATTGTAGTTACGACAATTGAAACTTATACGTTGTCACCTGTGAAACGGATATTTCATAACAGTCAACGATCTCGTGATGGCATCCGTAAACTATAATTATTGTTTGTGTGTTTCTTTCCGGCAATGTCAATGAAAGTTGTTCTATGATAAGACATATCTGAAGAAAAATATTTCGACTTGATTGAGGATGATCTTTAGATATTGCTGACACCCGGTCTTTAAAAGATTGTCCTAAGATTACTAAAACCACCGTATGCTTATGAACAATGAATACAATGTATCTTAATTAGGTAGGCAGATATTTACATTGACATTTAAGTCAAATATTGGAATTTGTCGACATTTCGATATTCGAAGTTATCATCACTATAAACTTTTGTACTAAATCTTGCGATCAGCCTCTTTCATATTCATTAGTGTTTGCTCACATAATGAAGTATTTGATTCAGATTTAAGTTTTCGAATTGCTCTTAAAACTGACAGCAATTGTTTGAATTAATTTAAAAATCATTGGAACACTGTGCATACTGGTTCTAAGGTGGTGTCACATGTTATTAGCTTTGACCTCTATCAAAAGATTCAAACATGTTTTGCACACTCTCGCAGAATCCACTGTAACAATCAGATAACAAAATAATGACGAATTATAAGCAACAGGAAAAATAAAGACAACAAATACATACATGCAGTTGGTTGCAGATCAAGCATAACATGCATTCGCATCACGTATACCTTATCTTAACACTACAATTAATAATTGTTAATTTCACAATTTCAGTAGACATAGAAGGTAAACCCGCATATTCTTCCGCATAGGAAAAAAAAATGTACATACATTTTCAACACACCTTTGTATACTTTTCGCTGTAAAAGACAGTTATTACAGTTTGTCATGATATGATGTATATACTAGTGCATCGTTCCATATAAAACAATCAAACTCAAAGATCCATTATTCTTTTTTTTTTATTTTCAGTAAACAAATCAAAATATTTTGTGCATGTTTGATGGTATACATGTGAACAAAATATAGTTTATCATATATATAAACCCTTAATGGTCCGATAGTTTTTACATGTATGAAATGAAGTGTATAAATGTTTATAATCATTAATGTTTTTATTTAACACAACAAAATAAATATATTTGAAGCATTACATCTTTTGAAAACAGAATCGTTAAAGCATAGCAAACAGATGCACTGGGCGAACGAGCATACAAGCAGACAGACGGACATAACAAATGAGAACGACCAAATGGCCATTAGTATCAAATGCATATTCTCTCTGTTTCTTAATAATTAGATATGTATATTATACACGAGAACTAATTTGTAATGACTGTAGACCGTTTTTGTGTACAGTTAAACGATTAAACGAAAATATTTTTTTTTAAATTTCCCTGCTGCATGTTTTGAAATAAAATTTCCTCAATTGATACTAAAAGCAATCATATAAGAAAATCTGACATGTGAAAAGATAGGTTAATAAAACTACCTAATATTTCATATTCCTTTTATAAAATGCATAATTATTTTGCTTTTAACTATGATTATAAGATGCGGCTATGTTATATATTCAAATATAGAAATACAAAGAAAAACCGTAAACGTTTTCCTCAAGCAAACAGTAACTGGAAATAGAAATATCATACCTTATTATGTTTTCCTGTTAAATTTAAAATCAAACAGGTCATTAAACATTAAAGGAAATATTTAACAGGAAATATCATACTTAGTAATGTCACAATTTATGTTACAGGGATGAAAGGCAATACATATAAAGATCGTAGTTAGATATCTTTTACAAGCTTAACGGATCTGTTCAAGATCACCTTGGGCTTCAACATCTTCAAAGATATTCCATATTTAATTCTAGACGTTTACATATGACTGTTTTGTGAATGAAAGTAGACACCATGTCAGGCAAGATTCAGTCAGTAGTCCTGTTTTATTGTGTAAACGATACAGTAAATGGTATGTGATTTAAATATAGCTTTGTCACTCTTTCACTAAAATTTTACATCCAAATTTAAATGTGTGGTTTTTATTTCTTCAACAAATTGCATTATGCACGAAAAAGGCATATTTCTAGCATGTTACCTGGACACATTGTTCTCCTTGTACCATTTTGCTGGTTAGTATTTGGCGCAAAATTAAAGACACTTTATCATGTATATCCCAATAATAATACAACATATTTATAAAGGTGAACTCCCTATATAAAACTACAACTGGTATAAAGGTAAATACGTCGATTAAGAATTATCTCTCAGCGGAATTCGAAACCCTGCTTTCTGGGATAGTGTGCATCACATATGCTGCATTTAGGGCTTTAACCCACTCTACTTATTAACGATATATAATTCTTTTTGTTAGTCACACTATAAAGGATTTCACGAAATTTTGAGTGAAGCTTCATCGTGAAAATATTCAAAAATAGATAATCTTCAGAGCAAAAAAAAAAAGAAAAAAAGAATGCATTTATTTACGAATTACGTACATAAACGCAGTTTTTCAGACATTTATAACTGTGTCCAAACATCATGTAATTTTTCTTAAACTTGTACAGTAACTTCCGTATGATCAACAACTAACAAAAGGAGTAGAGTATTCTGTCGTATATTACTGATACATGAATTTTGTCAAACCTTCAAAAATTCTATGGAACTTGGACAAAAGCTATAGTACTTTTATAATGGTAGATTTTCTCTGAACAAAGCTATTTTTCCGCGTTAACTGGGAATATAACGCTTCTTTTTTTGTTGAAAGTCAACGATCCTTTACTCTTTGCAGTAAAAGTGTGTTCATAATATCATCGATAAATGGTTCTTCGTATCACATGAAACAAGCAAAATCAAAAGGTTCTCTTTTCTTTCAGAAAACAAATTGAAAGTCATTGGAGTGTTATTTTAAATATTCCAACTTACAACAAAAGAAACGATGCATATTTGTTACTTTTAAATAAGATTATGATATGCGGCTAATTTAAATATCTTAATATTAAAAGACAAAAAAACGTAAACTATTTCCTCGACTGAAAACTACCTGAACGTAGAAACATAATACATGAAAACTTTACAATGTTTTCCTGTTAAAATCAATTAGATTATTTAAGGAATATTTAAAAGGAAATATTAGACTGCAAATTGAGTATAGATCGAATAGATTAATGTTACTGTTTACGTTAAAGGAACGAAAGTCGGTAACAATAAAAATTGTAGATGTGAACTAGATATCCTTTACAAGCTTAACGAACCTGTGCATCAAGATCACCTTAGGCTTCAGCATCTTCAAAGTAATTCTGTATAAAATTCTAAACGTTTACATAGGAATTTTCTGTGAATGATAGTCGTCCTCATGTCAGATAAGATTAAGTCAGTGGTCTTGTTTACTTGTAGTAATCAAATGTTATGTTTACTATTTAATACATCGTTTCCAATGACGCGTTGTCACCAAAATTAAATGTTCGTTTAAAAAAGAAAAAAAAAAGAAAAAAGAAAATTGGATCATGCATGCAAATATCTTACTTCTAGCATCTTACTTGGACACATCGTTCTCCTTGTGCCATTTAGTTAATTTTTGGACGCAACATTAAATGCAATAAATCAAAACACAAAAGTAACAAAAACATTTATAGAGGGAAACATTTCCCTTCAGGATTAATGATAAGACTACAACGAGTATCACATTAAATAAGTCGGCTGATCAGTTGGAAAACAAGTCCTTGAAAACGTCCGTTGTCGTCAAGCTCTATCAGCAACAATAGCGGGGGAAATTAATTAGGTGGCGCTATAGTCGTCCGTGACGTCAAAAAGTCCGCCAAATCAATCGGCTAAAAGATTGACGTTTAAAGTATTTTTTTCAACTTGTCATGCTTTTATTATAATTGAATTTTAAAATTTGTAGGTTTTGCGACCAATATAGTTTCAATACGACATACAAACATTATCAAAAATAGCTTGTTATTGCTATTTCTTTATCCTGTCCGTTCTAAAAATTTTCAGCCATCTTTTTTTGTTCGCCAAAAACATCGATTTGTCATAACTTGACGTTTGCGTATCCAAAACGGAAAAGAACGGTAATAATCTTAAATGAAACCGGGTAACCTATTTCAAATTTCTACACAATTTTGAAGCCATAATTTTTTACTATTATACATCAGTTTGAGTGACCACTAGTCAGGTCAATTTGTACATGGTTTTGGCTGCGTTTCTACTTCAAAACAGTAAAGTTCAACTTCTTTTCATTGTACCTGTTTCCAAAGTAGTCTAAAATACTGATTTTATTATAGATATGAATGAAATTGTGATTAAAAATTGTTGTTTTTCATAATTCCATACGATACCCCCATTTTAAAGTAATTAAAACCCTTTTTGATCCCCCTACACAAATTGACGGTGGCATTGTTTTCTTTTTCAACATACGTCATATAACGTTTACAAAATATATGTCAGGGTCATACATAAAGTGAAAATTTACACAGTGGAAAAGTGAAACAACAAACAAAGTTCTTCTTTATTGCGTTTGAAACTATACGTCTTAGAAAAATTCATTTATACTGGAAACAAATATGACAAATTAATGATAGCTTATTGATGGACAACAGCGCAAAAAATAGCAATAGAAAATGCATTGCAAAGAAAATTTCTGGAGGAAAAAACATATGAAAAAAGGAAATGAAGGTCAGTTAATTATATTTATATTTCATAAGTTAAAAACCTTGCTTATTTAATTATCTCTTTACTAAGTAAGCTATATTAAATAAGAGCAAAAGCTAGCTTATCAAGTCAAACAAGAAGTTAATTCATAGAGATGTGTTCTTACAAAATTGAATTTATTCAAATGGCAAATTCTTGTCAAATTTTA
Source organism: Mytilus coruscus (assembly GCA_017311375.1). NCBI lineage: Eukaryota > Metazoa > Mollusca > Bivalvia > Mytilida > Mytilidae > Mytilus > Mytilus coruscus. Next base: position 76,791,222 of record CM029597.1, on the reverse strand, counting down.
TCAAAATTGATCATTATTAAAGTAAAATGCACAAGATTTGTCCTACCAACTTTCATTTCATTTCTGAGATTAGTATCCAATTATTTAGGTAAAATATACAATACTTTGTTTATAAATATGTCAAGCAGCTGATACAGCAACCTGAAGAGAAGAAGCCCCATTTTTTGTTTCAAAAAGTTTACTTTCATAATCTATTAAATACCCTGAGAAATTAGACAAGGGCTACTGTGCTAGCTAATTTAATAGTTGAATTTTACAATAATAATGATTTTAAAATTCAAAATTATGTCGCTTTCACTTATAATTTTAAGCATTATTTTTGTACAGAATTTCTGTCAATATTTTTGGTAAACTTATCCTTTTTATGTAAGATATTTTCTAGGCAGTATTGTACTGTTCAACTAAGAAACATAGGCTTGAGTTTAAAGGCTCTTTTACTTTGAAAAAACTTATTGTGACTCTTGGTCCCACTTTATAGAATATAAAATATAAATGATCAGTACTATTTGTTATTTTCATTTTCAGAAAGATTATTCAAATTGTATAAAATATGTTTTATTGCATTAAACATTATCAGAAGTGTTTAAAAAAATTCTACTAGGAGTGTTCCCATATACCATTATAAAAATAACAAAGTATATTTCATCAGCCAGAGCTAATTTATATCAATATAGCTAGGTTTGTACATGTAAGTGCCATTTATCCACATTTCTTAATTATTTTTTTTTACTAATTTTTTGTCTTTTAATTTTTACATCTAATCCTTCTCTGAAAAGTAGGGAAGTATCTCTTCTTTATATTATTATAACATAGTTGTCAATCGAATTTCGTTTATTTTCTTTCTGATTTTTGTAAAATAAACTCCTTTTTATGCATTTTGCTGGGTTTTTATTTTTGACTGGTGATATTACGGGAAGATAACCACTTGCACAAATCGGCAAAAAAATAAACACCGCTTCGTATTGAAAATAACTTGACGTTTGCGTATCCAAGATTCTATTGCCTAGATATTCATATCGAGTGTTTGTTTTAATGAGATGCTTTATTTAATTTAAATTCAGCCCATCATTTTTAGTTTCCTCGAAAATATTTAGATTTTTCGATCAGAAGACTTGACAATTTTCACACAAACGTCAAGGATCTTCAAGTTTGAAGATAAAATAAAGATTAAAGGACTTTGATCTGATGTGTAAGTTTTGACGAGTAAAAACTATGTTATACTAGTATTCAAGATTATTTGGACCAATAAGTTTTATTACGACAGTGGTATTTGGTGAGTAAAAATGAGGTTTGTCTCATCCGTAGTTTTACTTAATTTTCACGGTCACGTGACTTCTATTGTTGCTGATAGACTTGGGGTCAAACCGTGACCTGCTTTCCAACTGATGATAATCACTCAACAGCAATTTGAATCCTATGTTTATGAGATATCGTGGCAACACCTCCTAAACTGCGTTCACTCTTTAAGATATAGTTTTTGTTAATCGAATAATACCTTTCCTCGCCTGCTTCATCTAGAGTTGTAACAATGTACATATAGACGGCGTAATTTGAAAGTAAGTTGATTTTAATGTCGAAAGACGTATTAAATTACCATGTATCAATATCATTTACAATTTAATATATACATCTTATTATGTGACTTTTCGACAGACGTTCTCCTTCGCAGACACTAGGGTTACCATGTAACCAGGAAATAAGTTCCTGAAGACGAGACTACACAATAACAGCTACTATAGAAATTTCTAATTCAAAAGTAATATTTACAGCTCATATTGGTAGACAAATTATAACCAAGAAGACCTACATACATAAGGTTCTCGTGAATATGCATATGCATTTAATTTAGACTTTGTCTGAGTGACATACAAATGCACAATGAATATAATGTTCTCAGCTGTCTATTAACTGATTAAACATTTAAGCTAGGTTCTAGTGGCTTGTTCGAAACACGTATAGACGAGTAAGTTTGGCAAGATTTGTCATTCGTAATATAAATAAAAAGGCAGTATCGTGCACGAAGAAACTAAAATTGTATGTAAATCATCCGTCTTTCACTCTTCACATCTAATGTCATCAAACACTCTTAAATTCAACTTGAACCTTTTTAAGTCCATAATTTGACGATCAAATCAGATGGAAAAAAAATAAGAACATGAGAAGACATTAGATAAGAAACCATTACATTAAAAGACAAACAAATGCAGTAGTGTTGAGCTACGTAGTGTTTTGACAATAAAAGCCAAAACAACAGCATTTTCTTCATAATTAGCTTGTTATATTAAGCGAAATAGTACATTACTAAAGTTTTTATACACCGGTACATTGCCCTTTTTATGTCTTGTTTGTACTCTGACATTACCTTGTTTACTCTTTGGGGGTATGTTGCTGCCCTTAAATCAGGAGCCTGTGAATCAGTGCATGTCGTCAGTTGTTAGATCATTGTTTAACTTTTTTCTTTTGAATGTTTTTGCATTTTATCATTACGGTATATGTAATAGCTGACTGTACGTTGTTGGTTCTGTTCATAGTAGAAGGTCGTAAAGTGAAGTATAGTTGATTTCATTAACCCCGTTCGATCTCTAGTTGATAGTTTGCACATTGACAATAATACTACATGTTTTTACCTTTGTAGCCTTGAAAGGTTTAATTTCTGTCCCTATCCAACGCACCCTATTCTTCATTTTCAATTGGCAGTCCAATTTTCCCTAATTTCAACCCGGTCGAATTATCTTGCAGAACTTTGTCAGATGCTTCGACGGTATACATCAGTTATACATTTGGCGTACAACTTAAACAAGATAATACATGTACATAAGAAAGAAATACAGTACATGTATGCATGGCTCACATGATCAATTACGAGTATTGTATAAACCCACACCGCCCCCTTCTCCCATCGCATTTTCTCCAACAGTTGACGAATGTCAAACGAACAAAAAATCCAAAGAAAATGGAAAAAAAGTAACGAACACGTAGGGTAAACAATATATGTCCATATCTTGTATTTCTAGATTTTAATTGCCCCACTAAAACTTTCTGATTACTTAACCAAGACCTTCGTGTAACCATAATCAATACAATGTACTTATATTACTGTTTTATCGCTATTTTCTATAATGTTGCCTTGATGTTTTTGTGTGATATTTTTTCATATAACGCTAAACGATTGATATGAGTTTTCCCCAGTCGATAAAAAGAGATTGTATTTGCCCACGTCATTGACGTTGCATAGGAAAATAGCGATACAAAAATTATCAATGATCTTTCAAACTCGAGGTTGTTTTTCGACAACTTTGTTACTGAGAAATACCCTTTCGTTTGAAAAACTATCGAAAATCTATAAATATTGACCAAGATTGATAAAAGATCTTAAATAAAATGTGCAAATTTCGAGAATAGTATGTAATTAATAGCAAGACTTTTCATGTTAATATAGAAGATTATGTGTTTAATCATATTCATGGCTGTATTTTACCAAAACAAAAAACAAAAAAAACAGAATATTTTTGCTTTATCCAATTTTTGACACATAAGGGGAGATAATTCAGATATAAGAGAAGATAACTCAGATATATATGAGGAGATAACGCAGATAAAGTATTTTTATAATAGAATGAGTTATAAATTTACCTATTTTATTATGTCGCAACAAAACGAGTCCGGAGCCCCAAATTTCTTTTTCTTATCTGAAAGCATCTTATTAGAGCTATCTTCTCATGTTTTATCTTAATATTATATGGTGTAGTTTTCTTTTATTACACAAAATCGGGTTTTCCATGCTTAATCTATACAAAATCTGACAATTTTACACAACCTGTGGTGTGAAAAAAAATCCTGGTGACCCATATTTTTTATTATATTTTTGAAAAAAAACCATGATATAAACTACAAATGAAGTACATTTTGACAAATTACTAAAACATTCTATAGATTTTAATTTAGATCCCCCATCTACCTAATCACATACTCCAGGGCTATAAGTTCGCTGTACAGAAAAAAGAAGTAAGCAAACTAGATAGTTAATGACATGAGATCGTTTAATGTAAGTAGTTGAGATATTATTATTTTACGTTTTAAAAGAATGAAAACGACACGGAAAGTTTTCAGTATTTCAATATATCAATTAAAATTTAATGTTATTACAGAATCACCAACACAAAATGCATCAATAGCTTTATATCATTATCTGTGTCAGCACATTGTTGGAACAGAGGAGCACGTAAAGAGGATAAGAACGATGAACACTGTTAGAGACAATTTATCAAGTAACAATGATATAACAGCAATCACCAGTGGAAGTTTGGGAGAGGGGCTTGAGATGCGAGGTAGTGATTTAGATTTCTTGAGAGTATTCAGATGCTTTGAGGTTTCTGAACACCCAAATATCTATAACAAACGTAAAACAACATATTTGACAATGGCAACATAAGATACACAACCAGGTTTCACTCAGTTACGTTTACTACATAGTAATGATCCGGATATCTTTCAAGTTACTGAAAGGAAAGGCGGGGATTACTACTTTCCAAACTCTTCATTTAAAACTAGATCAGAACATAGATTACTTCTACACCCCTCAAATAAGATAACTGTAGCGCCCCTTAGTTTAACGACTGTACATGGCCCATGTCTGTCCGACAAAAATGGAACGCTTGACCTTGCATACTGTTTACAAAGTAAATCATGGATAAAACCAGCAAAACAGTGGTTATCACGATCAAATATCTCATGGCCAGGATACGATGTTAAACAGGCTTTGGTAAAACACGGCGTTCTGTTCGTACCAATAGGTGTATAAGGATCTCCAAAAGAAGAATTAGAATGGCGAATATCGTTTTCCGTTGGAGAAAAACTACTTATCTATACATTCACGCATACACAATTACTATGTTATGCTCTAATGAAAATTCTTCTCAAAGATGTGATAGATATAGAATTAGATTGTAAAGATCTTCTTTGCTCATATTTTTTTAAAACAATTATGTTTTGGATTTCGAGGAATTTTCACCTGAAATATGGAGGCCAGAAAACTTGATATCAAATTTTATATGTTTTGAGAGACTTATATACTATGTTCAATATTCAGTTTGTCCGCATTATTTTATTCCTCATAACAATTTATTTGAAAATAAGGTAAAAGGAAAACGCAGGAAACACTTTTAAATAAGCTATATATTCTTTATAGTACAGTTTGGCAATGTATCTTTTTTCAGATCAAATCCCGAATTACCATGAATTAGCATTTCATATTCATAAAGATCTCAGTGCTCTACATTTCGACAATATCAAAAGATTTTTATCTTCTAAAATTTATAAGGCAGATGGTAAAATGTCGAAGTGTTCTTTTTACTAGAAAAGGAATACATACCATATTGTCTACGGAGAGTTCCAAAATAAAAGATCTTTACTTGTACTATATTACTAAGTTGTGTTGCAAAACCAATCAGTTACTACCATTTAGGTATAAAGTCGGAAATAAATCTACTTATAAACAATATAAAACCTGTATAAGTACTATGATACTGCATACACGTCATGACGCTGTATCTGGATGGCTGTTTTTAGCCACGTTTCTCTGTAAGACAAAACAATACAAGCGAGCTCTTGAAATCCTTCAATATTCTTTTTTAAAATGTACACCTGAAAAATGTTACCCATTTTTAGAGTTATGGCGTATTCATTATGAATTATTTAATTTGCATTTATTTAGGAATATGAAAATTGTTCAGTTTTGGAAATTTCTGATGTTAGATTTTGTGGTATATTCACAAAACTCTACGGTAATACCAGATGAATTAAACATCGAAGTAGGGACAGGACCATGTATTTTCTCACCAAGAGTGTCATTGTCATTTAAACAATAACAGACAGTGTCAGAATGCTCTCTCGGATTTGCGATTGACTATAGCGGAAGATCATTATATAAAACGTACTGCCCATCAATTTGTGTCTTACAACATCCTAGGTGTAACTTTTCAATTGCTAGGAGACATAGAATCAGCCAAACAAGCTTTTTGCAGTCAATAGAATCAGAACCAAACCCGAATATAAATACTGCGTTCCAGAGATTGTCAATAATAGATTGTTTTAGATTATGATAATGGTTGTAAAACACATCGAAAAATAATTTTTCTGACAGGCAGTACTAGTATCTATGATTTTCTTCCACAAATAAGTTTAACTTTTAGGCTATCGTACATTTCGTATATTAAGTACGAATGAACGATGTTTTGGAACACATCTTAAATTTGTTTCCAGAATAAATTTTATATACAAGGATTCACCTCAGAATACAATGTAAACGTTGTAAAAACAACTGTGAATTGACTATATATGAACTGTTTTAACAATTGCAATTAGTGGTTTATGTTAATATTATCATTTTACGTTATACATGTTATCCACAGTGTACGTTTTCTGTTGATACAATTGCCTAAAATTTTACTTCATATAATATATTTTAGTATCATTTTGTAATAATTGTCATTCATTATATTTGTAAAAATGAAACCAGTAGTTATATTTTATCTTATCAAATACGCATTCAAATAGAATATAAGGATCGCGTTGAGGGTAATGTAGAAATATAAATGACCATGAGAGAGAAGCAAAAGTTACAAAAGGAATAATCAAACCCATAAGTCAAAACAAACAGACAATGATATGGCAAAAAAAAAAAAAAAAAAAAAAAAGAAAAAACGACTAAATGACAAACTACAGTATACAAAACACAACATCGAAAACTTAAGACAGAGCACCAAACAAACCCCATCAATCACCGGGCTGACTTCAGGTACTCTGGAAGGGTAACCAGATCCTGCTCCACATGTGACACCCGTCGTGAACTGGTGCTCATTTAAATACTACGTTGTTGGGTCACATTCGAGGAAACAAGGACGCCGGGATTGGGGTTATGACAATAGAACACAACATTCGTTATATGTGTCTATCTATCTATCTATCTATCTATCTATCTATCTATCTATCTATCTATCTATCTATCTATCTATCTATCTATCTATCTATCTCTCTCTCTCTCTCTCTCTCTCTCTCTCTCTCTCTCTCTCTCTCTCTCTCTCTCTCTCTCTCTCTCTCTCTCTCTCTGTAATCTATCTAGCTATATTACGGACATTGCATAATGTCTTAAGATTTTTCTTAAGATAAATTAGAGACAATGAAGTATAATTCATAAAGTGTTCTATCTGATATAAATAAGGAGATGTGATATATATGATTATTGCCAATGAGAAAACTACTCAATGGAGTACAAATGACGTAGATTTTAGCAAAAATAGGCTACAGTACGACCTTCATCAATGAGCAAAACTAATACCGTATACTGTGGATTCATTATCTTTTGTAGGAAACCAATTTTCATGCATTTCTTTGGTAGAGGTGAACCTCTTATGAAGTACACATTTTCCGTAGGCTTGAATGCAGACTTGGCAAAACAACATAATCAAATATGCACGGAAATAAAATAGTCAGCTATACAAGGCCCCGACATGAGAAAATGTGAAACAATTAAAACGAGAGAACGAACGACCTGATTGATAACAAAACAATAAACGAAAACCACTTATATCAGACCAACATCAACCACAGAATAACAACCTCTTGACATGTGACCGGCACCTATAGAATGTGGTCGGGTTTAATATGTTCGCAAATTACAAATTGTGTAGGTCTAGAAAAATAAAAAGATGGGGTAAGATTGCCAATGCGACAATTCGTTACAAGAATCCACATGAAGTAGATTTTAACAACTTTAGGTCACCGTACGGCCTTAAACAATAAGCAAAACTCATACCGCATAGTAAGCTATAAAAGGCCCCGAAATGAGAAATGAAAACAATTTAAACCAGAAAACTAACGGTCTGTTATATGTACAAAACAATACACCAAAAACAAATATGACAGACATGAACCTAGGACAACCACAGAACTACATGCTCCTGACTTGAGACAGGAACATACTTAATGTTGCGAATTTTTGCTGGCGCCAAACCCTTCCCTAACCAGATATGTCTGGTTTTTAAGTAAAGTATGCGTTATTTCTTTGTCTCTTCGTAATTTTTTTTTTCGAATTAAAAAAAATATATATATATTAAATTCGTTGAATCAAGTCTCTGACATTTCATAGATATTTACTTTAGAAACTATAATTTCTATCTTTCTGTATCTGAAATTAACATAATAAGGGTGCGTTTTGATTAGTACAGCTGTTTACCCTTTTTGACTAATTAAAATCAATCATTGTCATTAACTTTTTAATATATAATCTTAAGTTTGTTAATCCCTTACATGAACACATGAATGAACTTAGAATGAACTAATTTGTTTAAGTTTCTGTATCCTGTTGTTTAAGGTGAAGTTAGCGGAACTCATTTTTATTTCTTTATCCTGTTGTTTTATGAGTAGGGGAAATTAATCTCCGTTGAGATCCTGTAGCTGAGTGCTTTATTGATATTTAATTTTGTAACTGATCATACAAAACCAACCGTGTTGAAGGCCGTACTTTGACCTATAATTGTTTACTTTTTACACATTGTGACTTGTATGGAGAGTTGTCTCATTGGCACTCATACCACATCTTCTTATTTCTATTTAGGTTATTGTTCTATTTTATGGACGAATAGGAAAACCTTACATTTAAAAAGCTCTGACATTTTCATTTATTCGCCCTTTTCAAACAATTAAACAGTAAAGTTTCTGCAACATATAAAGATACCGTCAATGTAACAACCATTCAACGACACGAAGAATCCAAAGAAAGAAACTGTCAGCACAGTACGATCTTCAAAAGTATACAGGTGTGTATACGCAAAAGCGATATCTAAATTGCTGAAAGTCTGTCTGAATAGTGTCTTTAACTTATGGCAGCATTTGATAATATATATTCAACCTTTGTCTACAAACAAAACACAATAGTTGTTGTTATAACTATTATTAGTTAATAACAGGTAAAATACAGTCAGTATAAATATGATTACTCTTTAAATATTTGAAATAGAAATAAAGTATTTGCAAAATTGTTTTATAGTAAAAATGAATTTAATCCCCAATCCTTTCTTTTTTATATGAAGAAGCATTACAAACCAAATTTAGACAGGCAACACAGTTATACTCAAACGGATGATAAACATATAGCAACTTTAATAAGCACAGAAAACACAATACTCAAACATATAAGGGAACATATAACACCTGGAACAAGGACAGACAGCACAATACTCCATCATACAAAGATATATCAGAACCAAAACATTGACAGACAAAATCAAACATAAATAGGCAACACCATACTCAAACATGTGAAGAGGCATAAGAAACTGAACAAGGACAGACACTACTATACTCAAAACGGATAATGAAAAACATAACAACTTTAACAAGGGAGACACCACAATCCTCAAACATATTATTAAACATATAACAACTCGACCAAGGACAGATAACACAATACTCCATCATATAAAGCAATATCAGAAACAAAACATTGACTGACAAATCCAAACACATATAGACAACACCATACTTAAATATTTACGGACAGCAACATTCTCAAACACATAAAGAAACATGAAAAACTCCATTGAGGATAGAAAAAACCAAACTGGAAAATATCTAGGCAACATGAGATATCAAGACAAGGACAGAAAACACCTTCCTTAAACATAAAAAACAACATTAGAAACCTGAAAAAGGATGGACAACGCCATACTTAAACACATAATTAAACATTCACTAACAAGCAAATTTTGATCTGAAACGGGCTTGTAATTTGAAAAGTTCTTATTATTATGAAAAATAAATTAAAAAGAAGATTTCAGGATACAATCAATTTTCAGACTTATTGTCGTTTTCACAGAATTCGCTTGCAATAGTAGTCAACTAAAATATTTTTGTGATTTTACTTTTTTTTCGGTCTATATTCAGACTTTTCAGTAGTAGTTATTTACTTGCACACACCAATATTATACTAAATTGTCTGAAAAGCTACTAAAAAGTGCTTAATTGACTACAAGCGTGTTGACTATATAGTGCTGAACCAACCGCAATGGATAAGTTTGAAAATTGAATAAAAGACTAAGCATTACTGATCAATTTCATATTAAAACTTGATAGTTAATGTTAGGATCAAAATGACCGTTAAAGGTTAAAATTTGTTTACAGTTATACAATATAACCGAACAAGAACAGATAACACAATACCAAAGCATATACTGAAAACACCATACTAAACATATTCAGACAACACCATACTCAAAAATATAAAAAAATTAGAAGAAACTCGAACAAGGACAGACAATACCATACTCAAATACATACAAACAACACCATATACAAATATATAAAGGATTAAAAAAAAACTATTACAAGAACAGACAACACAATATTCAAACTCATAAACAAATGAAAAGGCAAAGAACATAGCAAATCGCAAGAAGAAACAACACAACAAAAACAAAAAAGAGAAATAAATGTCCAAGTACAAACAGCACCGTAATCAAGTATATATCAACAACAAAAAAGGGGAGGGAGAAAAAGAAATTCCAAAAGGACAGCTAAAATCAGAACTAACGTAAAACACACATTACAAACTCATACAAAAACAACAGCAGCACCATAACATATCATTTAAGAATACTTGTACTAAAACATGTTAAATGAACATATATTATCCATACAATAAAAATCAACACATGTATCAGATTTTAGCTCTCCTTCTAAGATAAGCATACGTTCGATACTTAAAAAAAACAGTCCAATTTTCTCCACAATCTCCCTTAAAAACCACCACTAGTTTTCAGCCAGCGTGTTAAAGAAGCATAAGATTAAAGATACAAAAAAAAAAAGATTTGATTTTTTTTTGGTGAACCATTAACATGATTAATGCAAGTGAAATATTGATATAATAATTCGCTTTCAGCACCCAGTTTTGTTCAATTTTGTCAAAATCACCTAATAAACATCGCTGATGAATTGTTCACTTGCAAGTAAATAATTCGAATTCAATGAATCCGTATTCAAGTGACCTTCAATATAATCCCTTAGCTTGAGATGGATTTCGCATGTATTCAGATAATAAAATGAAAAAATGCCAACACTTAAAAAAAAAAAAAAAAAAACAAGGATAAACAATTTGGTTGACTAAATCGATAAAAAAAAATCAATCTTATACAGGTAAAAACGATGATAAACATAATCTTTAAGCTACAAAATGAAATCAAACAGACCTAGAAAAATCGAATTGCACATGGTCGCTATCTATTTATATTTATAATGATGTTTATATCAAATTATATGACCATCTCCAGTCTTCGGATGGTTAATTGGATGAAGTCTAGATAATAATACCCATGGAACGCTGATAAATATTATTGAGTCCATACATTATAAATTATTATTTTTAGACTTTTGTTTTTTGGAAATTTTTAAAGTTATCAAAATCAAAGCAGATGTAAATATGCTACTCAGCAAAAGGCAGAAGTTTGAATTATTGCATTATAAATTTTATTTAGTTGATATGAAACAGAAAGCATGAAGCACACGAGCCAAATCCTACGTTACCTAGAATACCCACAAAGCAACAAATAACATCCAATGAAAACCATTATAAACATTTCAGGTGTGTTTTTCTTTAAACATTTGTTAAATAAATGTAGACAAAGACATGTGTTTTCTCTAAACAAATACATGTGCTTTCGTATATAACTACAACCAGAACACCAGCAACCAACAAGACAAAATACAACATCGTCAAAAAATGAAAACAACACGTTATTAATTGAATGCGTTCGAAGGGCTTTTTGGGATTTACCTTCATCAAGAACGCTCAAAGCCGAATATTTGAAAGCCAAGGATGTATAAGAACCGAAACAGTTGACGAGCTATATGAGCAAAAGTACCTAAACAATAGCCAAATTCATCTAAGGTCAACTTTGCGTGAGGGAGTTGAAACCTTAGTTTCTTTAAAATTGATAAATGTATAAACGGACAATTTTAGAACGTTAAGAAAAACAACAAATGACAGTAACTGTTGTAATGATGACTATTAATTTAGTAAAAACTTAATATTTGGCCAAGATTTTTTTGGTTTTTTTTGGTTATGTTTTGTCACGTAGGTATCTCAATTTGCGTTGTTTACGAGGGGAAAATACAAACGGAAAAATATTGTTTCCTATAAGCTTCCTGATCGGTTGTTTTTTTGCACGTGGTATTTTGTACAAATGTATAAAAAAAATCGTAGCTCTTCTCGGTCTATTCAGTACCATTGAATTTTGTTAAACAGGTAAGAACTTATCCGTGCAAATAGTTATAATGTATACGCTTTTCACTTTTTTATTCTGTTCTTTCTTCATTTTTCCATTTTGTACATGAAATGACGTGAATGTGTGATTGTACGGGGTTACATGCAAGCTTAATATACGCACTACTCATTGATACTTTACCTGGTTTGATTAAATTTGATTATAAACTAGAGTAAAATTAAATATAAACTTTGCTGACTTTTCAGTAATACAGTGTACAAGTTACTGTATAATGAATTCATTTGAATTTACCTAAAAAAAAAAAAAAAAAAAAAAAAGAAAAACAATCTAGGATGTATATACGAAAGCAGCATATGATTTAACTAATCGACTATGTTATTATTAAGTTCCTAAGTATACAAACACGTACATTATAATTTTAGAATTTCTGTCTTCAATATGGTAGCATATTCCAAAAAGCAACGCGATCGATAATTCTGTGTCCAAAAGGTTTTAAATGCCCTACCCTTTTGTAGTTTCCTCTTAGGAAGTAGGTTATATTAGTAGGCTCGTATGTCTTTGAAACAAAAACAAAATAAAAAAGAACACGGCCTCATTTCATTTATTCGATAACGAGTTAGTTGCAACAACATAAACATTTCGGAAAATAAATCTATTGTCCGTAATCATTTTCCACATAACTTATGGAAGACCAAATAATTATTAATTCACAAATATATTGCCCTGCTATTACGCAACATCATATTGTTATTATTTTGAAACTGTTTTGGTCATATCCAATACAATATGAACGTGTTTTTTCTTGTTTTGCAGCTAATCAAAATGAGAAGTCTGTTTGTCTGTATTTTAGTATTTGTTGGTACATTGTAGTAACAAACTAGTACGTTCAGATAAGATTGGCCAATGTGTGTCGTTAATTTAACAAGTTGCAGAAGGTAAAATATGTGTTTTCTTTATGCAGATATAATTGATTTAAAGTAAAGCTAAGACATAATATGATAAAAGTAATATGTTGTAAATTTATAAGCAGCTGATGAAATACTTTATGAATAGATATATTTTAAGTAAATGTTGACCTCGGCCATTATATTCAATAAATAGCAAAATTCAAAATGACCCGTAAGCCTTTTATTTCAACGAATCTGGTTGTTTTCTTGCAGTATTTACTTGAGAAATATGCAGTAAACTCACTTGAACATAGATTTCCTACATAAGCTTGGAAATATCATGGCTAGTCAAATATGTGAAATGCGGTTTATTTTTCAGGTTACCTTGGGTTTTTTAAGGATATAGATAATATTATGCTGCCATCAAGAACTGTCAAAGGTATTCCAGAATTAACTCTAAGGAAGTGTCAACAACAATGTCGGGGTTACACATTTTTAGGATTGCAAGTAGGTTAATTTTTTTATCCAATCAAATAGTTTATATACAGAACGAATACACTTTTTATGGGATAACACCCTATGCCTTTGAAAAATCCTAGATCCGCACATAAAATAAGAGTACATTTGAACTGTGCAATTCATATGATGTAGTTAATGCATACCTTAGCTGTGTAACATCCAGATATAGCACAGTAAGCATAAAGAAATATTGCTTTTGTCATATTTTATATAAAGTTGTTTATCAATTTGTCCATAAGGCATATGCGTATACAATAGTTGCCATTGGAATTAATAAATCATCCCTGATTCTGTACATCATTCAAGTCATATATAAAATCTCATTTCGATTTTTGCACTGAAAATGATTCGAAATTTTTGCCAGCATTTATTCCGTAGATACTGATTTTAACAAGATTTTAGACTTCTGCATAATTATCCGTTTAAAGATCTGAAATACCATTTGAAAATCACAAATGTGTTTTGTTTTTATTTGTACAATTTAGCTATCGTTTTAAAGTTAATGCTGATATATTATTAATACATTTACACTTTCTTTTCTTTCAGTATGCTAACGAGTGTTTCTGTGGTAACAATCTGAACACTGATCGGTTCAAATCAGCTCCGGAAAGCGACTGTAACATGCAATGTAGCGGAGAAAACAGGATGTGTGGATCAGCACATAGAAACTCCGTTTACAGAGGTGAGCCTCCTCACGGGTTTTTGATTATGGGATTACTTGGCTTTTTACTATTGACTATTTGATTACCAGACCAAATATTTCATGATTATTTGATTATTTGATAATCTAGGACTGTATTTTTTATTATTTGATTATCTTGTTTTGAAAATAATTAATGATTATTGATTATATTGGCAAAAAATTGTGATTATGTGATTACTTGGACACCCGCATGATGGGCCTTTAAAGTATCTCTATTTGATATTAAGGAGATAACACTACTCACGAAGACAAAAGCAAAGGAAGATATGCACGATACTCTGTGCTCATTATGAAACCACACAAACTAGTATGATTTTATTAAGTTTGTGATTGATTTCATACCACTAATCCATATGATGAGGGGTCGTACATGGATAAGGGAACATTAGAATTAGGGGCAGGAAGCGGGAGTCAGGGAAAAGAATGTGGGAGTCATGGAGGCGGGAATCGGGGAAAGTGTGAGTAAAAAGTGATATTCTGGTAAAAACAATTTGAACGAGTTGGGAGTAGAGGATGAGGAATTAGGAGTTGAGGGTAGGGAATTGGGAGTTGAGGGTAGGGAAGTGGGAATCAGAGACCCCTGTCAATCTTCTCATATGATCTTCGTAGTTGTAACTAAGACTTGCATGTACAGGGTAAGGACAAGAAAACATAGAAAATGACAGCTGTTGTGCAATCAGTATTTGCAGTTGCCTCTAGGATTTAATCGCCATAAAAATACTATCAAAAGCTCTACTGCCCTATTGTTTTGAGACTTAAAAAAAACAAAATCCGGTAACGAACTTGAGAAAAGTAGGGTCTGTTGTATTATTATCATTATTTTCTTCAAATCAGTAATAGGTGCAACATGACTTTATCTTTATATGAAATTCAGATTACTATTCATTTCTAGTATTGATTTTAAAAGTTTCATCTTTTTAAATGCATTTCCACTATGACTGCTGCAGTAACGGTCATGAACATTAAGTATTATACACAGAAAGGACTAGCTGTCTTATTTAATGAATGAATTATTGATGCTGGAAAAATAAATTCAGTCCGGTTTTTTGTATACGTCAAATGGATCAATTTTAGTTGTAACGATACAGGAGATCTAATAAAATTCTATCTCGATGCTTTATTTAGCATATGAAAAGTAAAACATGTTGTTGCTTTAGCAAACGATTAATATAAAAAAATAAGAAGATGTGGTATGATTGCCAATGAGACAACTCTCCACCGGATTCCAAATAACGTGGAAGTTGACAACTAATATAAAGATAAGAAGTGTGGTATGATTGCCAATGAGACAACTCTCTACCAGAAACCAAATGACATAGAAGTAAACAAGTCCCCGTATGGCCTTCAACAATGAGCAAAACCCAAGCAGCATAGTCAGCTATAAAAGGCCCCGAAATGAAAAATGTAAAACAATTCAAACGAGAAAACCAACTGCCTGATTTATGTACAAAACAATGAACGAAAAACAAATATGATATACATTATATAATGTATTCCTTGTATTTTTCAGTACCGTTTTGAGATGCTTGTTATGGTTAACTCGGAGTGACTGGGAAGGTGCAACGACAAACGCTTTTCATTCCTTTTATTAATCAATAAAATATTTTGGTACAAATTAATTATATTAAGATCTATATATTTATTAGCACTGATTGATTTGTTCAATGGTCATTTGCATGCCCCTAAAATCTTTGGGATTTTGTTGTTGGGTCGCTGTCACTTGACATTCAATCACCAATAATTTTCGTTTTATCATCACACATTTTAAGGTTTTAGACAACTTGATTACTGGTGATAAATGTTGCCGATTGTACTGTCCAACATTTTTGCATTTGAAACTTAAAGGAGTATTAGTTGCTAAAAAGCATGCCCATACAATTGACTCAATTTGTTTTTGCTACCCGAATGAGAAACTGATCTACCTGTTGACTGCCTTGGTTTACTTTTCAGTTTTGACATTCATTTCGTTTTAATAACAAAGCTTATTTGACAATCAAATATTGTTGGAAAATTCAGTTACTGGTTTTACTATTTATGTTTACACTATGGTATGGAAGAACTAACAAGCGTCTTATATAAATATCATTTAACAGAACGAATTAAACAAACAGGTTAGAAAAATATCTGGTATCCTTTACAAAGATTTACAGGACACATTTCAGATAATGGAACTATTCTTGTCTTCTCATAACAAATTGCCCTTCTGTTGAAATATTTTTAGAATTAGATAAAAGATGAAATATTTGATAATTAATTCTATCACGTCTATGGAAATTGATTAATTACATCTTTCTACGCACTAAAGTAAGGCCAATTCAAATTAATTGATAGATTTCCATTCCCGTCCGCCCTCTGAATTTGTTTTAAGATTTCCGGATTTTGTTCATTTCCGTTACCGGTAACCGCCGATAATTTCGTTTGATTCAAAACTTTCTGTTGCAAATTTCGGTTTTCGTATTTCTTCGAGTAATTTACCAAAATAATTAAGTCGACATATTCAGCTGCTCTATGATGACAACATTATCTTCCGAGAATAGAGATTGATTCACAGGCACTTGTTTCTATCCATGGAAGGTTGATTATCCATATGTAAAATACATATGGATAATCGACCTTCCCATGGATAGAAACAAGTGCCTGTGGATTGATTACAGGAAAAGCATGAAATAGGTTCGGTATACGAGTAATAGGCGGTGTCCAAGAACGCCATTCGCGGTATGTCACGACACAAATTTCAGTGATAAGAAAACCGTGGATTTTTTATTTATACAATGACTTTGTGTCGGGACATTTTGACTGTGAATGATATCCAAAGAGCAAGAATCGTGGAACACATTGGTACAAAAACATGACTGGAATTAAGAAGTCGACACGAACACGAACTTGTGCGATTTACGTACATGTATATATTGAGTACAAAAGTCGGCCAACGTTCAAAATGTATTATAGCAAGCCCTTAGATTTACCCCAATGCTGTCGTCTTTTGTTGACAAATAGGAAACCCCTCTGTCCCCAGCCCTCGATAGAGTCATTAAAAAACTTCTTCTTGTTGGTTCATGTTTTACATTGTAATTATATTTGCACCTTGCATAAGAATCTTAAAAGCATCAACCCTAGTATTTTCAACACAATTTGAGTTTTCATATCACTCTGTAAGTGTGTTGCATACCAATGCATATCCTTCATTTTATCGTCACTACAAACCATAGCTTAGAAAGCAAAATAAATTTGATGTAGATAGTAAAACAAGAGAGCATTTCTCCACGTTTTTGCTATTTACTGAAAATACAACTGAAGGGTTTCGGAGGAAATTAAAAAAATAAGAAATAAAATACTCCCACCCTCCCAATTTAAAAAAAATATGGATGAAAATCTACTAACTAATTTTAGTTTGCCTAATCTCGGATGGATAAAGATGTAACATAATTTATACATAATCTACTCAGACTGCCAAACACTTTATTTGAACTTTGGTGGATAGTTGTCTCATTGGCAATCATACCACATCTCCTTATTTTATATTTAACAGATAAAATCTTCGTAAAATTAATCATGTAACAATATTCACGTACTAGAAGTGTTATCAATTATCAGTAAAAGTTCAGGTTTCGGCAATTATAAAAGTAGGTTATCAAAACAACTGAATAAAACACGTGCAACTGCAATACATTGAAACACGTAAAGATCACAGTTACAATTACAAATAGCAGTAACAAAGATATACATTTTCATGAACTATAATTACCGAATATCATTACACATTGAACAAGACAATTCAAACAAACGAGATGCTCGAAGTAAAGCAAGAACAAATAAATAACGTCAAAATTTTATTTCCAGACATAGAGCTACTTTAACACGAGGGTCTGTCTGGATTTACAGAATAGATAAAAATAGCCTAAAAATAAGAAATAGAGGTGAATGAGCAAAATATATAAAGAATATAAAAATATAGAATAATTGGGTGCAGAAGAATAAAGAATAGCTGTCGAATATAAAAGAATTAGGTTATAAAATACTGATTACAGAAAGGAATGGCGTACAGTATAAAGAAATCATCTAATCTCAGAAAAATTTGATAGCAAAACAAATTTCATGAGATTTTACAAAATAAGCGTTATTATTAAAGATAAAGAAAATTCCTAAAATTTTAAAGACTACAGAAATTAAGGACGCCCCATCCAGACCCTCTAACATGTTGAATCTTGATGCCTTCAATTAACAGATTGTTTTTGGGTGAGTTAAGCCGTCTCATGCGTAATTTGATATACAAAGTTAATTAAAAGTACTCCTTAAATAGGTAATAAACATCTGCCTGATTTCTAAAGTACACAAAATAATGTAGTACAGGTAAGATTGCATTTTTTTTAATAAAAATACATGTTACTTTTATTACACATATAGATTGTTTAAATGTCCTTACATATAGCAGTGTGTATAGTTCTCTCCATCGTATTAAACCACTCCTATACATTCGTTAAAGATAATGTTTTGGGGTATCCTGCAGCACAAATACGGATTCAAATAAGAGTTGAAAATATCAGACTGTTTTTTCTTCTTGAACCGCACTTATTCGAATTCTAAGTTTAACTCGAATTGTAACTAGAAAGCAAATCGAACTTTAAATCAAAATTTGACTTAAGTCGAACTCTAATTCGAACTTTAACTCGAACTCTAGCACGAACTTTAACCCCAACTCTAACAGATGGAGATAAATCATTTTAGATAGCACTTCAATGATAAACATGATTAAATTACTTCGACATTTTAGAGGAAAAACATGTTTGCATCCATTTAATCATACGATGTCCCGAAAACGGGCCTGTTTGAGCCCTTTTATAAATAGCCTTAAGAACAGTTGTTTTATTTGAAGGACACTTTAAATTGAAATTAATGACTACAGATGACATTTTATTGAATTTTAATTTCAGTTTAAACAGATATACAAGTATATACGGTATCATTTGATTCAAACGGTCATAGTTACATTACATTACATTCGCGTGCATTAATTTCATCTTTATACACACCAACCTAATTAATAGATCTATGATTTCCTTATTCTAAAATGAAATGTAACATCGCATGGGACTATTTTGTTTTTTTTTTTATCTAGAAGGTCGCCTGGTTGTAGGAATATTTGAAGAAATACTTAAATGCTTCCTTTGTTTTCCTGGATAATAGTAGTTTGTTTTGCGGATTGAACAAGATCATGTCCTCCTATGCTGTTAACGGTGAATTACAGGAATATATATCACGTTTTTATTTTCATTCAGGAGTTATTTGTCCATCACACTTCAAAATAAATATTGGAAGAGAATAAAAACTGTATTACATTTTACAACATATTCACAATGTTTGCAAGTAATTTTATATACTTGAAAAAAATGGAAAATGTGACAGTTTCAAGTTTGCAATAATAAAATCTCCAATTCATAATTTCAGTAGGCTAGTGCTTTTCACAATCGTTTGAAATTGAATTACTTAGATCTCACATTTTACCATGCAGTAATCAGTGATTCATAATAACAAATTCAGGTATTAATTTCTGAATTTACAGTTTTGCCTCTACATGTAAATGTCTTATGATTTTGTAGTTTGGTTGTTGTCTCAATATAAAAGTCATTGATGTATAACCCACATTTTTATTCATATCTGTACAAGTTATCTTGTTACAACCCCTCCATTTCGTCTCAACCAAATATATTTGTACTAATAGGTATACAGGTCTTCTACCTACTCAAATAAAACTTTGTGCAATTAGCTAACACAGCTGCTGAATTAAAATCCTATGTCTCCTATTCTGAGCGAGACAATCAGGACATCAAAGAAAACAAAAACATGTTACAATGTTCTACATGTATATGTATATGTAGAAGACAAGGAATTTTGACCTAGCTTTTATTTCACAAAAGTGAAGGCATTCTGGGAATTAAGTTGTCATTTAGGCTACATAGTGTTAGTCGGTGAATAAAAAGGTATATATAATTATTGTTAGGAACAAGAGTGTACACGCTAAAAATGAAATGTCTGGCCTGTTTCACTATAATCATGATTGAATTTATGTTGAAATATAAAATAAGAAGATGTGGTATGATTGCCAATGAGACAACTCAGATGTGGTATGATTGCCAATGAGACAACTCAGATGTGGTATGATTGCCAATGAGACAACGCAGATGTGGTATGATTGCCAATGATACAACTCTCCACAAGAGACCAAATGACACAGAAAGTCTGTACTACGAAGGTTTTACTACAAGTTTCACATACGCTAAACATTATTAACAATCAATGTAAATGAGGCTGACAGGTCAGCTAAACCATGTGTGATGGACATGTAGACCTTGTAAAGAGATCCCATATATCAAATATAGTTATCCTTTTACTTATAATAAGTAAAATTTCACATGACAAAAAACTAAACATTTTTCAAGCAGTCACTGAACCATGCAAATGAGGTCAAAGACAATGGATATAACAGACATAAGGCACTTGCATACAAGGTATGAAACATTCAAGTTTTCTATATGTACCTTTTGAAAAGAAATCTTTATACAAATAGTTTAAGCTGTCGCCGCCAGATAGTAATCCCTATGTCTCGCATTCTACAGGCGAGTCAAATATGAACTAGAAAGACAAAGTGTGTGATTAATCTGCTCGGCAACGGATTTATTGCATTTCAAAAGAGGAACTTGTTACATAATGTCTAGGCAATATTGGACTATTTTTTAAGGTCGCCATAACAATGACAACATGGTGATGTGTGTGTCGACTTATGAGAGACTTTTCTTCTTCTAAGATCGCAAGATATCGAAATAGTGAATAGTGAATAGAACATACGCCAAGTGATGGCAACAGCTCACTTTGTCCATAGGACCTGGTGAGCTAAAAAAAAAGTGCTTTCTGATACCGTACATGTAAATGTGAATCTAGTTTTCAGTTCCATTTGGATATATTTTTTGGAAAACAAGTACAATTTTTATGGCGTTATACATCAGATTTTTGATGATTTGTAGCGCATGTGTAGGACAAAACCGGTAGTTACATGTATTTACAAATAGTGCCAAAATAAATAATAAACATGAAAATGTGGTTAAAACTATTTGCATAACAACTAGAAATTACTGTTCTATTTTGTAGAGAACAGTAGATGTCAGCTGTTCTCTTAAAATACTTATTGTAGGGAAAGTGCTTCATTTGTAGGTAGTAAGTTCCATTGTGTGATAGTGAACTTTAATATTTGTAGCAGTCCTTGTTCTTATGTTGTACTGTTACACCACTGTCCCAGGTTAGGGAAGGTTGGCTCCTTCAAACATATCTAACCCCACCACATTATTTTTGCATGTCACAAGTCAGGAAGGAGCCTGTAATTCAGTGCAGTGGTTGTATTTGGTTCATGTCTGTCGTATTTGATATTCGTAAATTGTTTTGCTATATATTAGGCCGTAAGTTTTCTCAATTGAATTTTTGATATTTTCATGTCGGGACCTGTTATAGCTGACTATACGATATGGGTTTTCTCATTGTTGAATGCCGTACGGTTGCCTATAACTGCTTACATCCACTTTATTTGATCTTTGATGGGTAGTAGTCTCATTGGCAATCATACCACATCTCGTTTTTATATTTAAATGCAAGAAGATGTCTGTATGTGTATGAATGGATTTGCCTTGTTCTAGCCTCTGTTGGTAATCGCAAGACTGTAGGTACTGCGACAATATTGTGCACAATTTTGTAAAACATCATAAGCCTGGTTTTAAATCTGCTTTGATGTAATTAAATTAGGCCAGTTTGAAATACTAAGCATGTCTGTAACGCTACTGGTATTATGGGCATACCTAGCTGCCCGTCTTTATACCATCTCAAGTGTATTGCAGTGTTCTACAGTGTGGGGTTCTAAACCGAGCAAGCGTACTTAGGCGTCGGACGGACAAGTAATAGGTATGCCTGCGACTTGTTTGTGATTGATGTTTAACAGTTTCTTTTAAGGAAACCAAGGCTTTTGTTTGCATTTACGGTGAAATTGTTTATATGTTGAGTCCATATAAAGTCAGAATGCCGAATGATGCCAAGATATTTTGCTGAGGAAATAGATTCTTATGCATGGTTTTGAAGAATGTAATGATATAAGATTGGATTTTTCTTGTTCGATGCAGTGAGGACTGTGTTAAGATATTTTCATTTTATTTTAATGTGTACTTGCTACTTATTACACAATCTTACATTTTGAACAGTTTACATGTTCCAACCCTACACTCGTATTGCAGCGTTTGAAGATAGATCACATGTACCGACAACAATTCAATCTTCAACAACACAGAGAACGAATAAAAGGGGTCCATGACCCCAGCGTCTGCAGAATAATTCGAGCATATATGCATATCCCTTGCACTATTCACAATGTATGATCCTGTATCCAGGCTTGCTTTCAGTTCCAGGCTGTAGGTTAATACTTGCTTTTCAAATAAAGATTCCACTGAACATATCACCGAATTTCATGTAAAACTGTAGGTCGTTGGCAAGGAGGATTCTGATTGGTCGATATAGATTATTTGGAAGGTCAGTTGTTACGTCACGAAAGGTCTTAGAAGTGAAACCTCTAATACGAGCACGCGAGTTATAATAGATCTAATTTTAATCAGATTGTAAACAAATGAAAATTACATTCATTTATATCAATATTAATTGAACTTGGCACAATAGTGTATAAAATAAGAAAGAAGATACCTAAAGAGAGCAAGTTTAAGTTATAAGTTATATAAAAATTATATAGTTCTCAACTAATATAATTGCCTGTCTAAACCTCATGCTCTTCAACGTTGAGATTGAAGTGGAGTTTCGAGACGAATAATTCTGTATTATTATACGCATGTAAACCAAGCACTAAGCCTTGGAAACATAAAACTAAAGTCACATAAAAGATAAAATTTTAGATAGCGAAAAGCAAATCTCAGGAGTATTAGATTTTCAAAATTTCTGAAAATCTACACAGTAATTTTGAATTATCTTTATATTTACCTGTTCAACATGTGAAATGATTACGCGCAAATATGATAAAATACTGCACACAATCGTAAAATAAAATAAAACAGTTATCAAATGAACGCATATGTAATGCACCTGTTAGTGGTTATCGCATACCTTTACTATATTACACCATTATTAGTTCGAAAGCACAACTTGAGATATGGGGTATACCTAAATAAAACAGCAGCCAGTCACACTTAAAAAAATAATAACCCTCTTCCATAAGTAAATATGTAGTATGTTTGCATTGCTGGTGCTTAGTGTCATTCAGAGACCGACACTAGCCATGACATTATTTGGATTTACCTTCGGCATTTTACATCTTATAATTTCAATTCAATAACAAACAGCTGACTTTTAGTCGAAAAAATGTAAAGTGTTGGAGCTTTTGTCCTTCATTTTCATATTTTATTCATACATTTTTATTCAACACTGATTTGTATAGAAAATCTAGGTGAATATTTATGAACAAAAACTATAATTCAACATTTAAAATTCAACACAGATATTCTGAGACGAAAAAAAAAAAAAAAAAAATAACAAAAACAAATGGTGCTGTCAATTTTCGTCCATCGTTTCATCAAGTTGTCACCTTAAAATGAATTAAAGTAGAATGGACTTATGATAGAAAAACTAAAAAGTAGTTTATAAAACAAGATATTTCGGTAAGTTATGCGAATATAAATACAATTTATATTTTCTACAAAGTTAGAAACAAAACTGTTTTCCTGCTTATCATATTTTATTAAAGCATAAATAGTGAATATGCTTTTCTTCTAAGTTTTGTTTATATTTTCATTTCATGCTATTATTATTATTCAGTTTAATTAAGCATAACACCACAGATTAAATCATTCCTTCCGTATTGCTTGCCAATATAAACATGTGTTAAAAAGATTAGAGTGTTTATACAGACTAACCAATCACTATATTATGTAAAACAGTAAATCATTTCTGTCAAAATATCTCATTAGTTTTAAAGTATAAAATCTGAATCTTTTCACGAAAAGTTTCATTTCAGTATGGAGTTAAAGATGTTGCATGGATATACACTTGTTCTAATCAGTATTTTACTCAATGGAAAAGCTCGTGCGGATTCCTGCGAAAATGGCAACTGTTCAGTTTCAATTGACATCCCGCTAATTTCAAAGCTTAATGCACCGTTAAAGGCAGAATTAGACATAACTAGTTTAACCAAACAGCTGAAGGAATTAATACAAAAGGAGGTAAAAGTGGCTGTGTCTATAGAGATGAAAGATCTCTTGGAAAACATTTTGGATAAGAAAATGCAAACAGCCGTGG
This sequence comes from Mytilus coruscus, assembly GCA_017311375.1. Taxonomy (NCBI): domain Eukaryota; kingdom Metazoa; phylum Mollusca; class Bivalvia; order Mytilida; family Mytilidae; genus Mytilus; species Mytilus coruscus. Next base: position 76,766,503 of record CM029597.1, on the reverse strand, counting down.
ACAGTTTGGGAAAATCTTATAATCTTATAATGTCAACTTTTATGCAGAAAATAGAAGGTAAGATCATGAACAAATAATAAAACACTTAACCTGCTTAAGAATCAAATAGTTTTAACATGGGATTATTAATTGTTCTTCTTTTGTTAAGGTGGTACCAAACACCTTGACTAAAATTAATTTGGCTCGTTTAATTTTCATAAAATTTTGAAAAGATATTTATTTGGCGCTTTGACAAAAAATAAAAAATCAAAAACTTGAACCACACACTTTATCGGAAAAATTTCTTTGGATATATAGCAAATTGACAAACACTAATTTTGATCATTGAGAAGTTTAATATTTCCTTAACAATAGAAGACTATTAAAACGTTCAGCTGATTTTTACAGAGTTATCTCCTGAAGAGTTATGTACAACCTTTACTATTTGGGAAAGGGAGAACAAATGATTACACGTACTTCAATGCAATCAAATTCCGAAACAGTGGTAATGTCCTCCTTGCTACGCTGCGAGCGAAGCAACGTCACCACTGTTTCGGAGTTTTCAAGGCAATCAGCTTTATCTATATTATAAACTACGTTGGATTTCATTTTAACTATGTATATAATATACGTTCTTTCGAATGATTGAAAAGGGGATTCTATTAACTTAATCTCATTTAACCCTTAATCACGTGTCTTTTCAAGACCAGGAACCTCTCTTTGTCATACTTAACATGTTTGCTATCATAATGAATAACGCACTGACATCAGAAATTGTAAACTAACTGGTTTCAGCAGATTTTGCTGCGATTTGCATTCGCAATTTTTATATTTTGTTCGTATATTTCCATTAGAGAAGATCAACCTTTGTCATGTGCGTGACTTTAATAATCTCATTAATTCCTCTAATGGCGAATCTAAGTTGGTTTTCAATATAAGTTAATATTATCTTACCTTAATCACATGTCCAAACTCTGAACGATGAACATATTGGTAATTGTAGACACCTATTAAAGCATTTAAAAGTAATTCATGGGGCTTTAATTTATACTGATTTAACAAGGTAGGCCCTTTATGCTAAATATTTTATCACGAGCGATAGTGAGGGCTAAAATATCGACATAAATGGCAAATCCGTGGTAAAGTCAGTATAAATTCAAGCCTCAGGTTTCATTTCTATTATTATAAAAGGACTAATACGACATTTTTTTGTTGATCGAAACGCTCTAGGTGAAAGATAATATTTACTGTTCCTGTAATTAAACAAACTATTAATATTGACGTAAAAGACAAATGAAACGGAATTAGTGACATGCTTAAACGATTTACAATAACATATTTTCAGTTTCATATTCGTGCATTTTCCCATAGAATGCTTATAATTTTACATCATCGTTCTATGACGACATTTACACCCATTCATAAAAGGCAAACGACGTGGGAGTAAGATTGGAACAACCAAAAGAATCCATGACGTTGACGATCAGCTGACATATCAAAATATTCATATTTTTACCACTGTGGACAATAAACTGGTGAGAGAAATTCAGCAAATGAAAGAAAAACAAAAGTTAACAGAATCAAAATGTCATTTATTGAATCCTAGGTTAAAAGTACCACTTAGATAAGTAATTATATTTTGTATTTATTTTCATACATACAAATGATATTGAAGGTAGCTTAAGTGTCGAAATGCTGGACAGATATTTCTTAAATTTCTCTAAAAGACTTCTGGGTCAATTTACTTTGAAACTTCAATACAAAATCTGGGGTCACGGACCTCCCCACCCCCCCCCCCCGCCGTTAAAATACATTTAAATTAACGAAATCACAGTTATTTAAATGGGTTATATAGGGAAACTTATTTTTCCTTATTCATGGAAACATTACATGGTAGAATTGTTTTAAAATTCTATGAGATAATTGCTTATTATAAATACTTCCGATATATCAAATAGAAATAGAGGATCGCCGGCCTTCTTTTCTTGAAAAAAACCCTACAAATTGTCGTTTTAAATTCAATACAATTATCTGCCCTTGATTTTAAATGCATTGTTTTCTGAACATTGTAAATACTTTTAACGACACTTAGATTTTGATAGTTTAATCTTTAAATTTTAAGGTTTAGATGTTTCTGTTGAATATTGACTGATACTTTGTAAAATAAATTTAAACCAAAAATGTATTTTGCAATACGCCCATAATGGATATGAAACGATAATGCTGAACCGATAAAAATATTTTGTGTCATATATGCGATATATGACTAAAGAAAATATCATGCATAATTCACAACTCGCGTCATACATGATTGTTATGGTGCATTACTCGTGTAATCCGTGATTAAGTACGATCCACTTTTGAGCTCTAATGATAATGTATGTTACACTAAGAATGTTATACAGGGTCATGATAATATACTACTGGTGTTTCTTATAATCATACTAGACATTTTCGAAAACTATTCGATACCAACACTTACACCTACCCTCTGCCTACAGGTAACCTTTTGAGAAAGGTTCATCTCAATATGTACAACGACCACAGGCATTTATATTATATTTTTTTCTAATCTACATTTTAAATACTGTATAAAACTTTTATTTTGAATGATTTGCAATTTTAAGCTCTGTTTAGTAGCTGATAATTGACCGATCTTAATATTGTACTGTGGAAAAAAGGGGTTGGTTTTTTTGTTTTTTTTTTATTGGGGGTGGGGGGTGGGGGATGGAAGCTTTGTGTAAATTACTAAAACTTCAATCAGAAACAAGATTTTATTTTCATGTTTAGTTTTGGATAATTGTATTTTGGGAATTTCGGCAAAAAAAGTTGTTTTTTTATTTTGACAAAATTTTTGTTTTATTTTGTAATTTTCGAATTTTTTTTTATTACTTTTGCAGTTCATTTTACTTTTAGCAGTGATATATTACTTTTGACATTTTGTTTTTGTTTGGTGGAATTTTACACTACAACCGTTTTTGTTTTATACTTAAGTCACCGAAACGTCCATTACTAATCCTAAGACCTGTTGATTTACATTGTTAAAAATATATTTGCTTGCTTCATAAGAAATGAGATACTTTATTTATGTTGCGAATGCTTTCTAGAAATTCAATTCGCCAAATGTATATTCTACCACAACACTGTATTCCGTTTGATTGGTTGCAAACGAAGACAATTAAAAAATAAAACCAGATGGAATGTCACAAATTCATTACGTAAAATAATCCAAAAACTAATGAGAGCATTCGGTGTTTCTAGCTCCGATTCCGAATACAAAATCATATTAAAAAATACAGAATGCATCTTTTTATATCTGCAACCAAGTTTTACGAGGCCATTCATTCAGTATGTTTTGACATTTTGATACGGTCCCTATATTTTTGTAGTCAGTGTAGGTGTCGGTGTCGGTGTAAGTGTCTGTGTAGATGACTTTTCGGAAATGTCTAATGATAATATACTGCTGGTGTTTCTTATGATCATGCTGATAATATACTACTGATGTTTCTTATTATCATGCGTTTAATATACTACTGGTGTTTCTTATGATTACACTGATATTATACTACTGGTGTTTCTTATAATCATACTGATAATATACTACTGGTGTTTCTTATGATCATGTGTTTAATATACTACTGGTGTTTCTTATGATCACACTGATAATCCACTACTGGTGTTTCTTATTATCATGTGTTTAATATACTACTGGTGTTTCTTATCATCACACTGATAATATACTATTGATGTTTCTTATGATCACACTGATAATATACTACTGGTGTTTCTTATGATCACACTGATAATATACTACTGGTGTTTCTTATGATCACACTGATAATATACTACTGGTGTTTCTTATGATCATGCTGATTATATACTATTGGTGTTTCTTATGATCATGCTACTAGTGTTTCTTGTGATCATGCTGATAATATACTACTGGTGTTTCTTATTATCATGCTTTTAATATACTACTGGTGTTTCTTATGATCATGCTGATAATATACTACTAGCGTTTCTTATGATCATGCTGATAATATACTACTAGTGTTTCTTATGATCATGCTGATAATATACTACTAGTGTTTCTTATGATCATGCTACTAGTGTTTCTTATGATCATGCTGATAATTAAAACTGGTTTGTCAGAAATAATAAAACAATGAAAAAAGATACATGTATATCAGTAGTAACTAATTTGAAAATTCCGATAACCGTACGACTCCAAAAAGTATCTGGTCTGTCAGAAGTACTTCTGATATTTTAAATTATTCTTTTATGAGATTGATTGTATGGTGTGTTGTTTCTATTTTTGAACGGGAGTATTCAACCAACATCTATGTATCCCTCAACTAAAAGACGAAGGATACCAATGGTGATATCAGGTGTTCCGGGAGGGTAAGCAGATCCTGCGCCACATGTGGCACCCGTCGTGGCATCTAGCTTCTTGTAATAGCGAATGCATTTTGACCCTATTTTCCAAACTATGTGTTTATCCTATATCTTGTTCAAGTAAGTAGTCATCCAATTGGTAGCCGGAAGTAGTGTTTCTTTTTATTTCACCTTACTGTGTGATTGACCTTTACGAAATGTGCGCATGTATACAGGTTTAAGCCTACATTATGTTGTTTATTTATGTTATATGGACTTATGAGAAAATGTGTATGCAGTTTTCAATTATAAATTATTGTAAAAAGAAAATGAATGATCATTGTTTTTGTTTGTGGTTACACATATATGTTCTGAATCCCAGGACGACGTCACGCTTGACATATGGTATAAACACATCTTTGTTGTTAAAAGATCCTATTTATAAGCACATAATTTCAAAAATAGGTTCAAAATGTACTCGCTATTACAAGAAGCTAGTTAACACGACGGATGCCACATGTGGAGCAGGATCTGCTTACCCTCCCGGAAAGTATTTGTTCACTTTCTAATTGACGCACATGTACACTTAAAACGTCTGTTGTTTTGCTGATTATTATCATTATTTTTCAAATTAGGAAATCTAATGAAAGACTGCAATGACATTAATAGAACGATACACAAAAGTGGAGTTTATCATATCTACCCGAATGGAGCTCCAGGTTATAAGGTGTACTGTGATATGGATACGGATGGCGGAGGATGGACAGTACGTAGTTTGATAAACGATAAAATTCAACATTTACTTATGGATCAGATTTACACAGAACGTTAACCAATATGTAAACTGTTTATGTTTATCCTTTAGTAAGGATAATATGGTATAGACAATCTTTTCTATGAGCTATTTCAGAATCTTATAAATTATCGGTAACTTCATTGTTCGTACCCCAAAATGAAATCAAAATCACTTCATAATTTGAATTTCAATTGTTTGGGACGTTGTTAGCCAATCACAACGTTCTGATTAAGATTTTACATTAGTTTCTGAAACGGTGAATTGATTGTAAAATTCTAATTAGAACCTCAGTTTAATCCGCATTGTTTCATATACATCGGTATTTCAATATCTATCAAGCTATTGACAGAACGACTAATTTTATTTCGTCGATTGAATACATTTGTCAACTTTACAAATTTGCTATCTACTAGTATATACAAATTGCTACAAAACCTGTATTAAATAATTGTACTACGATAATTGCCTTTATTCTATTTTAAATTTCAGACGGTATCTTACTGAGGTCTTGAATAGCTTTAATGATTCTTTTGAAAAGACGAAATTTGATTTTGTATAAAAGCTGATACCAACATACAACTAATGTCAAAACATTCTTCCTTGTAAGAAATACTAATCTATGTTCTCTTTTGTTATAGTTAAAATAAAAGACAATCACGTTGAATTTTAAAACACAAATGTGGAAATGTTAATAAATATCAATTATTTTATATTAATTCTGATATTCGAAGAGGGAAACCTAGAATACTTCACATAATTTTTGACAATCACTGAACTAATATATGTTTGTCAACCAAAACTACATATTACAGTTGCGGATCCAGAAATTTTCATAAGAGGGTCCCGCTCCGATCATGTTTCAGTGATTCCTATTAAAATCAACCAATTTTTTCACACAAAAGTGGGGCCTGGGCCCTTGCGCCCACTAATTCTGCTTCTGTATTAGACTTCAACACACTGTCATTTTACTGTTTCTGTTTTTCATGACTTATATCCATTGCTGAAAAATTATGAAACACATTTGAAACATCTTTAATAACTATTTTTAAATTTAAATTGGTATATGATATTATACAGGTATTTCAATATCGATCTGGTGGACTTGTTAGTTTTCATGACAGACTTTGGAAGGACTACAAAATGGATTCGGAGACGTCAGTAGGGAACATTGGCTAGGTACAGTATAACATGTTATGGGTTATATAGTTTCCAATTGACGCATTTCAATTAAAATGTAAAACGCAGTTCGTTGCTAATAAAGCCATATATACTATAGTTTGCTAAGCATTTTATGAACTAAACTTTGAATTCTTCTATAAGATATGTCATTACGTTTAGCTTTAGGCCGTACAGTCTTCAAACGAAGAAGTTTTTATACTGTTCATGAGAAATGAAGGTAACTTTATATACATATATACTTACTTAGTGCATAGTGATACTTACTTTATTTTTTATTTTAACGCTTTTCCCCTTTCAGGTGATTAAAAATTGCTCCGAAACGCTTGAAATCAGTTAAACATTAAGTAAAACAAATAATCATAAATCATCCATTTTGAAAAAAAAAAAAAACAGTTAACTGTAGAAAACCTAAAATGAAAATGACTGCAACTAGATTTTGAATATCAATATATTCGTCTGTTACAGTTTAACAATGTTTAGGTACATGTAACTAAACAATCATGTGATACGACATACTGTTGTTTAGTGACCTTAAATTGTCACAATGAAGTCATGTTGATCTGTCGGATGTTTATTTCATGAGTTATTATACCACATCTCCCTTTTTAATTGGTCATCGTTTTAATATCGTACTAATGAGCTCGTTTCTACATTCAAGAATCACGTCAGTGGCTGTTGCAATTGATTTTGAATTGTTGAAATTCTGATAACCGTAGCGTGTATGAAAATGTGTGCATGTGATAAGTGAATATGCAGACACAAATCTAGTGATATTCTTTAGTAAATACGGTCAACGAGATAACAATAGATCAACAATGCAAAAAAAAAAAAGTCATAACTGCATAAGATCATGTTTGGAAAATAATTTTGTTATAATTGAAGGTATTAGAATGGAACTATCTCTAGTTTAAAAAAATTGATCTTAAACATCATACATTGACATAATTTCAGGGAATGAGCGAGTGCATCAATTAACTGGATTGGGAAACAATGTTCTTAGAATATATCTTGAAGACTGGGATGGAAACAGTAGTTATGCTGTTTTCAGTAATTTTTCTTTCGGTGATGAATCATCAAACTATACCTTGTCGTATGGTACGTACAGAGGTACTGCAGGTAAATACTGACATACGTTGAAAACATAATTGAATATCCCATAAATTATTTCGGGAATAAAAATAGTACTTCGTCGTAATGATTTCCAAATGATTTACAAAAGAACACAATCAAATATTCGTGAATAGTAATATAAGCTTGAGACATAAAACTTAGCAGGATTTAATTGATCATCGATTTTTATAAATAGGTTTTGATTCAATTCATATTATCTTACTGTGTATTGTTGAAAATACTGTGATCTGCAATTGAACCAATTACTATTTGAAAAGATATTAAAATAATTAAATTTCAGCTTATTGTATATTGTTCATTAATTCATAACAATAGAAACTTAATATAGTTCGAAGTAAAGTAAAGAAGATTCAAAATAATATTTTTGCAACTATTTATACATGTTTTGAAGCTTCTAGTATGATGTATTTCTGTACATGAAACTAAATACTTATTTAATAGATTTTGTTATATTATACTTCAAGTTAACACTCCATACAAACAGCGATTTCATAAAACACCATACATATTTAAGATTTTTTTAAACAAAATTTAAAGTATGCCTTAGTTTAGTAGTTGTTGATATCCTTTATAAACTACAGTAATTAGAATAATCTGTTGACGTTATTACTTTTCCTTATAAATTAATGAATTTCGTATTTAATGCATCGTCTGCTCCTTTCATCAAAATTTTCAGTTGCACTACAAACATAACTCAAGATCCTCAAAAAAAATATAAAAATTACAGTGTAAGCGTTAATGAAAAAGATACAGATTATATAAAAGGGTTTGCTGACTGGGTCAATGATTTATACTTGTTTGCACGTTAGTGCATCAGGGTCCTTCTTATTTTGTCAGTCTGAACTGTATACACAGATTTGATGATTTATAACTCCCCTCACCTTATCCCCCAATACAATTCGTTTTATCTTTATTCTTTCGTAGTAACTACAGAAAGTAGTAAGGGTTTAATTTCGTTAAGCAATGACAAAAAATGAATTTCCAAAATGTTCTAAAATCCCAGTTGATCAATTGAATGTATGTCTATCTATTACAGGAAACAGTTTAGCTAATAATATGAAATTTACAACAGCAGACAGACAAAATGACAATCGTAAGAAGGGTAACAACTGTGCATTAGATCACTATGAAGGACCGTGGTGGTATCCCGGTGATTGTGGTTATTCCGATCTTAATGGAGAATATGTTAATGGTGGTAAAGGTTTATCAGGTGGAAAGGGCGTGATTTGGAATGGATGGAAGACATTTTCCTACTCTATGAAAGTTACAAAATGATGATACGGAAGACATGAAACAAATAACCGTAACTCATTTGTACTGTTTGCAGTATCAATTTAACTGCTAGTTGCAAAATAATGGTTTTATAAATAGTCATTACACAAAACTTGAATGTCTTATCATGTTATACATGTACATCATATAAATATATGATAAAAAACCCTCATTCCAACCAAAACACACGATAGAATTAGATTTTGTTTGCAGTGAAATCAGGTATTAGCACAGACTGCCAACACTCTTTTCGTTGTAATAGTAGTTCGAAGCACTAAATTGAATACTAGAATTGAGATTACAAAATTTCAGTACGTTCATACTGACTACTCATACTAACGGAAGATATCGCGTTTTGATACTTCTGAATAACAAATGAACTAAAACTGCTTCTGAACACCACAGCTTCCCATTTTGCAATATATTTCTTGAACTACAACACATGTGCTAGTGGTGTAACTTCACGCTTATATCTTTTGAGGCAAACGATTTGAGGTATGAGTTGAAGCTTTAGTGCGATGTAAAGACTGCACCAGTTAAACCAATTTAGATCTAAAATAGCTCGGAAAATACTTAGAAATAAATCCATTTGTTTGATGTGTTTTGTTTTTTTTTGATTTTGCCATTTGATTGGGGACTTTCCTTTTGAATTTTCCTCGGAGTTCAGTATTTTTGTGATTTTACTTTTCATTATGTAATATCAGTCTTTTCAGTCAATTTTCAAAGTCGTCCATTGCAGTTCAGTCTATTATTAGATTATTCATTTGTTGTTACTAACCTATAGAATCATCTACGTCAGAATGAATTGTCTGTAAAGCTATCGAACAGTACTGAATTTACCGCAATTGAATTGTCTTTGCAATACTGAACAACAGTATTAATTAAAATACCGAACTCATAAGTAAATTCAAAGAGGGAAATCCATAAAACTGTCAAAATCAACCGTTCGACTATCTCAACCAATTGAACTTCTGAAAACAACTGTCATATTCTTAACTTGATACAGGCATTTTTGGAGAAATCTATTGATTCAACCTTATTTTATAGCTTGATAATCACCCCACTTGTATGGCAGTTTTTATGGTTATGTCATATTGACAAAATTAGGCGAGCAACCCAAACAGACATATGATGGTTTTCTTTTAATGGTTTACTTTTATAAATTTTGACTTTGATGGAGAGTTGTCACATTGGCACTCATACCACATCTTCTTATATCTATATAATAAGTTGACGTTTTATAAAATCTAAGTAGCAGTAACAAGCTTTTGATTATCGTATACGTTGAGTTCAGTTGAGATCAGGATAATATATTAATGGGACCCAGTCAGAAAAGTTGGATGTGTAATGGAAAGATCATTATCATTATATCTGAATGTCAAATTAAATGATCTAGCTGCTTTAATCTTCTTGTTTTACAAGGGTATAACGGAACTTTTACATTGTTTTATGAAAATAAGAAAAGTTTGGCAAGGAGAGGCGCACAGTTTATTCCTTAAAGCCGATAACCTTCCGGAAAAGTCTTCATCCGAATTTAATAAATGTTTTGTCAATGTGAAACTCCAGCATACTAATCACGTGTTCTTCGGTTTAACATACTTTATACTCCGGTTCATTTGTAACAAAATGTGCCGACATCCCACAGCAATAAATGTGTAGAGTATGGTACCCTTTACCAGCATTGTGGATTATTTCTTTTCAACGGGTTTTCAATTGTTCATTTGGTATGGTGGTTTAAAGGGCATTAGCTACGAGATTTAAAACAATCAAAATCTGATTTTTTTGTTCAATCATTAATGAAATTGAAATTATAGTGAAATAATCATTCGCTTTTAGCTAACAATCAAAGAAACGTCGCTGATGAATTATTCACTTGCATGTGAATAATTCGACCTCATTGAATCCATATTCATGTTACCTTTAATTTAACCCCTTAGCTAGAGATGGGTTACGCATAAACTAAGAATGTGAACATTGAAAGTGAAACAAGGGTAAACTATTTAGTTCACTGATTCGATCCACAAACAATTATTCTAATACAGTTATAAACGATAATTTACATTTTTTAAACCTATAATATGAAATCAAACAGATCTAGAAAACTCCAAAAGGGACGTGTTTGCTATCTATTTATATCTATATTTATGTTTATATCGAGTTATATGACCGTCAGCAGTCTTCGGAGGTCACCTCGATGGTTAATTAGATTGCGTCTTGACTAAAGTACACACGGAATGCTGATACATATTATAGAGTCTATTCATCGTAAATTGTTAATTTTGATATACGTTTTATTATGTTATAAATCAAAATAAGAATTTGAATCAAATTGGTAAACACGAATTTGACAGATAGTGCCCTTTAAAGTTTAGACAAATCAAAAGTCGAAGGTTTGATAGAATTCATTTCAGAGTATGACTTAGAGATGATATTTTCCAGAAGGTTTTGAGTTCTTAAGAATCCACATATGGATAATGGTACTACGCGAGTGAACAGTATCACATTCTGTAATTCCTCTTTCAATGAACTTGCGATAAGGCTGAAAATAGACTGATAGATTGAACATGACTGAATCATTTATTGGTCAGACTTTACAGACCATTTAAAAATCAAAATTATCGTTTAAGACTAAAACTAATTTATAAGTCTAGGGTTGCGTACTTGGAGTGGACGGTTAATAGTTGTAAAGTGGCATCACAAGACAGTTTTCATTATTTACATGTAAAAACAGAATTTTATACAGGCTTGATTTATTGTTGTGTGCCTAACATCTAAAATCAAATATATAAGGCATATTCAGGACAAAATAAATCAAAATCAATATGAAAAATCAATTTGAAAAGGAGAGTATGAGGACCAGAAATATTGCTTTGAAACAGACCCTCTGTGGAATTCTGACAGAGTTGATTCAATGTTTGATTAACATACATAGAATCTGAATCTCTTTTTTCGAACCATTGAAACTCACGTCCTCATTACAACCAGACGTGGCTGCATATATATGAATCCTCACGTTTAAGTATGTGGTTTACTGCAGGATGGAATAAATCTATTGATGCACATATTTCTGTTCCCAGTCGATCATTTGTGTCTATTCATAATAAGCAAAATTTAACAGTTAATCCATTAAGTATGTTCAACAAAATGTGTCGATTGAAAGGAAGAATGGAAACTGAATTTAGACTGCTACGAAAAAAAAACAAAACAAAACGATATAATGGAAGGTGTTTGGCTATAGAATATGTACTGGTATAATCCGCAAGCAACTTCAAACAAACAACTCCTAACCCAGAAAAGGCTTTCCTACTGCACAAGAGAATTCTAAGATGAACATATTTATATACATCAGTTCAACATTGGGTTAATTCGTATGCATAATGAAAATAGATTAGCTAGATATTCATAATCATTAAAATATGTATATGCAGTCGTTTAGAATTACTTATTGACTAATATATAATTGGAAAAATATATGTTTAAAAGTCTTGACTTGTTTTTTCCGCTTATTTTCGTACGTACAATGGCAGGTTTTGTAGCAATTTCTGTATATTAAATTTAAAAAAATTGACAAATGCATTCAATCGACATAACAAGTAAATTTTGAGAGATATTCAAATACCAAAAGAGTATGAAACAATGCGGATAAAAATGATTTTATAAGTAGAATTGTAGAATTAATTGTGAATTGTGAACAAACAATGTGACTCAATTTTATTTTTGATTATATCAATACATAATTTGAAACAATATTAAAACTATTTATTTATTGAAAATGTGGGAAATTTCATTAATAACTAATCAAATAATCTATATACCAATATTTAGTAAGCGTTATGCTTGAACAATAATGATGACCACAACAACTTATGACGAATACATAAATTGCGATGATGTCATGATTGTGTACAACCGGTTCAGAAAAATGATGACTTTGAAATCTGATTTGTAACCAATGAGATAAATGTTAGAATAACATTATGTACTGTAACAAATATCGATCCAAATTTGTTTTGTTTATTATTTTGAAAATGATTAAAATAAGATGTATTACATAAAAGTCATAGTTGATAACCGATTGATGAATCTAACAATCGCAATAATAAATATTAAACAGAAATGCAATTTTATATAAGAAAAAAAGTGGCGTAATCATGTTTTGTATGTTCAAAAGGTTTCGTTTTTAAATTGTATAACTAAGACGAAATTCTACAACCACAATAAATATTATTCATTAAAATTATTTCCTTTAATAGGCCACTGTATATATGGAAAGAGTGTGTGGTATGTAGTACACATAATGGATAAATCCGAGCTTACAAAGAAGACATGCAATTCGCCGTCAAAAGTAAAATAACAAAATACCGATTATGAAGGAAAATTCAAAACGAAAAGTCCGTTATCAAATGGCAAAGTCAAAATCTCAAACACATCAAACGCATCAAACACATTGCCTACGGCGGGGACATAGCTAATGTAATACTCATATTGATTTAATAACAGAAATATTTGATATCGTTATAGTAAGCTTTGTCGAAATATTTGTAATCCGTTACTGAACTATTTGAAGTTAACTATTTTCAGAATGCAGATATAAAGCAAGGTTTGTTGGAAGGTTTTGGCAGGTAGCATCCATTGATTAACAATAAACACATAATTATATATAGAGATAAAATGTACAACGTGTATTCCTTAGGATATGGTGCGGTTGGTTACAAACAAGCCTTTATATACATATTCCTCAAAAGTAACTTAACGACTAATAAGTCATAACAAATGAACATGGTAGATACAAATATTAAGTTTTGGAAAAAGACTTAAATAAACCTCTATCAGAATTGTTCGTATTACTGGCATGTTGCTAGTTTTTTTTTTTTTTGAAAACATATTGTTGTTAGGTTTGATGGGCGTGGTTTTAAATATGCACTGGACAATCTTATTGGAACGCTTTCTATTCCTCTTCCGCCATAAACCTATATTCATTTGAGGCCCTTTATAGTTCCTAAAGGTATAATATCACTAACCGCTGTCAACGTATAAAGTGTCAGGACGAAAAGTTGATACTTTAAACATTGATATTACAGATTCTGAACAAACGCATTTAAGAGGTGGTCATGATAAAATCAGTTTCGATGGTTTCGACCGGGACCATTCTTGACTTAATTACTAGGATTTTGAATGCGGGGAGACGTATATTCAAAACGCAGGTTCATGAATACTGTTGCTTTAAAATCAAGTAGTTTTCAAAAGGAAATAACGAATTCACCAATATTCCAACTGACTCCATTTTCGGAAAATGACATCTGTAACAAACATAAACTTTAGCTTCCTATTTACAAGCAGAACCAAATACAGTGAATGTTCCAACTATGAACTGGTTTCCGAAGATGCACAAAACACCTTACAAATATAGATTTATTTCGTCTTCAAGCCATCGTTCCACTAAAAACCTGGCAATAAATTGTTCAAATAAGGCCTTTGAAAATAGTGGAATTAATTACTTTTGAGTGTCAAAATTCGTTGGAAGTACTTGATAAATTGCATGCTTATATTGGTGATTTCGAATCTGTTCATAAGTTTGATTTTTCTACCCTATATACTATTTTGTCTCATATTCTCATTAAGAAAAAATTCACACACCTAATTAAACGGGCATTTAAAAAGTCAGAATGCGAATATATAGGTTCAAACTCTTTAAGGTCATTTGTTAGTAACAATAAAAAAAAAAAAAAAACTATGTCAATTGGGCCTGCTTTGAAACGACAACAGCACTTGAATTTTTACAAGATAACAATTTTGTTCGCTATGGAGATTCCGTATATCCTCAAGTTTTCGGAATTCCAATGGGGACTACTGTGCACCACTTATTGCGGACCTGTTTCTGTATTGTTGTGAGTTACAATTTATGACTAAAATCAGCAAAGACCCATCGAAACAACATCTGATACAAAACTTGAATAACACTTTTAGATACTTGGATGATATATTGGCTCTCAATAATGACGACTTCAGTATGTACACTATAGAGATTTATCCTGCTGAACTGACTTTAAATAAAGCTAACACTAACAATGAACACTGCCCATTCCTGGATCTTGATATCTATATCTTTAACGGGAAGCTTAATACCAAGATTTACGATAAAAGAGATGATTTTCATTTCGTATTGTTAATTATCCATTTATAGATGGTGACGTTCCTTGTCACCATTTTATGGTGTTTATATATCTCAACTTGTTCGATTCGCTCGTGTATGTAACAACGTATTTGATTTTAACGAAATAAATCTCTGTATTACTGAAAATTATTACACCAGGGTTTTCGATATAATAAACTGTCAAAACATTTACTAAATTTTATAATCGGTACAAGGACATCATTCGTAAATATAAATCAACATGCAGACATCTTATACATTCAGGTATTTCACATCCAATATTTTATGGTAATATTCTATACAAAGCACAAAATGTCGTCATTCACCTCAAAAGCTAACCAAACCTTTAAACAAACTTATTTAGAAGGGATATAGTTACGATACTGTTTTCAGGTCATTAACGATGGCATATTTTGGAATAGGGTCTTTGCATCGGAAATAAACACATTTATTCTAAAACCAGTTGTTGGCATGAAACGGGTAATGTTCTTCTCATATATTTTATGATGGTATGATACTGAACCCCTAATGGGAGGGATTGTGCTCGATTTTCATATGACGAAGACATAATCATTCAATCAGTTTAATTGATGTCTGAGCTGACAAGTCAGTGACTGCTAGTAGTCCTTTGTTAATTTTGTATCATTGTCATTT
Organism: Mytilus coruscus; assembly: GCA_017311375.1. Lineage (NCBI taxonomy): Eukaryota > Metazoa > Mollusca > Bivalvia > Mytilida > Mytilidae > Mytilus > Mytilus coruscus. The sequence continues at coordinate 76,750,964 of CM029597.1, read as the reverse complement.
CGGTTAGTTTCCTCTGTTACCTATTCTGACATCGGACTCGGAGGACTTCTTTTAAACTGAGTTTTACTGTGCGTATTGCTGTGTGTTTGTTTATTCTACATTGGCTAGAGGTATAGGGGAGGTTGAGATCTCACTAAACATGTTTACTTTGACCTATAATGGTTTACTTTTATAAATTTTGACTTGGATGGAGAGTTGTTTCATTGGCACTCATATCACATCTTCTTATATCTATTAACCCTGCTGCATTTTGCGCCTGTCCCAAGTCAGGAGCCTCTGGCCTTTGTTAGTCTTGTATATTTGTTTTAAATTTTAGTTCATTTATATGTTTAGGAGTTTGGTTTGACGTCCATTTTCACTGAACTAGTACACAGTTGTGTTTAGAGGCGAGCTGAAGCTGGCCTCCGGGTGCGGATTTTCTCGCAGGATTGAAGATTGATTGGTGGGCTTGTGCTGTTTTCTGCTCTTTGGTCGGGTTGTTGTCTCTTTGATACATTTTCCTTTTCCATTCTCAATTTATTGTAAAAGGAAAAGTGAGGTCTTTTATGTGGTAAAGTGTTTCCAACGGACCGGCATATCGAATTCCAAATTTAAGTCGATATACGAATCTGACTTACCTGCACCAGAAGTATTAAATATTACAATTGTCGTGATTCAATTCAATACATCTGCTCAAAAAGAAAATTAACAAAATACCAAACTCCACAGACAATTCATAAAGTCCCTTATCAAATGGCAAATTCAAAGACCAAACACATCAAACGAAAAGAAACTAATTAACATATTCCTGACTTGGTACAGGCATTTCCTTATTAGAAAATGGTGAAATAAACTGGTTTTATAGGTAGCTATACTTCTCACTTATTTACCCTTGTTTCCACACGTTGACAAGCCATCACTTACGTAGTGAAAAATTAAGGTACAATGTATTCTAACAGATATTTATCCGTATTAAAGACACATAAAGGAATTAGTTTGCGAAAACGGAACAAACTGATTGTCTAGCAAACATTACAAATGTGTTCTTGATAATACAAAATATTGCCTATCGACAATGTTAGTTCAAGACAAATGTAAATTTTAAAAGTTGAGAATCAATCTTTTTAAATCGAATGATAAAATTGCATATTGAATGTTTATAATTTGAACGTTAAAAATATAACGATTGAGAAGAAAACGTTAAAACATGTTAATGTTAAAGACGAGTGTAAAATCTTTAATGTTGACAAAAGAATGTTTACCTTTAAAATCAAATGTTGATTGTTGTAAAATTGAATGTCGGATGTTGGACTAGAATGTTGAATAAATTTGAAAATAAAAAAAAATAAAAATATAGAAGCTTAAAATAAAATTAAAACCCAAAAAAACAATGTGGGTGTTGAATGTTCAAATCCAATTTGAATGTTGAAAATCATTGTAGAATTATGAACTCAAATTTCAAATGTTAAATATCATGCTTTGAATTTAAATTATTCAATATTTGAAATTTTAAAATCAACGGTTGAAAATATGAACATTTTAGAAAATAAAAGGAACAAGTAATTCAATTTAGAATGATTTAAACACGAATACTGTCGAAGGTTTAAGACGAATATCAAAAGTGATAATTCGAATGTTGTTAATGTTCATGTCCAATGAGGAAAACACATGCTGATTGTGTAAACCAACTTGACAACCGTGAGTTTCTTTTGTTAAAACTATGAATAGGGTCCTTCTTTGACCGAAATATATATGATTCCGCTAGCCCTCCTGTGTTCTTCTGACAGTGTAAATACTAAGTTTACATAAGGACTCCCGTGAAATAGTGACACCAGTAGTTAATCGATATCAAAATCTTATAAAACCATTAGGAAGATACAAATCTAAGGCCGCTAAAACCTGTCGGAAATGAGCCGATGCATATACACATTGTATCGGTCGACCAATTTGTCATAGGAATGTTAAACTTAAGTTGTGGCGCTTTCCACTATTCTTTCTCAAAAATAGTGTGAATTCCTTTTTAACTGGAGCAAATCCCTTTAAATGATGTTCGTTATAAAGCTTTTGCACCATCAAAAACATAAAGAATAAAATTATAAACCAACATGTCTGGCATATGAATAGCTTTATATTTAAATATAGTATTCGATCTTGCCTTATACACTTTTATATTGTCGTTTGTTTTCATTATCTGAAAGACCGTACGAGGGGAACAGTGTATGTTTCTGCTAAGAAATTTAGAATTGACAATTGACTTTTAGTATCAGCATTGAGAAGATTGATTTGCAGTAATTATATAGCCGCTTTTGATTGTTAACAAACTATCAGATAAATGATTGTTGCGGGTTTCATTTGTAACGCGTGTTGCTAAAATGTAAGTTGAGTTTCGAGGTGTATTTTACATCAAAGTTATGTGATGAACAAATAAACAATCAAACTTTAAAGAATATTGTCAACAAGGAAAGTTCTTTAACACAAAAACTTTTCCAGCTGTTAGTTTAAACATATTTTATTGTTCAATGACAAATGGATCAGACACAAGTTTTACAACTTAGTAACGTCTTCTCCAAAACAACAAAAAATATACACATTAATTAATGAACACATCAAATATTTCATATTAACAAATAATTTAAGAATAAAGACATGAAAACAAAAGGAAACTTGTTGAAGCGAATCAATGGATTTTAATCGAGTGCATCTTTTTACAGTATAAATAAAACACGAACACACCGAATTGTTGTGTGGAATTACCTATGCGCAAATCCTTTTTTGTGTAGACATAACTTTAATAAGTGTCTGTGTGTTTCTCATAATAATGCGTGGGATCTTAATATATTATGCAAATTTAAGGAAAGGATGTCAACTACACAATGGTAAGTATAGATTTGAAACTTAATCTTATATTCTTTCGTTAAAATCCATTGAATCGTTATTGATAACATAACATAACAGTAGTTATTCATCAAGATCATTCGATTATTGCCATTACATGTATATAAAATATCTTTAATCACATGTGCTGTAAACAGAATTAAAGTTGTCAAAGCTGAGAAAACGCTTGGTATTTTTATATACTTTTGAACAGATAAACAAATATTATCATTCTCTTCAGTACTTAAAGCATCATCACCAAATAATAATAAATCGATAGTAATATTGACATTAAAGACATTAATTTCGTTTAACATCAGATTTCTCTGAGTTGAAAAATTAATGCAATATAGTAGATAGTGTTCAACATTTTCATTGATAAAACCACATGAACAATTAGCATTTTGTATCAAATTTGCTTTGAACAAGTCAGCATACAGTGCGCTACATCTGTTACGCAGCCTTGTGTGTAAAACTGAATACAAACGATCTCCTAAAGAACCATATCTCAGAGATTTATTATTTCTATAGTATAGTTTATGCAAATTTAATTTAAAAAGGAAAATGTAGGAATCTGTCTTATATTTAAGTCTAAAGTATTCCACAATGCAATAGATGACGGAAAATAAGACTGTTGATAAGCTGATAAACGATTTACGGAATAGTAATATTTTGACTGTTACGCAAATTATAATTACTAATATCTGATACAAAATCCGGAACCAAATCGTGTAAATAATCTGGCGCTTGATTATTAATAATCTTATAAAACATAGATAATTTTTAACCTCCCGTCTGACGCTTAATTTTTCCCATCCTGTCTCTAAATAGATACTGTTCCGGCTAGCGTAACTTGTTAATCCTGTAACTATTCGAGCAGCCTCGATTTGGATATTTTCCAACCGATCAGAATTTACTTGTCCACAGTTACCCCATACTTCTGATGAATACTCCAAAATTGGCCGAATAAAAGTCATATAAATTTTTTCCAAATATTCCCTCTTAAGTCTAAATTTTAGTTTTCGTAAAACATTAAGCTGCTTCGAAGTTTTTTCTATCAGCTTATCAACATGCTTGCTCCATTTACAATCACTACTAAATATTACACCAAGATGTTTATGCGTATGAACTGGCTCTAATGTAACGCCATCAAAATCAAAAGAAAAATTACTTTGTATAGATTTCATACTGAATATCATAATATCTGTTTTATTTGGGTTAAACTTCACCAGCCATCTTTTTGACCACGCACTTAAATAAACAAGATCTGTGCTGATTAAATTTCTTAAAATGGATTCATTAGGAGCAGTATGACCTATTGAAGTGTCATCTGCAAAAAGCCTCCCAAATCCAGAAAAACCATCAGCTATATCATTAATATATATCAAAACAATAACGGTCCTAGTACCGAACCCTGAGGCACACCGGCGTTTAATTTTCCAAATTTTGAAAGTGAATCTTTTAAGACAACTTTCTGAGATCGGCTACACAGGTAGCTTTTTAACCAACACAGCAAATCTCCTTTTATACCATATTTTTCAAGTTTTATAGTAAAGCCTTAATCCAAACAGTATCAAATGCTTTACTTATATCAGCAAATGTAATGCTAGTTACTAGCTTATTATTTAGCGCTAATAAAATTTTGTTGTAAAGTTCAATCAATTGATGCGTAGTGGAATATCCTGAATGAATCCAGATTGATACTTATACAACAGTTTATTTACATGTAAATGGTTAAAATATTTTTGAAAACAATTTTTCTAATAATTTACTCACACATGACAATAAGGAGACAGGCCTGTAGTTGGAAGGTAATGATTTGTCGCCACTTTTGAATAAGGGAATAACATATGCAATTTTCCACTGATCGGGAAATACTCTATCATGAAGTGATTTATTAAAAAGTAAACATAATGGTTTTGAAATTTCATTTCTAACAGCAAGTAACATCCTGTTGCTAACAATATCTGGTCCCACAGCTTTATTAGCATCGAGCGTGGAAACAATATCAAGTACATCTTGTTCACTAACAATTATTTGTGAAAGAAAATCATGACAGCGATCATCAAATTCCGGTAAATCTTTATTAGCATCATCTAAATTAGAAATGGAACAAAAATATTTATTTAAAATTTCAGACTTTTCTGTTCCTTCATACGCAAGGTTAAAGTTCTGATCCGGATCTCTTAGCGGAGGAATATCATGAGTTGGTCTGTCACTTTTAATTAGCATATTGATGGTCTTCCAATACTGTTTACTGTTTGCAACTTTCAGTTCATCTAGATTCTCGTTAATAGTCGCATAGAAATGCTTTTAGCCTGCTTTTTCAATTATTCCAGCTGTTAATACATTGGCAGATAACGAGCATATCGATCCTGTACTTGGAACAGACATTTTCAAAGGCACTGGCATTAAGTTCAAATTTTCATTTCATTAGACTCAATCATATAAAAGCTTGTGATACACATTTTTATTTTATCTAAAAAGTAAAACACACATTCAAAACATACCATTACGAAAATCAACTCGTATAAGATCAACCTAAATTAAATAAAAGAGAAAACTAATTTCAAAGTAACAATGTGAACAAAAGATCAGGAATTTTGTTAAAACAACTAAAATAGAGATGTCATTTATCCAAGACAACAATTGTTAAAACGGAGGTTGACTTGACCAAGGAACTAAACAAGAAAGCAGCGTCTAGTGAATTAAGGTACCGACATATTTATTCTTGGTCTTATTTTCTAATCTAATAAACAATATCAAACTTTCAAGTTTATTGAGAACAAGGAAAGTTTTAACACAAACACTTTCCAGCTGTTAATACATTGTCAGATAACGGGTATATCAATCCTGCACTTGGAACAGACATCATAGGCACTGCCATTAATTTCAAGTTTTATTTCATTGGACTCAATTATATAAAAGTTTGTGATACACATTTTTTATCTTATCTTAAAACAAAACACACATTCAAAACATACCATTACGAAAAGCAACTCGTACAAGATCAACCTAAATTAAATAATAGAGAAAACTAATTTCAAAGTAACAATGTAAACAAAAGATCAGGAATGTTGTTAAAATGACGCTAATAGAGATGTCATTTATCCAGGACAACAATTGTTAAATAAAGGCAACAGTAGTATACCGCTGTTCGAAACTCATAAATCGATAGAGATAAAACAAATCCGGGTTACAAACTAAAACTGAGGGAAACGCATCAAATATAAGAGGAGAACAACGACACAACAAAAACACAACATTAAAATGTAACACACACAGAAACGAACTATAATATAACAATGGCCATTTTCCTGACTTGGTACAGGACATTTTAAGAAAAAAATGGTGGGTTGAACCTGGTTTTGTGGCATGCCAAACCTCCCGCTTTTATGGCAACGTCAAACACAACACCAAAACGACAACATCACATGACAGGACCACAATACAAATAAATGGGAGAACATATAGGACAAAGAAACACACGAATAATAGCTAACAAAAGGTACTAGGCTTAAAATTCAATACGCCAGACGTGCGTCTCGTCCACACAAGACCAACCAGTGACGCTCAGATGAAAAAAGTTTGAAAGCCAAAACAAGTACAAAGCTGAAGAGCACCGAGGACCAAAACTTCCAAAAAGTTGCGCCTAACACGGCCAGGGTTTTCTGCCTGGAACAAGAACATTCTTATTATTTAGAATAATTTATAATTTTGCAAACAGTAAATTTTATAAAACTGAGGTTGACTTGACAAAGGAAGGAGATACTAAACAAGAAAGCAGCATCTACTGAATTAAGGTACCAACAGATTTATATGTGGTCGATTTTTCTAATCTAATAAACAATATAAAACTTTCAAGGATATTGTGAACAAGGAAATTTCTTCGACACAAAAACTTTCCAGCTTTTGATACATTAGCATTTAGAGGCATATCGATCCTACACTTGGAACAGACACTTTCAAAGGCACTGCCATTAAGGTCAAGTTTTTATTTCATTGGACTCAATTATATAAAATTTGTATATACATTTTATTTTATCTTAACTTTAAAACAAAACACGCATTTAAAACATACCATTACGAAACGCAACTCGTACAAGTTCAACCTAAACTTTAAAAAAAGAGAAAAGGAATTTCAAAGTAACAATGTGAAAAGAAGATCAGGAATTTTGTTAAAATGATGCGAATAGAGATGTCATTTATCTAAGACAACAATTGTTAAAACTGAGGTTGACTTGACCAAGGAAGGAAATAGCGTTAAACATAAATGTCTATCAATAAAGCGGCATCTACTCAATTATAATACCAACAAATTTGTTTTTGTCTTTTTTCTAGTTCAATACCACATCAAATTCACAGAGATATTGTCAACAAGGAATGTTCGTTAACACACAAACCTTTTCACTTGATAATATATTGCAGATAACGGGCAAGTAGATCCTGCATTAAGTGCAGAAATTTTAAAAGTGCTGTCATTAAGTTTAATTTTACTTTCATTAGACTCCATCAATTGGAAGTATGGTATACACATTTTGTAAAATTTTATATGAATAGGAAAACACATTAAAACATACGATTACGAAAAGCAACTCGTAAAGATCAACCAAATCTTTACTGAAAGGTAAACTATTGTCAAAGTAACAATGTTAGACAAAACAAATTAGGGTAATGACATTAGGATAGTACAATACCACAAGCAACATCATGAAAATGCATGTGAAAATCGAGATATCTGGAAAACAAAACTAACAATTAAGATGTTTTGTTTGTTTCAAAGAAATCTCTTATTTACCATATAAATTCACCCCACCCCCCCCACCCCCGAAAAGGTTGTTATCATCAAGATAGATGTTCAGATTTGGTATATTTGTAAAATACAATTTTGACGTAGGACTCATTGAATACATTCAACGAGCCAAAGAAAACAGTCAGTCAGAATTTTGTATGAATTTCAATATTTGTCGGTTAAAATTTGATGTACACAAATGCATGCAGAATCAGAATGGTCGTATTTTGAAAACAAGTGGAGATATTATCATACAATGTTGTATACATAGTGACACATTAGTAGCATTGATAAAATGCAAAAACTGAAAATGTAACTATATAACTCATCTTGACCCTTGTTCGGTCATGTTTACGTATCATAACAACATGAACAAGTTATTGGCATTTGCACGTTCGACTATAAAAAAAATATAAATATCATGGACAATCGATGTACATTTAATTTGTTTGTACCGATCAGTTTCGCGATAAAGATAACACATCTCAATTTGTCCAAAACGAAATAGTTTCTTAAATTGAAATGAATAAAGCCAATTTATTTAAACGAAAACTCGTATCAAGTCTGAATTTGTTTTTTATACATGTGATAGCTTTGATAATACAACAGTTAGCAAGCAAACAAACACACGCACACACACACACACACACACACACACACACACACACACACACACACACACACACACACACACAGTAAATAATTGATTTAATACTCTACATTCAATGAAACCATTGTGAATAGATTGCATTAAACATTATACACTACTATTATCATTTTCTATGTCAGTTTACATATCATGGAGGTTTATATTACCTCAACTGTAAACTTGGTTAACAGTAACGATTGTTTACAATGCTATTTTAAGCGAAACCTGCTACTTCATGGTGTACTTCAAGTTGTATTCAATCATTTTAATGGTATGTTATCGCCTTGGAAAATCTACTACCAAATATGGTTGTCATAAAGCAATGTGCCGTATCTCCTCAATCACAAATTCTCGTAAATCCTGTATGTCTTTCTGGGTAGGGGTTGAATCGGATTCTGCATTCATATCCCTGACAAAATGCACAAGTCAATACAAGAAATACTAATTTGTTAGTATGTAAGGCAACATTGAATAATATATCAAAATACAAAACTTTTCACATGTTAAATACGTTTATACATATTTTCAGTTGTGTGAGGTTTTCAGATGATTCAAACGATTTATAAAGTTGAAATGATATGATCATTTTATTTTGCATATAATATTCGACTTTAATATCATGTAAAAGTCTGATTTTGAAAAACGTGAAGTATTTCTTAAGTGATTTTCTGATATTTTCTCTTTGTAGATTTAGTACTGTTAGGACATTTTGCTTGTAGTCAATCAAGCTACATATATACTATTAAAAGAACAGAAAGAGAAAGAGGAAATCTAACTTATACACAGTGAGACTTTTCAAAGATAAACAAATTCAAACGAAGGTAGATAGATATTGAATATTTAGACATGTATGTAATATGTGTCTTGAGAAAGTTGATGGAAACAAATGGACGGAAATAACATCATTTAATAATGTTCACGTTGTTTTGGTCATATTTGGTATTTTATACATTTCTAATAGCATTTTACCTTTCATCGGTCATTATGTTTCTAGCATTACATCTACTGCCCGCACAAGAAGGTCCATTTTGACAATTTTGTAAAGCAGTGTTCTACAATATTTAGATTTTCCATTTCTTCGATTGTAAGGAGCAATTCTACAAATATAATTTCATTCCTTGTTGAAAATTAAAATGTATAATACATATATTACACATTTATCAATGATACACTTAATTTTGCAAATAATAAAAGGTTTTGTGCCAATTTTACCACAAGAAGAATGATAAAACCTTTGAATAAGAATGGAAAGAAATATAGGAGATTAAAATGATTTGCTTATATCTTTTCGAAAACGAAGTTTTAGTAACAATCGAAAGATATATAATGCCGGCAATATAAATGATTAAACATACCTAACACAATTTTGTTTTCCGTAATTGATGCTACTTGGGAATTACTTCCTCACCTTTTTTAAAAATTTTTGTAAAATTCCGTCAACTTTTTAGTACTTATTATAAATAGCACACTGGTTTTGATTATGAACTTGTAGTATATATACAGTATACAATGTATTGTTTAAATTTGTTATTGTTGGTATCTAGATCTCACCATAATACAATAAAGGCAATGTAGTATACCGCTGTCCAATAGTCATAAATCGATTAAACTGAAACAAATCCGGGTCACAAACCAAAACTGAGGGAAACATATCAACTATAAGAGGAAACAAAACGGAACAACAGAAACACTGAACTGCTACAAAACAAACGCCAACATACATAGAAACAGACTATGTCATAACAACTGCCATATTCCTGACTTGGTACAGGACATTTTAAGAATGAAAATGGTGGGTTGAACCTGGTTTCTTGGCGAGCCAAACCTTCCCTTATATGGCAATGTTAAAATACCGCCAATCGATCAATACTTCATACAAATACAATTTATTTACATAAAATAAAGTGCTTTGAATTGCTTGCAATTAAATGACATACACTGTAGATTAAATAACTTTTGATATTTGGTCAGTATTTATGTGAATCAACATATGGAACGAGAATACACAATTTCCTTTTCAGACATCAAAAGGAAACTTTCGATTTTTAAGAAGGTGTATATGTGTAATGATATATTAACCATTTAAATAGAATGCAAAACAATTTAGGAAAGATATATAATCTATGGCAAAGTCAAATCATACATCTTTACCCATTCTGCTTTTAAGATATGATTTACATGAGAAGGCTTAAAATATTTGTTCGATTGATGTCCTTTAAAAAAGGTCATATCATGACAGAAAATATAGTAAAAATATTGATCAAAATCACTTTCATACAGATATCCTATTTTGTAATAACAAGATACAATTATTCTAAATAAGTGTATAAGTATTGAATTGGGAACGTTGGCCTGTCAAAGTATTCATATATGAATGCATACTGTTGAATTTCCAAATCATTTCAGAATAATCTTGTACTTTCTGGAATGTATACCTGTGAAAAGAAATATTTAAGACACAGATCAGTTATCGGTATAAGAAATCTACTTGACAGGACGAAAATGAGAGATATAAAGATTAATCATTGTATAAAATAGCATGAAAGTCGTATTCTTATATTGTGAGTAGTGTTGGTATTGCTCATTTGCAAATTTGCTTTGTCATAATATAGCCAAAGCAATAACATTTCATGTGGTTTTCACTTTTCTTCCTTTACTTTTCAAAGTATATGATTTTCTTATTATAGAGGCATTGTTGTGAATAAACAGAACTTTAAACCTCATAGTAACGTACGAACACAGTCAAGACATATCTGTCGGCGTGCATTTATTATAGTTAGCGAATGGTGAACATTTCACATTAATAAAGACTAATTATTGCAAATTCAGAAAAAATACTTCATACACGTAATATTGTCAAAATCTGAAATGCAATTTTCCTGTGTGACAATAAACCCTTCGCAATTTTTGCAATAATAATAATGACACACTTTACGAAAGGATAAGGAACATTAGTGCCTGATTTTGCCATTGAACAGTTTTTGAGAAATATTGCAAATTTATACACAGTGTTTTCAAATGCATGCAATCAATAGAATTACATAAGAAGTTTGATGTAATAAAATAACATTTACGTAATACAATGGACTGTTTTTATGAAAACGATTAACACTGCAGAATTATGTAGTTTTCCAAAAACTCAAACAATGATTTAAGAGAAGCTTTATTATAACTATTGACATAACCTCAAAAATATAAAGTTGTTTCTTTGGTGCGCACTTACTCTTCCAATCTAATACAACAATAATTGATGTAAAACAAGAAAATCAGTTTAAAAAAAAATATACAAATCTCATTATGGTTTGTTTTAAATATGAAAGTGTTTTTTCCGAACTCCATGTACCTTAGTGGAATCACGACAAATTTAAGAATATGTTAGAAAACGTTTATATTTGCACTGATATTTTGGCCGTATTGCCCGTATTCCTTTACTGTGAATGCCCTTGATAATAAAACATAGTTTCTCAGTTTATCCGAAATGTGAGTATTAAATACTTACTTACGAAAACATCGCAATAAGAATATTGACTAACAGAATATTTGTCAGAATCAGATACACAGCCGATATAGTCGAACTGAATTGGTTGGCTTGTGCACATCGGTACATTGTTCCGTTAATGTATTACTCATACTCATTTGTACACTCCGACTGTTCTGTTCCTATGATATATAAAGATGTGAAAATAAGGTTAAAAATAATCATCTAAAATCAGAATAAATAAGCTATATTTGAAATACATTTTAAGATTTGTAAATGATTTAAAACGCTGTGGCGAGGAAATATATGAATAACATTTTTCAACGGGATACGTAGATTGTAATTGCAATACATAGACATGAGCATTCTTTGATATGGGATACTAATTTGACTATTATAATTCTTTTACTTGTTTTTGCTATCTTTAATACTGTTATTAAAGAGTCATGGTATGTTGCAATGAAAATCACTTTTGGTTATTTGTGTCGTTAGTTTGAAGTCGCATTGACATATACATAATCCCTGTTTTTATTCATATTATGACTTATTCAGGTATGAATTATTTTATTAAATTTACGTTGTTTAGTGTTTTCATTTTAATATAAATAAGAAGATGTGGTATGAGTGCCAATGAGACAACTCTCAATCCAAGTCACAATGTATAAAAGTTAACAATTATAGGTCAAAGTACGGCCTTCAACACGGAGCCTTAGTTCACACCAAACAGCAAGCTTTAAAATGAAAATAAAAATACAAAATGACTAGTGTAAAACAATTCAAACAGGAAAACCAACGGTCTAATCTATATAAAAATGAGAAACGAGAACCACCTATGAACCACACGAACAAACGACAACCACTGAACAATAGGCTCCTGACTTAGGACAGGTTCATAAACATGCAACGGGTTTAAACGTCTGAACAGGCGCCAACCTTCACCTTAACCTGAAACGGTAGTGTAATATTACAAAATAAAAGACACACTATAAAATATCAATTGAAATGGCTTAACCCTACAATAGGACATTTCTTCCAAAAAAAAAAAAATAGATAACATTTACATTTCACCAAAAATAACAGTCATAGTGTAAAATTTCAAAGAGCTAATGTTGGGCCTCGGTGACCAGGTGGTCTAATTAGTTAAACTCTTGTATCATAAGCCTGTCAACTCTGAGTTTGTTCGAATCCCATGGCAGGTGCATTTGATTTAATTCAAAATTGACTAGAATTGCCTGTTTTCCTGCCGACAATCGATGGCTTTCTCCAGGCGCCCTGGCTTCCACAATCAACAAAAGAAATGACCGCCATAGAATAGCCAATAGTGCTTAAAGCGGCAGTAAACACAAATCAATCAATCAACCAGTCAAACAAGAGCTTGTGCCGTTTTTAAAAGTAAAACAAAACCAGAAAGCCATACCACTTATTGCTTGTATAGTTCTGTGTATCATATATGTACATCTGACAATACATTCAGATGTACAAAACTTTTATATGATATTTGTGTCATGCAAATGCATAGTTTAAATTAGAAAAAAATATAACTATGGAAACTAAAACTTGACGGCTAAAATATGCACACACGATTAAGCAGTCATTTAGTCTATAGGCAAACAACCGTTGAAGTATATAAATACAAACAAGTATAAGCAAAGTGCATACCTTCAATGTGATCTAAATTTAGATCGCCGTACAACTGCAAGTATGGAAAATGAATAAGATCTCTTAACAACTTCCAAGGATACAACACCGAATTTGGAAACAACACAGTTTGGTTAATGATGCCGAATCTGAATATGAACAGTGCTAACAGAGAAATGAAAATGCAAGGTCTGCAAGCCGAAAAAAAACGTATAAAAATGTCAAATTTACTGTTTATTTCACGGTGGTCTGCATTTTAACGGTTGCAAAATAAGTTATTTCAAATACCAAATAAATCATATTTGAAAATATTAAAAGTACATAGAAGATCTCGTGCACTTCGGCAATACTCTAACGTTCGATTAATTGTGTTTCACAAACTTAACTTGTTAACCCTCATAGCTACTTAACTTTGGCATTTACCCTTTATTTAGTAGATTAAGATAGCTTACAATAAGTGTCAGCATTAACCTTTGATGCAACCCGAGGGCTTCATTTTATTAGTTTTATCGCAATCATGTTGCTGAAATCAGCTGCTCTTGATGAAATATTTTATCTTTGAAAACATGTAACTATCTGCTTAAACATACACCTTGCTGATATGAACTTTGATCCTATTCAGATTATTGATTCAAAGCTAATCATCAAAAACATCCAATTAGTGTCTAAATTGGAAAAGTTGACTCAGTACACAATTTATTTTATCACTTTCACAATCAATATGGTAAATTAGTAAATTTTATGTATCAATAAAGGCAACAGTAGTATACCGCTATTCGAAATTCATAAATCGATTGAGAATAAAACAAATCCGGGTTACAAACTAAAACTGAGGGAAACAAATCAAATATAAGAGGAGAACAACGACACAACAGAAATACAACACTAAACTACAACACACACAGAAACGAACTATAATATAACAATGGCCATTTTCCTGACTTGGTACAGGACATTTTAAGAAAAAAGGGGAGTTGAACCTGGTTTTGTGGCTAACCAAACCTCCCGCTTTTATGGCAACGTTAAATATAACATTAAAATGACAAGATTACATGACAGGACTACAATACAAATAAATGGGAGAACATACAGGACAGAGACACACACAAATAATAGCTATCAAAAGGTACCAGGCTTATAATTTAATGCGACAGACGCGTTTCGTCTACATAAGACCCATCAGTGACGCTCAGATCCAAAAAGTTCGAAAGCCAAAACAAGTACAAAGTTGAAGAGCATTGAGGACCAAAAGTTCCAAAAGTTGTGCCAAATACGGCTAAGGTTATATGCCTGGGGTAAGAAAATCCTTAGTATTTAGAATAATTCATACTTTTGCAAATAGTAAATTTATGAAAATGACTATATAATAGATATACATAATAATTAACATGTGTTGTAACAATGAGTAGCATTTTATTCCTTAGGCCTTTTTTTCTCTCTCTCTTTCGTTTAAGAGCTAAATTTAAGATATATACATACATATATATTTCAATAGATTAAATATACTTTGATCGGTCGACTATTCTAATTTCTTTAAAATTTCTGTAATCATAAATTCTTCTTTAGCGCCGTTCAAAATTATTAACAACTTGATATATCTCAAGCTCTATAGCCAAATTGTAATTACTTTTGAATTTCAGTTTTCGGACTTTTATTCACACCTTTCGACACCACATTCCATGCATTACAAACAGTGTGCAGCATGTACAAAGTCGTTATCCTAAGTGTAAATAAATAGAACAATTATAATGTCACTTATTAACTTGCTATTATATTAAACAACCATAAATTTAATTCTATACTTGCATAGTTTGATACTAAAATTCAAAACATGCTATGTATACGCTAACTACATAATTTTACGTTTCCTTTTTCTCCCGTAGCTCATATTGTGTTCTTTTCTTATCTTTAACTATTTTACTAACGATCTTTTCTTTTAAATACACCAATATAACACGTAAAACAACTCTTTCTTTGTATTTGACATTCAATTTCAAGTTGTACTAAACGGTTTAACCTACTTGCTTCGAGTTCAAAATACAGCTTTTGAACACCACCTTTCATATCACGTTCACCCCTTCTTAGTATATTCATCTTTTATGTCTATATATGTTCAGCATTTATCCCAAAAAGTAGTATATGCATACGTAACACTAAATGATAATTACAATTCTGTGTTAATTAAATTTTATCTTTTCAATTCGTTCAAAATTTCTTCTTCACTCACTTCCGGGCACTCCACCAAAACAATCTTTAATCTTAATGTCTCTGAATTTGTGCAAATATATACTGCGTTTTCTATATTTTCTTATTTTTAAAATTTTTGGGGTTAAATACATGTTCTCCTTTATCATCAAAGTCAAACAAATTTTGAGATATTCCAGTTTTATTATTTTATTTTTGTTTTCATTTACATTTTATAAATTTTCATTTTTGTTTTGCCGATATCAGTGTCCGAACTTTATCTTTAGCCAAATTTTACACTAATAGTTAAAGACACATATATATCATGATTTTCACCTTTCTATAGTACTAACATCATATAGACGAAATATCTGAAAATCATGTTCTCTTTTAACATTCGAGCATGATCCAGAACAAATTTCATTAGTGCCATTCTCTAATATAAATAAGAATACAATCAAATAAATTCTTCCTTATCACGTTCTAACACAAATCCTGAACCCATAAATGCGTTTAATCCCTTTAGAAAAAATATCTCATTTTTTTTTTTCTTTTCACATTCCCGATCATTTTATCTTAACCGTTTTAAATATGCGTATACGTTCAAGAAGCATTAATCTTGAACACATTGTTAACATCATCTTCATCATTTTTTCTTTTCACTTCCGAACATCATGCCTAAACACAATAAATTATGATTTTATTTTTCTCTCTATTTACGTTCGGCATAAAAGCCCGAACAATATTCACGTTCGGGAATAAAAGCCCGAACAATAATCGTTATATTATAATTAAAATATCCAAAGTTATATGTTTTCTTTTCCTATAATATTTTAACCACTAAATATTTTACACGTTCAAAAACTTGAACAATTTTCTTCTATGTTTTTTCTTTCCACGTCCGAGCGTTATACTCGCTGTAACATTTTTGTTTGTTTTGTACCTCTATTCACGTTCCAGCATCTTACCCGAACAATATTCTCTTGACAAGTTGCATTGAATTTCAAAATTATAGAAACATAAAAATATTACTAGATTTTCTTCATGTTCAAGTAAAATACCCGAACAAAACATTTTCAACCTAATAAAAGAACATTCCATTCTTCCGTTCTCACTTTTCTTAACAAATATTTTGCATTAAATCTTCTCTTCTAAATGTACTCAAACAGTTTCTATCGAACTGCTGAAGTTTCGGATCATTTTCTGATCGGTAACGCTTGATTATGTTTAGGAGATCCGTTATGCGTCTGCACGATCGTATGACCTCCAATCGAGTGACGATGAGACCCAGAGTGATCGTGCTATCTTATACATTCGAGGTACCGAAGGGGGACTTGGAATAGCGATACAAAGATTATCAATGATCTTTCAAACTCGAGGTTGTTTTCGACTACTTTGTTACTGCGAAACACCCTCTCGTTTGAAAAAACCATCGATTATCTTTAAATGCTGATCATTGTTGATAATTGAAATAATAAATCATGATATTTTGCTAGTCTTTTTCTCGATCCAATTATGGACCCTTAATAGTCATGTTCGATTAACTTTAAATGAATGAAAACTTCACTTAACACATACTCCAGGGCTAAAAGTTCACGGTACAGACAAAAGTAAAAACTAGATCTTTAATGACACGAGATCGTCTGATGTAAATAGATAATATAATATGTTTACGTTTTAAAAGAATGAGGACGGCACGGAAAGTTTGCAGTATTTAAATGTATCTATTAAAATTGAATGTTATTACAG
This sequence comes from Mytilus coruscus, assembly GCA_017311375.1. Classification (NCBI taxonomy): domain Eukaryota; kingdom Metazoa; phylum Mollusca; class Bivalvia; order Mytilida; family Mytilidae; genus Mytilus; species Mytilus coruscus. The sequence continues at coordinate 76,733,621 of CM029597.1, read as the reverse complement.
AATCACCAACACAAAATGCATCAATAGCTTTGTATCATTATCTGTGTCAAAGCATTGTTGAAACAGATGAGCATGTAAAGACGATAAGAACGATGAACACTGTCAGAGACAATTTATCAAGCAACACGGATATAGTAGCAATCACCAGTGGAAGGTTCGGAGAGGCGCTTGAGATGCGAGGTAGTGATATAGATTTCATGAGAGTTTTCAGATGCTTTGAGGTTTCTGAACACACCAAATATCTATTTCAAACATAAAACGACATATTTGACAATGGCAACAAAAGATACACAACCAGGTTTCACTCAGTTACGTTTACTACATAGTAATGATCCGGATATCTTTCAAGTCACTGGCGGGGATAACTACTTTCCAAACTCTTCATTAAAACTGGATCAGAACATGGATTACTTCTACACCCCTCAAATAAGATAACTGTAGCGCCCTTAGTTTAACGACTGTACATGGCCCATGTCTGTCCGACAAAAGTGAACGCTTGACCTTGCATACTGTTTACGAAGTAAATCATGGATAAAACCAACAAAACAGTGGTTATCACGATCAAATAACTCATGGCCAGGATACGATGTTAAACAGGCTATAGTAAAACACGGCGTTCTGTTCGTACCAATAGGTGTTAAAGGATCTGCAAAAGAAGAATTAGAATGGCGAATATCGTTTTCCGTTGGAGAGAAACTACTCATCTATACATTTACGCATACACAATTACTATGTTATGCTCTAGTATAAATTCTTCTCAAAGATGTGACAGATATAGAATTAGATTGCAAAGATCTTCTTTGCTCATATTTTTTGAAAACAATTATGTTTTGGATTTCCGAGGAATTTTCACTTGAAATATGGAGGCCAGAAAACTTGATACATGTATCCAATTTTATGAAATGTTTTGAGAGACTTATATACTTTGTTCAACATTCAGTTTGTCCACATTATTTTATTCCTGAAAATAAGGTAAAAGGACAAGCACAGGAAGTACTCCTATATAAGCTGTATATTCTTTAAAGTACCGGTTGGCAATGTATTTTCAGACCAAATCCCGAATATCCTTGAATTAGCATTCCATATTCATAAAGATCCTAGTGCTCCTCATTTCGACAATATCAAAAGATTTTATCTTCTAAAATTTACAAGGCAGATGGTATAATGTCGAAGTGTTCTTTTACTAGAAAAGGAATACATACCATATTGTCTACGGAGAGTTCCAAAATAAAAAAGCTTTACTTGTACTATATCACTAAGTTTTGTTGCAAAACCAATCAGCTACTACCATTTAGGTTTAAAGCTAAACATAAATCAACTTATAAACAATATTATACCTGTATAAGTACTATGCTACTGAATACACGTCATGACACTGTATCTGGATGGCTGTTTGCCTCGTTTCTCTGCAAGACAAAACAGTACTGGCTAGCCCTTGAAATCATTCAGCAGTCTTTCTTAAAATGTACACCTGAAAAATGTTAACAATTTTTAAAGTTATCGCATATTCATTATGAATTATTTAACATGCATTTATTTCGGAACATGACGATTGTTCAGTTTTGGAAATTTCTTGTGTTAGATTTTGTGGTATTTTCACCAAACTCTGGGGTAAAACCGGATGAATTAAACATCGATATAGGGACAGGACCATGTATTTTCTCACCAAGGGTATATTCTCATTTTCTTCGTTTTCTATGTCATTATCATCTAAACAATACCAGACAGTGTCATAATTCTGTCTGCGATTTACGATTGACTATAGGGGAAGATCATTATATGAAACGTTCTGCCCATCAATTTGTGTCTTACAACATCCTAGGTATAAGTTTTCAATTAGTAGGAGATATAGAATCAGCCAGGCAAGATTTTTTGCAGTCAATAGAGTTAGAACCAGATCCAAACATAAATACTGGGTTCCAGAGATTGTCATTGACAGATTAAGGATGTTTGCTACTCTTTTTAAAAAAAACAAGCTTTTTAAAAGACTGTTATAAATTGATAGTATATAAATAACGGAACTAAAAAAGCAGAAAAAAAACGAAGGGTCCGTGAATTTGTTTTCGAAATATACGCCATTAAAAAATTGGCGGGAAATGATTCTCTCTAGATTTTTCATACATTTATCATTGGCACCTTTTTACTTTCAAAAACTATGAAAAATTAACAAGGATTTTATAAGATTTTCAAATATGGCTTTTTAAACTATATGTAATAAAATTATGAAAAGAAAAGTAGGGGTTAGAGGGCAAAATATTAATTAGCACTACATGGATAAAACCAGAGGATTTTGAATATCTGACAAAATTAAAAACAAGAGGAGCGAACATCCTTTAATGTGATTATGACAATGGTTGGTATTTTTGTACACATATTTATTTAATGATTTTAACAGACAGTACTAGCAATTGCAAATTCACCCACATACAAGTTTGGCTTTTAATGCTATAGTACATTTCGTATAATAATACGAATTACTGATATTTAGGTACCTACCTTAAAGTTGTTTTCATCATAACATTTTATTATACATAAGGGTTTACCACAGAATACAACGTATAAATGGTAAGAAACAAATGTGATTTGATAGTATACGAATTATTTTAGCAATTACATGTAACTGCTGAGGGGTTTATGTTATTATAATCATTTTACATTTTCCACATTTTCTGCTTATAAAAAATTGCCTAAAGTTTTCATTTAATAGAATATATTCTAGTATCAATAAGTGCCAATTGACATTCATTATATTTTGTGAAAATGTAAAACAATATTTAAATAAAACAATAATTACGTTGAGGATTATGTAGAAATATAATTGACCCTGAAAGAGAAGCGAAAGTTACCAAAGGAATATTCAACCTGATAAGTCGAAAACAAACTGAAAATGCCATGGCAAAAAACGAAAAACTACTGAATGACAAACAATAGTACACTTTAAACACAACATAGAAAACTAAAGACTGAGCAACAAACAACCACAATCAAACACCGGGGTTACCAGATCCTGCTCCACATGTGGCAACCGTCGTGTTGCTCATTTAAGTACTAAATCGATGATAAGTCTTATTCGATGGTCACTTTCGATTAACAGAAGACGCGATTGTGGTTACGACAATGGAACATATCACTCGTCATCTATGAAACAGAGATTCCATAGCGGTCAACTAACTCGTGATGGTGTCCTTAAAATTTTGACTGACCATTCATGTATCACTCAATCAAAAATTTAAAAAAGGCCGCGTATCACCAGAAGCTGCAATTAAACGCATGAAATATTCATTGCGTACATTAAACCAACTATCTTTAGATTATTATTACAATATTTATTTATTAATCAACGGGTTTAAGTCAAAAATATTACATTTTACAAGAAACTTCAACGTGTTCTATAAATACCATCCGTGCCTCATCATTTCAAAATATAAATCCTAACTGATTTACATACGATACTTTGAAAGTGTAATACATTTACAAATCGATTCATAAAATTCACCAGAAAAATAATGTCTTTTGATCATGTGTAATTTCCTAGTATCTAAAACAATTTTATTTGTATAAATTAAACACCTTTCTTTATTTGAACGTGTGTATTGTATTAATCAATTATATTCGTATATGGCAAGTTAACCCCCACCTTCTTTTTCCTTGTGAATTAAAGATGTAATAAACACATCTATTTTCACTCTGCACTTCTCAATTACCAAAGATTTCGAGTCTTACCAGGCAAGTCCAGTTATCAGCACTTTTTATAGGTGGTGGGCAATTTGGAAAAAGAAATACATTAATTTTTATAAATTTGAAGACATACAATTTTGAACGCTGTACAAATGTACTCTCAAAACTTTTTTCAGATTCAAGGATCTACAACAAATATTGTTTGTATGAAAATTTATCTAAAATATTGACATGAATGGTTTTATGATGTATATTAGGACTAAGACATGTTCTAAGATGGTCTTAGGACCTATTGTAGTTCTTTTTAGATCCTTTTGGTGCCTTCAGAAAAAAAAAAATCCTTAACGCCCCTCTCCTCGTTTAACTTTTTTTTTTTTCGTATAATTCGGAACATCATTAGATAAGGAATAAACAAATGAATGATCTACTTTACTTACCTTTGGTGAATTCGCTGACAAGTTGTATATCTGAAGTATCTTTCAACCTGACATGGGCAAAATGTGATTTATTGCCGACAGATTACCCAGTACAACATTAACGAACATTGCATAATGTCTTTAGATTTTTTTAAGATAAATTAGAAATAAGTATAATTTATAACTTGTTCCATCTGATATTAAATAAAGATATGCGGTATGATTGTCAATGGGACAACTACCCAACGGAGTCCAAATGACGTAGATTTAAGCATGGTTACCGTACAGCCTTCAATAATGAGCAAAACCCATATTGTATATTGTGGATTCAACATTATTTGTAGGATATCAATTTTCGTGGATTTCGTTGGTTAAGGTGAACCACTAACGAAGTATATGAATGATTGACATGTCTAATTTTTAGGTAAAGTATTTGTTATTTGTTTGTCTCTTCGTTGTCTTTCGTGTTTTGACATGGTGTTGTCAGTTTATCTCGACTCACGAGTTTTAGATGTCCCCTTGGTATTTTGCGTCTTTTTTCGTCATGTTTGTCATTTTCTCCGAAGACTAAAAGTCGAGCATAAAGAACAAAAATAGAGAGTGTAGTCTTGTTTGCAACAGTATACAATGGGCAGGTATGATAAAGTGATCACTTTTTGGGGCGGAAATTGTGTACAGGTTACAATTAAAAGAATTAAAAGTATCTGTTCTTGGCATCTTGACATTGATTGATTGGTGTTTTACGCCATTTTCAGTACTATTGTGCTATTTCATGGCGGTCAGTTTTTTGTTGGTGGAAGAAGCCTGAGTGCCCGGAGAGAACCTTCGACCTTAGGTAGGAAAACTGACAATCCTAGTCAATTAAGATTGAAGTTGGGTGCATCTGCCACGTGAGGGGTTCGAACTCACAACCTCAGTGTTGACAGGCTAGTGATACAGTATTTGGACTACTTAGACCACTCGGCCACCGATGACCCTTCTTATCATTGAATGAAAAATTGTAGATCATTTAAGATATATATTTTTATAACAAATTACCTTTCCTTTTTTTCAATTCTAAAAATAGATTTTTTGGGATATATATAATTTTCTATGTTTTCTATGTATTGTGTGCAATTTTGTCTCATGTACATTTACTCCATATCCTTTCATTTTCTATTAATTCGGTCAATTATTTCTTTGACATTATGTAGATATTTACTTTATATACAGTAATTTCTATCGTTCTGTATAATACGTGTAATAAAGGCGCTATTTTATCAGTAGAGTTGTTCGGCCTTTTTGACTTACCGGTGTTAGAATCAATCATTGTCACTAGCTTTTAAATAAATAATCTTAAGTTTGTTAATCCCTGACATAAACAAATGTATGAACTTAAAATGAAGTCATTTGTTTAATTTTCTTTATCCTGTTGTTAAAGGTGAAGGTAGGTGAAATCAGAATCATTTCTCTATCCTATTGTTTTATGAGTAGGAGAAATTAGTCTGCGTTGAGATCCTGTAGCTGAAAGTCTTATTGATATTAAAATTTGTGAGTGATCATACAAAAGAAACATTAGGTTATTGTTCTATTTCATGGACGAGTAGGAAAACTCTACATTTAAAAAAGCTCGGGCAATTTCATTCATTCACCTTTTTCAAACACATAAAAAGTTACTGCAATATATAAGATACCGTCAATGAAAAAACTACTCATCGACACGAAGAATCCAAAGAAAGAAACAGTCAGAGTAGTACGATCTTTAAAAGTATGCAGTGTTTATACGAAATGCCGACCTCTAAATTGCCGAAAGTCGGTCTGAAAAAAATTGATAATATATTAAGCAAAGATTATCAAAGACGTGCCATCAAAACACAATCTCTAAAAATAAAAATTACATGTGTACATGACAAATATAACCACTAAAACCTTTTCCTAAATTAGGACAGATAAATACATAAGTGGTTGGATTTCTTTTTATGTATAAAAACTCCTCTTCTTATCTAGACAATTAGACTAACAACAAGTTCATAAACAAGCATACAATAAAACTATACGGGATAATATTGAACATAGAAAAAAATTATATGATGAGTATTATAGATGACAAAAGAACAAACTTAACCATAACAATTACTAATGTACATGTATTGAAGAATGCGCATAGTTACTGTAAGTAAGCTCATTATTTTTTAATACTTATGAAAATACAATATAGAACTATTCCCGAAAAAAAAAAGAGATTAACAGAGGTAGTTATGTGTTTTTGTTTAAGAGATTTGAAACAAAACTAGTAACTCTGAATGTTTCACAAGATCCTATTGTTATAATTCATTGCTGGACTGAATAATTCTTTCGAAGAATAGTATCTGAAAGTTAACAAAAGTAAATCAAAAGCAATAATTTTCAACAAAGGAGAGGATGTATACATTTAGTAGCTTCTAGTCCCTTTGCTATGAATTGTGTGAATATGTTGTTCAACCAGAAACTTGGACAAGGACATAAACAGAAATGTATTCATAATCATATTCCTACAAGGAAATACAACACTTTACCCTAACATATAATAAAACATACGAGACCCTAAAAAGGTTAGACACCACCATATTCAAACATATACAGACAACACCATACACAAACATATACAGACAACACCACAACCGAACATATACTATTGTTATGCAGACACAACCATACTCAAGCATATCAAGAAACATGACAAACCTGAACAAAGACAAAAACCACACCATACTCAAACATATAAAAAAACCTATAAGAAACCCGAACAATGACAGACAACACCATACTTAAACAGATACAGATAACATGCTCAAACGTATTAAAGAGCATAAAGAACCTGAATAAGGACTTACAACACCATACTCAAACATAACAGACAACATCTTACTCAAACATATTAAGAAGCATAAGAAATAGAACAAAGACAGACAACACAATACTCAATAAAATTGAGAATGGAAATGAGGAATGTGTCAAAGAGACAACAACCCGACCAAAGAGCAGAAAACAGCCAAAGGCCACCAATGGGTCTTCAACACAGCAAGAAAATCCCGCACCCAGAGGCGGGCTTCAGCTGGTTCCTTAAACAAAAATGTGTACTAGTTCAGTTAAATGGACGTCACACTAAACTCCGAAACATATAAATGAACTAAAATTAAAAGAACATACAAGACTAACAAAGGCCAAAGGCTCCTGACTTGGGACAGGCGCAAAAATGCGGCGGGTTAAACATGTTTTGTGAGATCTCAACCCTTCCCTATACCTCTAGCCAATGAAGAATAAACAAACACACAGCATAACGCACCGTAAAACCCAGTTTAAAAGAAGTCAGAGTCCGATGTTAGAATAGGTAACAAAAGAAACTAAGCAAAATGACAATGATACATAAATTAACAAAGGACTATTAGTAGTTACTGACATGCCAGCTCCAGACCTCAATTAAACTGATTGAAGGATTATGTCTTCATCATATGAAAATCAGCACAATCCCTCCCGTTAGGGGTTAAGTATCATACAATCATAAAATATATGAGAACATAACCCGTAGCCAATAACTGGTTTTAGAATAAATGTGTTTAATTCCGTTGCAAAGACCCTATGAGTGAATCAATATTAATTCAAACATATAATAAACAAAAAAAAACTTGAACAAGGACAGACAACACAACACTCAAACATAAAATGAAACATATAACAACTCGCTCAAGGACAGACAACACCATACTCCATATAAAGCAATATCAGAACCAAAAGATTGACTGACAAGCACCGTTATCATATATATATATATATATATATATAACAACAGAAATTTCAAAAGGACAACCAAAATCATAATTTAACTTAAAAAAAACAATTACAAACTCATACAAAACAACAGCACCATAACAAAACATATAAGAATACTTATGTTCCAATTCACCATGCTTAAACATGTTAAAAACATAAATTATTTATACAATAAAGCTCAAGACATGTATCAGAAATGAGCTCTCATTGTGAGAAAAGCATACTTTCGATATTTCTCAAAAATCAGTTCATTTTCTCCACGATCTCCGTAATAAACTACGAATAGTTCTCAGCCAATATGTTAAAGGGCACTAGTTACGAGAAAAAAAAAAAAAAAAAAATAAATAAAATACGATTTTGTTTTGTTCAATCATTAATAAAAGTGAAATATTGAAATAATAAATCGATTTCAGCAGCCAGTCTGGTTCAATATTTTGTCAAAATAAGCAAAGAAATATCGCTGACAGTTGCAAGTGAAAATTCAACCTCATTGAATCCGTATTCATGTGACCTTCAATTTAACCCCTTAGCTAAAGATGGGTTACGCATGTATTCAGCTATTAAAAGGAAAATAATGTCAACATTGAAAGTAAAACAAGGATGAACCATTTGGTTGACTGATTCGATCAACATAAAAATCAATCTTAAACAGGTAAAACGATGATAAACATACTTTTAACTTACAATATGAAATAAAACAGACCTAGGAAAAATATAATTGCAACCTATTTATTCATATTAATAGTTATGTTTATATCGGGTTGTATGACCGTCGGCAGTCTTCGGAGGTCATCTCGATGGTTAATTAGATGACGTCTAGACAAAAAATACACATGAAATGCTGATACATATTATCGAGTCTATGCATTTTAATTGTTAGTTTTAGACTTTTGTAATTTGGATATACGTTTTAGTATGTTATCACTTCGATATGAGAATTTGATTCAAATCGGTGAACATGAATTTGATGCCCTTTTACACGGTAATACGTATATAGACTCAACCACAGCCTTTCAGTCAAACATAATTATACATCAAGCTACAAAACAAGAAATATAATATTTATATTGAGCATTCTTAATAGCCCTTACTTTTAACACAATAACACACGAATGTCGAGATGATAGGGTGTGTGTACAGGGTGGGAGGGGGTGGTGGGATTGGGTGTTTATTACAATCAAGGCAGTTGTACGCAGTGTGCTACTCAGCTAAAGGCAGAACTTTGAATTATGACATTATATATTTCATTTAGTTTATATGAAACAGCAAGCACGAAAAACACGAGCCAAATCCTACATTACCTAGAATACATGCAATGCGACAAATTACACCTAATGAAAACCATTATAAACATTTTAGGTATTTTAAAACGTTTGTTGATGTAGACAAACACAAGTGTTTTATCAAAACAAATACATGTGCTTTCGTACTATAAATAAATATATAATAACAACCAGAACTGGAACAACCAGTACTTTAGCCAAGTTCTAAAATAACAGAACACAAACTAGAACAAGAAAAATACAACATCTTCAAACGTTAAGAAAAACAACAAAAGACAGTTGTAATGATGAATTTTAATTTGGTAAAACTAAATATTTGACCAAGATTTTTGTTGTTGTGTTTTGTCACGTAGGTATCTTAATTTGTGTTGTTTAAGCAGGGAAAACATACAATCGGAAAAAGATTGTTTCCTACAAGCTTCCTCGCCGGTTGTTTTATTACAAGTGGTATGTCGTACTAATGTATATAAGAAATCGCAGCCCTTCTGGGTATAATCCGTACTATTGAATACATCGCTGTGTAGAAGAGGTAAGAACTTATCCGTAAAATAGTTATTTTGCATACGCTTTTCGCTTTTTATTTTCGTTCTTCATTTTCCATTTTGTACATGAAATGACTTGAAAGTGTGATTGTATGGGGTTACATGCAAACTAGATACACGTACTACTCATTGATACTGTATCTGGTTTGATTAAGTTTGATTTAAATTAAAGAAAAAGTTATTTTCTGACTTTTGCAGACTTTTCAGTAATACAGTGTACAAATTACTGTATAATTTATTCATTTGAATTTACAAAACAAATAAATAATGATTAATCTAGGATGTATATACGAAAGCAGCCTATGATTTACCTATTCGACCTTTTTTATTAGGTTCCTAAGTATACAGAAACGTACATTATAGTTTTAGAATGTCTGCCTTCAATATCGTAGCAAAGTTCCAACAGCAACACGATTGATAACTCCCGTGTTCGAAAGGTTTAGCCTAACCTTTTGGAGAACCCTTTTAAAAAGTAGGTTATATTAGAAGGCTGGTATGTCTTTGAAACAAAAACAAAATAAAAGAAGGATACGGCCTCATTTCATTTATTAGATTACGAGTTAATTGAAACAACTTAAACATTTCGGAAAATAAATCTATTGTCCTTGATCATTTTCCACATAAATTATTGAAGACCAAATAATTATTAATTCAGAAATGCATCAATCTAATTAAAATTAGTTCTCCTCACTTGCTCCTCATTTTCGTTCGGTTGTTTTATATGTGTCCCACGCGCGACATATAAACAACCGAACGAAAATGAGAAGCAAGTGCGGAGAACTAATTTTAATTAGATTGCAAATGTATTGCTCTGCTATCACGAAAATAGTTTTACGCAACATAATATTGTTATTAATTTAAAGCTGTTCTGATCATAGCCAATACTCTATGAACGTGTTTTTTCTTGTTTTGCAGCTAATCAAAATGAGAAGTCTGTTTGTCTGTATTTTGGTATTTGTTGGTACCCACCAACTAGTACGTTCAGATGAGATTGGCCAGTGTGTGTCGTTAATTGAACAAATGGCAACAGAAGGTAATTTATACATGTGTTTCTTTTTATGCAGAAAAGTAGGCCATTAGCCTTGAATACTTTATGAATAGATATATTTGAAAAAATCTTGACCTCGGCCATTAAATTCCATAAATAGCAAAATTCAAAATGACCCGTAAGCCCGATATTTCAACGAATATGATTGTTTTCTTGCAGTAATTACATCATAAATATGCAGTAAACACTCACTTGAACATAAGTTTCCTCCATAAGCTTGGAAATTTCATGGCTAGTCACATATGTATAATGTGTTTTATTTTTCAGGTTACCTTGGATGTTTTAAGGATATAAGAAATACTATGCTACCATCAAAAACTGTCAAAGGATTTCCAAAGTTAACTCTGAAGAAGTGCCAACAACAATGTCAGGGCTACACATTTTTAGGACTGCAAGTAGGTTAAATGTATTATCCAATCAAATATTTTATAAGTATAAGTTGTATTTCAATTTGATTATGCGTATAGCTATGTACTATTTGTATAGCCATTTGATAATGTGTACTGCATTTAGATAATTTATATAGCTATTGGATAACTTGTATTTCAATTTGATTATGCGTAAAGCTATTAACTATTTGTTTAGCCATTTGATAATGTGTACAGCATTTAGATAATTTGTATAGCTATTGGATAACTTGTATTTCAATTTGATTATGCGTATAGCTATGTACTATCTGTATAGCCATTTGATAATGTGTACAGCATTTAGATAATTTGTATAGCTATTGGATAACTTGTATTTCAATTTGATTATGCGTATGGCTATTTACTATTTGTATAGCCATTTGATAATGTGTACAGTATGACACTTGTCTATTGTTACACTTTATGTTGCCCTCTTGATGCGCTTAGGTCGTTTTTGTCGTTTGATTGCTGCCTTATTGGCATAAAAACCCACATCTTCTACAGTTTTAGCTCCGTTTGATGTGCTTTTAAATCGGTGTATGACAAATGATAAATGAGAGGGTTATTAAGTATAGATTTGTTTCTTTCTCTCAAGAATATGCTCAGAGGAAGATTAATCTAAGAGAAATGTACTTAAATTTAAAGTGCAAATTAAACAAAACAAAAAAAGTTTCACTTTCCAATCTTTAACTCCCATATTCCCCCCATATATTTTTGTTCCTTTCTATTCATTTTGAGGTCATGTCCAAACTAAACGAAGTCTGATTGATCTTAACTTACTATAAAAATAAGAAGATGTGGTATAATTGCCAATGAGGCAGCTCTCCACCAGAGACTAATTAACATAGAAATTAGCAACTATAGGTCACCGTACGGCCGTCAACAATGAGCAAAACTTATACTGCATAGTCAGCTATAAAAGGCCCCGAAATGACAAATGTATTACAATTCAAACGAGAAAATTACTAATATATATTTTTCTGTTTTGGAAAAACCTCATTAAATTCGATCAAAAAATAGTCACTTAAAAGGAACAAATATTAAAAACGTTGTAATACATTCCATTGAGAACAAAACTGATCCAAATCAGGTTTCAGCTATTTGGATACTTTAAGAAATCAAACAACATTTGGATTTATCATGTTTGACTTTGAAACACTGATTTAAGTTTTAAATTATACACATTACATCATAAAGTGTTCTAAGGAATGAGAAGCACTTTTTATTCCATAATATGGAACGACAAAGTGTATGCCAAGTTGTTAATTGATCAACTATGCCGTAATTGGCAGGTCAGTGGCGGATTCAAAGGGGTCGTACGCCCCTCCCACCTTTGATTGGAAAATAAAAAATGTTTAATCCTAAAATCGTCAAACTTTTTTATGGAATTACGCCCCTATGCCTTTAAAAAATTCTAGATCCGTCCATAAAGATAAGAGTACATTTGAACTGTGCAGTACATCTGATACACACCTTACCTGTGCATTATCCAGATTATAGCACAGTAAGAACAAAGAGATTTTGCTTATGCTATATGTTAAATAAAGTTGTTAATCAATTTGTCCATAATGCGTATACAATAGTTGCCACTGGAATTAATAAATCATCCCTGAATCTTTACAGTATTCAAGTTATATATAGGTCATTTCGATTTTTGGCACTGAAACGGATTCGAAATTTTCTGCCAAAGTTACATGTAACACCAAATTCAGAAATAAGCATTTATTCCGTACATACTGGCTTCAACAAGATTTTGAGACTTCTGGGTACTTGATCCGTATAAACAAATCTTAAATACTACTTCCTTGAAAATCAAAAATTTGGTTTTTTTTCATAAGTAAAATTTAGCAATCCTTTTCACGTTAATGTTGAAATAGGAAACGTATTATTAAAACATTTGCAATTACTTTTTTTACAGTTTGCTGACGAGTGTTTCTGTGGTAACAATCTGAACACTGATCGGTTTAAATCAGTTCCAGAAAGCGACTGTAACATGAAATGTAGTGGAGAAAACAGGATGTGTGGATCAGGCGATAGGAATTCCGTTTACAGAGGTATGCTGGATATTTAGGGAGATAAAACTAATCACGGAGACAAAAGCAAAGGAAGATATGCACGATACTCTGTGCTCATTATGAAACCACACAAACTAGTATGATTTTATTAAGTTTGTGATTGATTTCATACCACTAATCCATATGATGAGGGGTCGTACATGGATAAGGGAACATTGAAATTAGGGGCAGGAAGCGGGAGTCAGGGGAAAGAATGTGGGAGTCATGGGAGCGGGAATCGGGGAATAGGGTGAGTAAAAAAAGTGATATTCTGGTAAAAACAATTTGAACGAGTTGGGAGTAGAGGATGAGGGAAGTGGGAGTTGAGGGTAGGGAAGTGGGAATCGGGGACCCCCTGTCAATCTTTTCATATGATCGTCGTAGCTGTAACTAAGACTTGCATGTAAAGGGTAAGGACAAGAAAACATAGAAAAATGACAGCTTTTGTGCAATCATTTTTTGCAGTTGACTCTTAGATTTAATCGCCATAAAAATACTATCAAAAGCTCTACTGCCCTGTTGTTTTTGAGACTTTGAAAAAAAGCTTCCGGTAACGAACTTGAGAAAAGTAGTGTCTGTTGATCAGATGTATTATTTTTATTATTTTCTTCAAAACTGTAAAAGGAGCAACTTGAATTTATCTTTATATGAAATTCAGATTACTATTCATTTAGTATATTGAGTTGAAAAGTTTCATCTTTTCAAATGCATTTCCACTGGGACTACTGCAGTAACGTTCATGAACATTTAGTATTATATGCAGAAAAGACTAGCTGACTTTTTCAAAGAATGAATTATTGATGCTTGAAAAGTAAATTTAGTCCGTTTTATTTTTACATCAAACGGATCAATTTGAGTTGTAACATTACAGGAGACACCAAGAAAAACAATATTATAAAATTCTATTTCGCTGCTTGATTTAGCATATGCAAAGTAAAACATGGTGTACCTTTAGCAAATGATTAATATAAAAATAAGAAGATATGGTATGATTACTAATGAGACAACTCTCCACCGGATTCGAAATAACGTAGAAGTTGACAACTTACATAGAAATAAGATGTGGTATGATTGCTAATGAGACATCTTTCCACCAGAAACCAAATGACATGGAAGTTAACAACAATAAGTCACCGTACGGCTTTCAACAACGAGCACAACCCATACAGCATAGTCAGCTATAAAATGCTCCGAAATAGCAAATTTAAACGAGAAAAATCAACAGCCTGATTTATGTACAAAACAATAAACGAAAACAAATATGATATACAACAACAGCATATAATGTATTCTTTTTATTTTTCAGTACCATTTTAAGATGCAGGTTACAGTTAAATCGGAATGACTGCAAAGATGCAACGACAAAACAGTTTTCATCGTTTTTTAATGAATAAAATGTTTCGGTACAAATTAATTATATTAAGATATATATATATATTTAGTTCATGGTCAATTGCATACAATGAAAATCTTTGGGATTTTGTTGTTGGGTCGCGGTCACATGACTTTCAACCACCAATAATTTTCGTTTTATCATCACACATTATAATTTTTCAGACAACATGATTACTGGTGATAAATGTTGTCGGTTGTACTGTTCAACATTTTGCATTGAAAACTTAAAGGGCAATGTGTGCCAAAAACATACCCATACAATTGACTCAATTTGTTTTCACCCGAATCAGAAACAGGTCTATCTGTTGGCTGCTTTGTTTGAATTTTAAGTTTTGACATTCATTTTGTTTGAATAACAATAATTTTTTACAATCAACTTTTGTTGGAAAATTCAGTTTTGGTTTTATTATTTATGTTTACACTATTGTATAGAAGAACTAAAACGTGTGTTATATCAATATCATTTCATTTAACGATTTAAACAAACAGGTGAGATAAACTATATCTTGTATTCTTTACAAAGATTTACTAGACACATTTCAGATAATGGAACTATTCCTGTCTTCTCAAAACAATTGGCTCTTCTGTTGAAATATTTTTAGAATTAGATAAAAGATGAAATATTTGATAAATACTTCTATCACGTCTATGTAAATTCATTACATTTTATCTTTCTACGCACTAAAGTAAGCCAATCCAAATTAATTGATAGATTTCATTCCGTCCGCCCCTCTGAATTTTTTTTGAGATTTCAGGATTTTGTTCATTTCTTTACCGGTAACCGCCGATAATTTCGTTTCATTCAAAACTTGCAAACTTCGGTTTTCATATTTCTTCGAGTAATTTAACCAAAATAATTAAGTTGACATATTCTGCTGCTCTTCCCGAAATAGAAATTGATTCACAGGCACTTGTTTCTATCAATGGGAAGGTCGATTATCCATATGTAAAATGCATATGGATAATCGACCTTCCCATGGATAGAAACAAGTCCCTACATATGGATAATCGACCTTCCCATGGATAGAAACAAGTCCCTACATATGGATAATCGACCTTCCATGGATAGAAACAAGTGCCTGTTGATTAATTACAGGAAGAGCATGAAATAGGTTCGGTATACGAGTAATAGGCGGTGTCCAAGAACGCCAATCGCGGTATGTCACGACACAAATTTCAGTGATAAGAAAACCGTGGATTTTTTATTTATACAATGACTTTGTGACAGGAAATTTTGACTGTGAATGATATCCAAAGAGCAAGAATCGTGGAACACATTGGTACAAAAACATGACTGGAATTAAGAAGTCGACACGAACACGAACTTGTGCGACTTACGCACATGAATATATTGAGTACAAAAGTCGGCCAACGTTCAAAATGTATTATAGCAAGCCCTTAGATTTACCCCAAGGCTGTCATCTTTTGTTAACAAACAGCAAACCCCTCTGTCCCCAGCCCTCGATAGAGTCATTAAAAACTTCTTCTTTTTGGTTCATGTTTTACATTGTAATTATATTTGCACCTTACATAAGAAACCCAAGTATTTTCAACACAATTTGAGTTTTCATATCACTCTGTACGTGTGTTGCATACCAATGCATATTCTTCATTTAATCGTCACTACAAACCATAGCTTAGAAAGCAAAATAAATTTGATGTAGGTAGTAAAATAAGAGAGCATTTTCCCACGTTTTTGCTATTTACTGAAAGTACAACAGAAGGGTTTCGGAGGAAATTAAATAAAAATAAGAAATAAAATACTCCCACCCGCCCAATTAAAAAAAAAAAAAAAAATCTGGACGAAAATCTACTAACTAATTCTAGTTTGCCTAATCTCGGATGGATAAAGATGTAACATAATTTATACATAATCTTCTCAAACTGCCAAACACTTTAATTGAACTTTGGTGGATAGTTGTCTCATTGGCAATCATACCACATCTCCTTATTTTTATATTAAACGGATAAAATCCTCGTAAAATTAATCATGTAACAAGATTCACGTACTAGAAGTGTTATCAATTATCAGTAAAAGTTCAGGTTTCGGCAATTATAAAAGTAGGTTATCAAAACAACTGAATAAAACACGTGCAACTGCAATACATTGAAACACGTAAAGATCACAGTTACAATTACAAATAGCAGTAACAAGTAAATACATTTTCATGAACTATAATTACTGAATATCATTAGACATTGAACAAGACAATTCAAACAAACGAGATGCTCGAAGTAAAGCAAGAACAAATAAATGACTGATGTAACGTCAAAATTTTATTTCCAGACATAGAGCTACTCTAACACGAGGGTTTGTATGGATTTACAAAATAGACAAAATGGCCTAAAAATAAGAAATAGAGGTGAATGAGCAAAACATATAAAAATATAAAAAATATAGAATAATTGGGTGCAGAAGAATAAAGAATAGCTGTCGAAAATAAAAGAATTAGGTGATAAAATACTGATTCCAGATAGGAATGACGTACGGAATAAAGAAATCATCTAATCTCAGAAAAATTTAATAGTAAAGCAAATTTCATGAGGATTTTACAGTATAAGCGTTATTATTAAAGATAAAGAAAATGCTCTAAAATTTTAAAGAATATCAAAATTATGGACCCTATCCTGACCCTCTAACATATTGAATCTTGATGCTTTCAATTCACATATTGTTTTGGGGAGTGAAGTTGTCTCATGCGTAATTTCCAGCAAAAGTTAAATAAAAGTACTCCTTAAAAGGGTATTAAACATCTGCCTGATTTTTAAAATACAAAAATGATGTAATAAGATTGGGTGTGTTTGTATTTTTTTTATAAGAATACATGTTACTTTTATCACACATATAGATTGTTTAATTTTCCTTACATTTAGTTCTCTCCATCGTATTAAACCACTCCTATACATTCGTTAAAGATAATGTTTTGAGGTATCCTGCAGCACAAATACGGATTCAAATAAGAGTTGAAAATATCAGAGTGTCTTTTCTTCTTTAACGGCACTTATTCGAATCCTGAGTTTTAATTCGAATTGTAACTGGAAAAGCAAATCGAAATTCAACTCGAGATTTAACTTAAGTCGAACTCTTATTCGAACCTTAACTCGAACTCTAGCACGAACTAACTTTAACTCTAACTCGAAGAGATGGAGATGGATCAGTTTAGATAGCACTTCACTGATAAACAAGATAAAATTACTTCGACATTTTAGAGAAAACTGCTTGCGTTCATTTAATTATACGATGTCCTGAAAAGGGCCTGTTGGGCCTCTTTTTATAAACAGCCATAAGAAAAGTAGTTTTTAAATAAACTAGGATGTTCTCGAATTTTAATTAAGCTGAGAAAATCTTAGTTTATCTGAAATTAACTAGGATTATCTGAGAAAATCCTAGTTTATCTGAGATAACCTAAGATTAAATAATAAAAGTGGCTCAGGCGTGCCATATTATATACATCAATCTAATTAATATTATAATTATATAGATCTCTTATTTCATTATTCTCAAATGAAACCTAACACTCATGCGTATGTGTAGTTTCACTTCTGAATAATTTTGCACCTGACTTTTCAAGCAATCAGAATGTGACTTACTGAATGTGAAAGTGCACAAGAAACAAAATTTGGAGTGTGTTTCATTGAAATGACCTGAGAGTCTCCTAGAGACAAAAACAAACCAAAGCGGCATGGCAAGTTTCTCGCTTCGAGGGAAGCATATCTTATTGACCTTTTTCATCGTAATAACACCACACAATAACATTCAGCATAAAATATTATGACAGTAGATAATAACTACAATGTATAGCCATGCATAATTAACATCTGTGCCGTTTTTCATAGTTTTCAGTTGTACCCGAAAGCATTTTTCTTGTCTTGACTCTTGAAGTTTAGGTCGGATCGTAATGTCGGCTGTGACATAATATATAAGCATACTATTCCCAGAATTTGTGCACTGTCAACACATTCTAAAGTGTACAATTTGTAAACTAAAGAACAAAAATAAAGTTTTCTCAGACTTATAGTTTATGAGTTAGTCAGTGTCCTCTTTCATTTTCATTTTCTACTTTTCAATAAATCAAATTGACAAAACATTTGTGAAAAGGAGGAGGGCAATCGCATGGGACTATTTACATTTTTATCCAGTAGGTAGCCTGGTCATAGTAGATATTTGAAGCAATACTTAAGGATGTTCGCTTGACATGTTTTGGAATTTTGTCAGATTTTCGGAATCCTCTGGTTTTATCCATTTGAATACTTTTTAAAAATTTGCCCATTGACCCTTTTTTCTTTTATAAATCTTTTACATGTATAATGATAAGTCATCTGTAAAAGTCTTATAAAATTTTAATTATTCTTTAATAGTTTTGAGAACTTAAACTTGTCAATGATAAAGCTATGAAAGTCAAGAGAGAATTTTCCCGCCAAAATTTCGATGGCTAATATCTGGAAAACAAGCACATTGGCCTATATATTTTGTTTTGCTGTTTTGATTCCTTTATTAAAACCCTATCAATATAAACTAGTGTTTTCAAAAGCTAATTATTTTGAAACTGAGAAGCGAACTCCTGAAACGCTTCCTTTTGTTTTTCTGTATCCTAGTAGTTTGTTTTGGGCATTGAACAAGATCATGTCTTCATATGCTGTTAATGATGAAGTACAGCAATTGATATTAAGGATGTTCGCTACTCTTTTCAAAATGACAAGCTTTTAAAAGACTAAAATAAGTTGAAAGTATATGAATAAAGGAACTAAAAAGCAGAAAAATGAAGGGTCCGTGTGCTTGTATTCAAGATATAAGCCATTGAAAATTTGGCGGGAAATGATTCTCACTAGACTTTTCATACATTTAACATTGGCACCTTTTTCTTTCAAAAACTATGAAAAATAACAAAGATTTGATAAGATTTTCAAATATGGCTTTTAAAACTATATGACGTGTAATAAAAGAAAAGTAAGGGTTTGCGGGCAAAATGTTTTAATGGCACTACATGAATAAAAGTAGAGGATTCCGAATATCTGGCAAAATTCAAAAACAAGAGGAGCAAACATCCTTAAGTTTTATTGTCATTCAGGAGTTTTTTGTCCATCACACTTGAAAATAAACAATTGAGAGTGAACACAGTACTTCATATAAAGACAGGGAGTACAACGTTTTACAAGTACTGTTTATATTCTTGAAGAATATTTTAATTTCCATTTATATAATATGAACAATGTATATGTAAATTTGTCTGATGTGATTGTTTAGCATAATCTCGCCTAGTGCTTCTCCAAACATTTACTCAAATCATAACACTTGTTCGTTGCTGAAGACTTTATACTTCAAATTCAGAAGTTATGGTGATGTTTCAATTAATGCAAAATATGAGACAGTTTCAGGTTCGCAATAATGAAAACTTCCGTTAATAATTTCAGTAGGCTACCGCTTTTCACAAAACCTTTGCAATCGCGTTACTTAGATCTAACACTTTTACCATGCAGTAATCAATGATTTGCAATGTTAAAAGCACGCATTATTTTCTGAATTTACTTTGCTCCAAATGTCTTATTACGTTTGATGTTAGATTGCTGTCTCATTATAAAAGTCATAGATGTATAGCCTACATCTTTTTCTTCTTCGTATCTATACAAGTTATCTTTTACAACTCCTGAGTTTCTTCTCAGCCAAATATATTTGTTCTAATAAGTATCCAGGTCTTCTCCTACTCAAATAAAATTTGATGCAAATAGCTAACACAGCCGCCGGATTAAAATCCCTATATCTCCTATTCTGAGCAAGACAGTCAAGACATAAAGAAAATAAAACTTGTAACACTTTTCTTCATGTAAATGTTCTAGACAAGGAATTTTGACCTAGCCTTTATTTCACATAAATGGAGGCTTTAGGAAATACAGTTTTCATTGAGGCTACATGGTGGTAGTCGGTGAATAAAAAGGTATAACTATATTTAATTATTGTGAGGAATAAGAGTGCACACGCTGAAAAAGAAATGTGTGGCCTGCTTTACAATCCATAAAAGTACTTTCTGATACCTTACATGTAAACGTGAATCTAGTTTTCAGTTCCATTTGCATATTTTTTGGAAATCAAGTACAATATTTTATGGCGTTATACATCAGATTTTGATGATTACTAACTGTAGCGCATGTGTAGGATAAAACCGGTAGGTACAATTATTTACAAATAGTGCCAAAATAAATAATAAACATGAAAATGTGGTAAAACTTTTGCATAACTACTAACATTACTGTTCTATTTTGTAGACAACAATAGATTTCAGCTGTTCCTTTCAAAATACTCAGTGTAGGGAACGTGCTGCATTTGTAGAAAGTAAGTTCATTGTGCTATGGTAAAGGAAACTTTAATATTTGTAGCAGTCATTGTTCTTATGTTGAACTGTTATCCTCAGATCACCCCAGTTTTTGGTGGGGTCGTGTTGCTCAATCTTTAGTTTTCTATGTTGTGTTTTGTGTACTATTGCTTGTCTGTTGATCTTTTCTTTTTAGCAATGGCGTTGTCAGTTTGTTTTCGACTTATGATTATGAATGTTCCTCTGGTATCTTTCGCCTCTCTTTATCCCACTGTACCCGGTTTGCACTTCAAACATGTATAATCCCGCCAAATTTTTATGTGCTAGTCCTATGTCAGGACTGTAGTTCAGTGGTTGTCGTTGGTTCGTATCTTTCATATTTGTTTTTCGTAAATTGTTTTGTAATAACTCAGGCAATAATGTTTCTCAGTTGAATTATTTCATATTTTTCATGTCGGAGCCTTTTATAGCTTACTATACGATATGTTTTTTTTCATTGTTCAAGGCCCTACGTTTGCCAATGATTGCATCCACTTCATTTCAACTTATGTAAATAATTGTCTCATTGTCAATCATACCACATCTTCTTATTTTCATATTTAGATGCTCGAAGATTTCTGTATGTATATTAATGGATTTTCAGAGTTCTAGTGTCTCTTGGTTATATCAATGTTGTAGGTACTGCGAAAATACAGTTTAATAAAACATCCCAAGTCGGGTTTCACTGAAGTCTGCGTTGATGTAATTAAGGTAGGGCAGTTCAATATACTGAGCATGACTGTAAAGCCAGTGGAATTATGTAAAAAGGCATACCAAGCTGCCCGTCTTTGGACCATCTCAGGTTTATTGTTGTGTTCGGCAGTGTAAGCGTTATTAACCCTTTGAGCGCCGAGACGTTGTTTTTCACATTGTTACGTTGCTATACATATTTGGATGACGTTACTATAAACGATACGTAACGTAACGTCAACACATTACCTACAAGCACATGCACGTTATCCTCGATAATTGATTTATTAGACATCTCGTACATTCGGTTCGGGGAAATTTCCAACATCCTCGGTACTAACCTTTAAACTTGAGTACACGTAGCGGACCTTGCGTATATTCAGTGATTTTTTTATGTTCGAGTTTGTAATCGAAGTTATTTTATTTAATTTCTATTTCTTTTTCTAGAATACTATAAAAAAAACGACAATATGGAAATAAATGAAGGTTTTTATAACATGATAAATATTACAAACAATAAAGATATATTGAAGAAAATATAGTTCTATTACTGTATTTTGATATAAAGGATCATGCAAGATTTGATATCATCGAGGGATTCAAAAGACGAGCAGTGTTCTCAGTTTCTTCATTGTTGGCGTCGGTCTGGTTTATTTTTTAAAGCACCATCGATGTAGAGTCCGACTTAACACTTGCACATCGCCACAAAAATCGAGATACTAGTATATAAAACATTGTAATGATTTAACCACCAAAGTCTTAACTGATTGAGCAATAAATCGAATGACAACTGCGTTCAGCGACAAATATTTCATGAATATTCACAATAATAACTTATCTTTTTTCTGATAATGTATAATCTGAAATAAGTTTACGTTACAATTGTGTGACTAATCCTTCATTTTGATTTGCCGATTTGGTTTTGAGGATTGTCAATTGTCTGACTAAACCAGTAGTAGTTAACTTTACCATCAGTTTTGCTTCTTTTTCATATAGCGCGCCTAAACTGATCTTTTTTTTGTTTTGGTATCCAAGTCAATATTTTACATGTCAAAGGCATACGAAGTTCCATTAATTTCGCTAAATCTTTATTTTTTTATGCAACATTTGATGTCTAAATTTGATGTTCATCTGTGGTTCAAATTGTCTTGACCCTTTTATGGAGTAAGCCGATTTTTACAGATAATATTTAAGTGTTTTGAACTTAAGTTCAGTAAAGAACAATTATAGGTACAGGTTTAAGAAATCCTTTGCTGTGTTAAATACCTGTCCGACTTAAATCAGTTTTGTCATTAAATGAGGCCTGTCGATAAAATTATTTTCTATTTCTTGTTGCGATCATTGACATCGAAAATCTAATATAAATCCTTTTTTCATTGGTGTGATTTAGGCAGATGATGAGAAGAAACTATCTAATCGTAGAGACACAATATTTTGGCAAAGAGTTCATTTAGGAATTTCGGTAAAACCGATATAACCCCAAATGCTGTAACTATTTTCTTTCATTGCTTCCAACTTTATGCTGTAGTATCTATTTTTTCAAAACCAGTACATGGTTAGTTTGAAGTATGAAATAAAAGAGGTAAACTTTGGTACCAAAAGTTTTTCCCAATCATAATTACGGACGACGTACTTTCCTTTTGACTGTGGTTTATTCTTTAAGATTTTGAATTTGATTTGATACATGCAGTAACATAACCACAAAATGGTTACTTTAAAAACCCTTCTCCAATTTTAAAAAGAGTTGCGGACTCGGTGTAAATGAGACTTTAACTCCAGGACACACACAATAAAACAAAGATTTATAGAGGTCATTATACGATATTTCAAACACTAAAAGGATAAAGTATACATAGTCTGTGAAAAAAATTATCAGAGACTACTAAAATTTGCTATCAATATAAAAAAGAAGATGTGGTATGATTGCCAATGAGACAACTGTCCACAAGAGACTAAAATGACACAGAAATTAACAACTATAGGTCACCGTACGGCCTTCAACAATGAGCAAAGCCCATACCGCATAGTCAGCTATGAAAGGCCCCGAAATGACAATGTAAAACAATTCAAACGAGAAAACTAACGGCCTTATTTATGTACAAAAAATGAACGAAAAACAAATATGTAACACATAAACAAACGACAACCACTGAACTACAGGCTCCTGACTTGGAAAGGCACATACATACATAATGTGGCGGGGTTAAAATGTTAGCGGGATCCCAACCCTCCCCCTAACCTGGGACAGTGATATAACAGTACAACATAAGAACGAACTATAAAAATCAGTTGAAAAAGGCTTAACTCATCAGATGGACAAAAATACAAGTGGACGTGGCAGGGTACTTGTACATCCAAACAACAAAAAGACACTAGGAACAGATCTGAGAGTACTCGCAGCATTCATTTCCCAAAATAAAATATAGCAGTCAGATATAAAAACACAACCGCTTGGACAAAAAAAAACACTCAAATATTACCGAAAAAACAACGGCTGGGACAATAAATCAACTCCGACATGAGTGAAAACAACTGCCGTTGACTTACACAGATAAATGGTGCCGAATTAAAATAGTCACTCATAACCCATCCTTTGTATATCAATAGAGTTGGATAAAAGATTGCACTTGTGTGAAGAAAAGACGATTTTAGACGACCCTTTATTTTCCAGTTGAAAAATTTGAAATAAAACTCTTTTTACAAAAATGAACATTTTCAAATTACATGAATTAATTAACCCTTTCTTGTATGTTCTTAGAACTGAAAAAGTGCTTTGTTATATGCACAGATGATCACGATGAGGACGTGGCGCAGCGAATGTTCGCTCCTCGAGATTTGGATTTTTAAAGCCAAACGGAAACATTTTTACAACACTGGTCTCGGAATTACAAGAAAGGCCACATTATATTTTATACCCCCGCTTTAAAAAAGTGGGGGTATACTGTTTTACCTCTGTCTGTCCGTCCATCCGTCCCATGAATATTTTTCGTCGCATCTTTCTCAGGAACTACATCATAAGGATTTCTGAAATTTGATTTCAGGGTTTATAAAAGTCAGCTATACCGTGTGATGCGTTTTCAGATTTTTCGCTCAACAACTTCCTGTTTACCGAACACTTACATATTTTTACACTATTATATTTGGGCGGGGGTATCATCAGTGAGCAGTAGCTCGCAGTTTCACTTGTTTATACTTGTATCTCTTTTCCTTGGCTCTATTTGATTATATCTTGATCTTTTTCATATATAGTCATACGAAGTAGTTAGATTAGAGTCTTGTTTAATCTTTCCCACTAACAAAACAAACAAAAAAAAAAACAAATAAAAACGATTCAAAATGATGACAATAGTTCAATAGTTTTAATGGATCAGATGGACTGAAAAAAATCTACATGCTGTTAATAACTTCTGTATAAAAACAATAGATAAAAGAAGATGTGGTATGCGTGCCAATGAGACAACTCTCCATCCAAGTCACAATTTGTAAAAGTAAACCATTATAGGTCAAAGTACGGCCTTCAACACGGAGCCTTGGATCACACCGAAGTTCGTATATGAATTTTGTGTGTTGGATTTGAATTTTCAATACTAGTATTAGCTTAACTTTTGAATAGAATCATGCACTGCCGTCCGTGTTTAAATATTGTTTTTCTTTAGCTACCGTTAGACAATTTTGGTTGTGAAAATAAACAATTCAGAATTTTCTTTTGGCACCAGTATTATTTTGAAAGAGTCCGTTATGATATGAAAGTCATGATATTTGGTATGGTTACAAATGAGACACCTATAGCCACCAAAGACATCAGGACAAGGTAATAAACTACGGGTCGTCGTATTGCCGTCAACAATAGTTTTAAATATATGGCCTTCAACAATAGTTTTAATATATGATCTCCCCAGTTTTTGGTCGGGTTCGTGCTGCTCAGTCTTTAGTGTTCTATGTCGTGTGTACTATTAATTGTCTTTTGGTCAGTTTTCGTGTTTTGCCTTGGCATTGTCAGTTTGTTTTCGACTTGTGAGTTTGACTATCCCTTTGGTATCTTTCGCCTCTCTTTTTTGTATGCAAGACTGGCCTTCATTTAACTCAATGTGAAACAATTAAAATGAGAAAGTTCACGACATGTTAAGCTTTAAGCATTGAAGGATTGAAAAACAAAGGGTATGTGATAACGACAACCAGTTGGCCAAAGGCTTCTTCCTGGCTTTGGAAAAGCTCAGTATATTTTTGTAGGTGCTGAACCCCTCTTCTAACCTTGAACTGTCAGTGTCGTGTACCAGTATATCATTAGAACAAATAGCAAAAACGTTTGAAAAAAATGACTTGTCAGAATTGGACAAAGCACAAAAAAACCTAACACAATGACAAAAGACAAAAGTAAATAAGAAAATAAAGGATAGGTAATTCATAACACGATCTTAACTAAAAATAGAACATGTTTTCAAACATTGAATTGGCAACGAAGTGGGACGCATGAACAATTAAGGCGGAGTATGAAAAGTGTATGCCATGTTCAAGTATCAGAATGATAAATAAAATTCAGGGTTTGATTTGGCTTTTCAGAAATTATTTTAAAAGACATTGTCGAAATTATTAATAACTTTAGTATTTTGGTATTTTAATACTAATGAAGTAACCATATGTTTACACCAACAGCAAATGAGTAAGTTTTTCAAGAAATATGTTGGGTAAAATAGTGCATTCAAAAACAGATATTCTCGAATTCAACCGACTTTATCTGCCGAGCTATCCTACTAAATTTGAACAAACAGTTTTTATTGAATAAATTTACAGAAATCAAACTGTGATACCAATTATCGAACGATTTGCAATCTGTAACACTTCACATTGTGAAAATCGGTAAAAACTCAATGGTTTTACTGCAAAACGTTACCAGTAATTTCAAGTACCTGCCAATTTTATACGCATAAACGTCACACACAGCACCAGTTTTGATGACGTCATTCGAATAAACGTTACAATTTAAAAATAAAATAACAATTGTTTTTTTACAGTCAACTATGTGAACTAATTTTACTAAATTAATTTGATAAATAAAGGCATACAAAGTTTATAATTGGTGTATAGCTTGTGTAAAAATTGGCACCTTACCTCTAAAAAAATTGTTTTTAACCACAAAAATTCAATATATATTTGGGACTTTTAGGGTTATTCTTGTATAACAGAACCATGTCAGTTATTTTCCTTCAAACCTATAATGGTTTCGGCAGTGAAATGATGTTTTTATATACGTTTTAATGGTTTGTGGGATCTGTTAAAAGCGACAAAATGTCGTTTTGGCGTGCTAGCGGTAAACGACAAAATGTCGTTTTGGCGCCGAAAGGGTTAAACGAGCAAGCGTACTCGAGCTTCGGATGGACAAGTAATATGTATGCCTGCGACTTAATATTTGTGATTGATGTTTTTAAGGTTTCTTTTAAGGAAACCAAGGCTATTGTTTGCAATTGCTTATGTAAAATAAAATAATTCTCAAATATGCGCAAATGTTATGCACCAGTTAATAGTTATCACAGACTATTAACAGATTATACCATTATCCTTTCGAAAGCACAACCAGAGATATGAGATATACCTCAACTAGACAGCAGCCAGTCACACTTAATTATATAATAACTAATCGAAGAATTCAAATAGAGAAAATATTCAACGAGTGACCGAACAACACATTAATTCACGAATGCGCGTAGCGCATGAGTTAATTATCAGTGTTGTTCGGTCACGAGTTGAATATTTTCGATATTTGAATTTTGATTAGTTATTCTTTATTAAATTGGCAAATGGCTTTTTATGAAATTAAAGTAGAAAATGAATGGAACTATATCTTTTCCTACGCATTCACAATTTGTTTTGATCCGACGTCATCGACGTCTCGACAACGCCTATTGTTGTATGACGTCAGAGGAGTGAAATAACCACGTTTATTTCACATGTGAAATTATCGGTTTTATTTCAGTGGGAAATCAATGTAATTCATTGCAACCAATGTAATAACAGTTTTATATATATATATATAACCTTTTATTATTATACTATATTGTTTATTTGAACATATATCAAAAGTGGTTGTAGCTTGCTTGCAGTACTTGTGATGATAGTCATTTAGAGACCGTCACAACTTGCCATGACATTATTCGAATTTTTCTACGGCATTTTATTTCTAATATTCACAATTCAATTAAAAACAATTGACTTTTGGTCGAAAAAATGTAAAGCGTCAGAAATTTTGTCCTGCCTATTTTTCATTTTATGCTCAAACTTTTTTATTCAACACTGCTTTTTATCTGAAATCTAGGTGAATGCTTATAAACAAAACTATTAAATCTTTGAAATTAAACACCGAGAGGCTGATACGAATAAAAAACAAAAGACGTGTCTAAGTTTTGTTTTTATTTCATATCATGTTATATTGATGTAATTTTACGAGATTTCAGTTTTATTAATCATAACAACACAGATTAAATCATTATTTTCGTATTGCTTGCCAATATAAGCAGGTGGTCAAAAGATAAGAGTGTTTATACAGCTCACTTTATTATTTAAAACAGTAAATCTTTTCTGCCAAAATATCTTATCAGATTTAAAGTATAAAATCTAGATCTTTTCACGAAAAAGTTTTATTTCAATATGTTTTATTTAAAGATGTTGCATGGATGTACACTTGTTCTAATCAGCATTTTTCTGAATGGAAACGCTCGTGCGGATTCCTGCGAAAATGACAATTGTTCAGCTTCAATTGACATCCCTCTTATTTCAAAGCTTAATGCACCGTTAAAGGCAGAATTAGACATAACTAGTTTAACCAAACAGCTGAAGGAATTAATACAAAAGGAGGTAAAAGTGGCTGTGTCTATAGAGATGAAAGATCTCGTGGAAAACATTTTGGATAAGAGAATGCAAACTGCCCTGGACAGTTTCGGAAATCTTATAATCTTACAATATCAAATTTTAAACAGAAAATAGATGGTAAGATCATGCACTAATTATTAAGCACTTGACATGTTCAAGAATCAAACAGTTTTGAAAGGGATTATTGTTCTTCTTTTTGTTAAGGTGGTACCAAACACCTTGACTAAAATTAATTTGGCTCGTTTAATTTTCATAAAATGTTGACAAAATATTTACTTTGACTCTCTGACAAAAATATAAAATTTCAAAAACTTGAACTGCACACTTTATCGGAAAAAATTAATTGGATATATAGCAGTTTGACAAACGCTAATTTTGTTCATTGAGAAGCTTAATATTTCCTTCACAATAGAACTGATTAAAACGTTCATCTGATTTTTACAGTGGTATCTCCCTGTAGTGTTATGTACCATCTTAACTATTACGGAAAGGGAGAACTAATGATTTCATATACTTCAATATAATCAAATTCCGAAACAGTGGTAACGTCCTCCTTGCTAGGCTGCGAGCGACGCAACGTCACCACTGTTTCGGAGTTTTCAATGCAATCAGTTTCATCTATATTATAAACTACGTTGGATTTCATTTTAACTATGTATATAATATACGTTCTTTCGAATGATTGAAAAGGGGATTCTATTAACTTAATCTCATTTAACACCTACTCACGTGCCTTCCTTAGACCAAGAAACCTCTCTTTTGTCATACTTTAACGTGTTTTGTATTATAAGGAATAATTAACGCACTCAGTCTGACACCAGAAATTGTTAACCAATTTGCTCTAGCGATTTGCACGTTAAAGCCGATTTTGCTACGATTTGCATTTATTTTTCTACCCGCGTTTATCGCGAGTTTAAATTGGTTAGCAATACTAGTTAATATTTTCTTACCTTATTCAAATTTGATTTTACCACATGTTGGCCCTTTATGCAAAATATTGTACCACAAGCGATATCGAGGGTAAAATATCGACATAAAGGGCAAACCCGTGGTAAAATTAGTATAAATTCAAACTCCTAGGAATTATATTTTATCCAAAAGGACATATACGAAATTTTTTAGCAACATTTATATTTTATCCAAAGGACAAAACGACATTTTTTTAGCAATATTTGCTGTTCCTATAATTAAACACGCTATTGATATTGACTTAAAAGACAAATAAAACGGAATTAATGACATGCTTAAATGATTTACAATAACACAATTTCAGCTTCATATTCGTGCATTTTCACAAAGAATGCTTATATTCTTACGCCATCGTTAAATGACGTCATTTATAAAAAGCAAACGACGTGGGAGTAAGATTGGAACAGCCCAAAGAATCCATGACGTTGACGATCATCTGACACATCAATTTGTTCATGGCATGCCCATATTCATATTTACCACAGGTGTGTACTCAAAGTGTTTGAAGAACGTCATTTAAGAATAAACCGTATTTTGACCTAACGATGGCCGTAGATTCGTTTGAGTTGATGGTTGCTGTCACAAATAAATGTTTCTTGTGGATATGTTCTTAATGCATCAGTGACATGTACTTTCTTTTTGAATGAAACAAATACAATTTTACGGGTTCATGTTGCTGCATCTGTTATTACCCAATTATAACTAAGCGCACTGCTGCTTGTTGTACTTTCTTTTAGGCGTGATGTTGTCAAACTTTTCCCGGCTTACGTTTTTTTTTTCTTACATGCCATGCTTTTTCTAATCCACCTTCTTGTCAATAAATATCTGAATCACTAAGTAAACCAACTTTTCTTTCAGACGGAACTGCACAAATAGAGGAATCTGTCGCTGTTTTATACAATAAAACAGTAGCCTTTGATAGAAAGTTAACTGAACTTAAAGTAAACACGGAGAAGAAAAATACATTCATGATGTCAAAACAGAACATTTTGGCAAGCGATATCAATTCTTTGACTGCTATGGACAATAAGCTGGTGGGAGAAATTGAGCAAATGAAAGAAAAACAAAAGTTAACAGAATCAAAAATGTCATTAATTGAGTCCAAGGTTATAAGTTCCACTGAGATAGGTAATTATAATTTATATTTATTTTCATACATACAAATTATACTAAAGGTAGATGGGGTGTCGAACTGTTGAACGATAGATATTTGTTAAATTTCTGTAAAATCTTCTGGTTCAGTTTACTTTTAAACACCAAAACAAAACCTGGGAGTCATGGACCTTTTCCCCAGTTAGAATACATTTGAATCAACGCAATCACAGTTACTTTATATGGGTTACATATGGGAAACTTATTTTCCTTATTCATGGAAACATTACTCGATTGAATTGTTTTAAAATTTTATGAAATAATTGTTTATTATATATACTTCTGATATATCAAATAAAAATAGGGATCGCTGGCCTTATTTTCTTATATATATATATATATATATATATAAGTCTAACAATTGCACAACGATACTAATATAAGATGGTATTATACGAAGAAATTGTTATTAAATCGTGTTGACAAATATTTCGGCTTAACAAATAGCCTTCGTCGGTATCAATAATTTTAACAATACTGATTGTAGGTTAAAATAAATCAGTAATACAGGTAAGTTTTGGTCTATTGATTTTAATCTATAAACTTGAACATCATAATATAAACAAAACTCGATACTCTAATATACGTGACTGTGTATATTAACATTCCA